>OZ010668.1:66686261-67033761 GCA_963932185.1 Troglohyphantes excavatus | reverse complement strand
TTGGTTCGCATTTATCTATGTTTGGGTTTGGGATTTTGAAATGGCGTGGGAGGGAAAGCAGTCACATGAGGGATGCTTTTTGTACTGGGAAAAGGGGCGATATGCCAAAGTTAAAGAAAGTTAATTAAAGTACATTTTAAAGGGGGGAAGAGTTATAAAATATATTATATATATATATATATATATATATATATATATATATATATATATATATATATATATATATATATATATATATTATATATGCCCCTTCTCTGGGTGGGTCAATTTTTAACAATCAAGGATAATTATTAGATTTAATTATTATTATTACCCAAAGAAGCTGCGTGAAGAAGGCAGTTTCCGTCTCCAGTGGGGAAGAGGGGCCAAAGTTTGCGGCTGATTTTCCCGAAATGCCACCAGTTGAGCCGACCAACATCTGGGAGAATCAACCATCAAACAAATATGTCGTGCAATAAATAATAACACAAACAGTGCTTACCTAGAAGGTCTGAAAATAACGTGACAGGACAAATGAACGTTCCCTGAGCATGGAAAATAACGGAGTACTAATATTCTCTTTGGGAAACCTCCTTTTAGGAGATAATATAGAATGAAACTGGCAAATTTCGTGCAGCGACATAAAAATGACGTAAACCGCTTTCGAAAAAGAACTCTTGAGACTCTGTTGATGTTGATGTCCTCGCAATATACATTTGCGATGTTGATGCATCATTCATAGATTTATTTTTTATCTACTTCAAAGCTTGAGATTTTTTTGGGAAGTTTGGCGATATAAAATAGCGTTCGCTTGCGTAACGAGTTGATGAAAGAAAAATATTGGACGCCATAAAACTTATGCTAATCGCGTGTTTATGTTAGACAAACTGTTTTTGTAAGAAAAGAAGTTTAAGAACCTAATTTAGTTCGAAGCTGTATTTTGGGGGGTAGATAGGCGTGGTTCTGTGTTTGAATATAGCAGGGTAATAATTGTGTCGAAAATGGGTAGTAAATCACACAACAAATAAATTTAAAAAAAACTGCTTAATAAAAATTTCCGCCATAGGATTAATTTCTGTTTTTTGGATTTTTGTTTTATACTCTTTAAAAGTTTATATAATTTTTCAAGTGCTTGCCCATTTACCATTTTACCAACAATTCAATTTATTATATAGAAATAACTGTTATATTAAACCTAAAAAAAAAGTTTAAAAAAATATTGCAAATGAAGTATTTTTATGTATTTAAAAATTGGGTACATAGCTGGAAAAACTGCAGACCCTTGGACGTGATATTACGTCCATGAGTGTCAGGACGTTAATCTAATTTATAAAACGTTGTTTTTAAACATTTAAAAAAACATTTATACATGAAACTTAATATATGCAAGTTGTCCTGAACATAGGTATGGTGTGTTATCGACTGGCTCTCTGATAAATATCGGAGCAGTTGAACTTAAACATTAAAGCCGAGATTACACTACATAGCTGAGCTATGTATTTGCATCCAAACTATGTAGCTGGATATTTGTAGCCGACCTTCAAATAGTTGAGCTATGTATCTATAACTAAAAACGATTAGAACGCGAGAAAAGGTTTTGTAGCTGTAGCAGCTGGCAATATGGCATGTACTCGAGGAAGTCAACCAGTTGACTTCGGGATGCTTCACACATTGACAGCGTATTCGCATGTCTTCGTGCGACCACTATATTACTTTTCTACCTTACTGTTTTTTCCTCCAGCCTGGCAATTTAGTTTAGATACATAGTTCATATTGATGTTACCCACAACCGAAAGGTATTTAATTTCCATATATTTGCTATTTACTAGTTTTTAATTTGCTATTTCAGTTTTTCCACAGATTTGAACTTTGTAGCTGGGTTATATAGCTGCTTTAGGGTAGCGTTTTTAAAAAAACTGTAGCACTGCCACATAACTCGGTTATATAGCTGTCTTTCTACAGAGTGTAAACCCAGCTTAAAAAGGGCAATTAGGAGTAGATATTGAAACAGCTTACAAGTTTCGGAGTCTTAGGGTGTTATTTTCAGAACAAAGAATACGTGGATTGAAGGAGAGTAAAAAAATTAAGACAACATTATGGCTTTTTTTCTCGTATAATTTTAGATTTTCTTTCGAAAAATATATGATAGTAGTTGTATTCGATATTTGTTGGACAGTATGTTCCTACTATTCTCTTTGTAAAACAGTAATTATTTGAAATATAATTATTTTTAAAAGAGTTTTGTAGTATGAAAGGTAAAAGAAAAAACATTTCTTAAATGAAAGTTACCCACAAGATTAAGGAAATTCTCAATATGTGATTTTAAAATTTCATATGACGCGTAAGACATTTTGAAATTATCTGAAGCAGAATTCTAAATTTTGAAATAATGTCATTTTTAGTAAGAAAAGCTATTTTTGTCATTCCGGTTTAAATAATAATGTAGTATTTCTTATCCTAAATCGATTTGCATACATTTATTTTACGAAATTAAATTGTATTTGTTGTATCAGAATACGAATATGAGTTTAAGATATAATTTTCCTTTGAAGTTGAGTAGAAAATAATTACGATACTTTTAATTTTAACATTTAGCCATCCGTAACAAAAAGAAAAGTGATAAGTATACATGGAAATTTGCTATAAATATATTTTTTTATAAAATATGTATTAAAGTACGTGAAGTAATACATTTAGTTCTTTCAAGTTAAAAAAATACTAATTATAAACGAATTTCAGCTTCCTGCATTTCGAATTATTTGTCATGGAGTTAAGTTTCAAACATAATTATTATTTAAAAAAAAATGTTCTAGATATTTGGGTAGAGATTCTGAACAGTGGGGATGACATTGCATTTGCTGTGTTGCCCAGTTATGCCAGGACGTGTAATTTAAAATTTGAAATACAAGTATAAAATTTTTAAAATTAAAGTTCTAAAAAAACGTTGAAAATGCAAAATAATAATTGAAGACCAATTAAGTAAATAACAGATACTTGTTGATGTTCCATACTTTATTTTATTTACTGATCTCTACGATATTGGAAAGAGTGGCCGTGGTTGTTACTTTTCCTTGAAATAGTTCAGGTGGAAAGTTCTTTTGTAGTAATTCTAATTCAATTTGATGTCGCACTTGTAAACACACAAAGTATAAAGAACTGGAGATAAATTATATTTAAATGTGGCAACTTCAAATGATGGATGGACCCGCCAGACAATGAATAGACAAACTTGTAGCAGATTAATTCAAGATAAAAACAATTGTCATTGCTATAATCTTCATTTTGAAATAATTCTCATGTTAAAGAGGAAAATTTATGCATGCATCACTAAATATTTCATATGTGATAAAATATAGAATTTTGGACAAAATTTCAACGTCGATGGTTTTAATAAGTCTACACGTTTTGATGACCACTGAGTCCAAAAATAGAATGTTAAAAATTTATTATGATGGCATAAGACTAATGCAAACATGCCAATGACGCAGTCATGTTTGTTTTTAAAGAAATGACCTCAAAGTCATGAGTTTCCCATACATCGGCATATTGGTCTGTTCCACTGTCATTTTTATTATTGTTTTCGTGTTCGATGCCCAAAAGGTAGTGTGATACAGCTCACTAGGGAAGTGAAATGTATGTTCTTTTTAAAGAACAGCTGTTCCCTGTTCCTGTTCTTTTTTAAAGAACTGTTCTTTAACTTGTTCTTTTCAGAAAACTGTTCTTTTTTTAGAATTTTTTTTGTGTGGTATTTTTAAACTTAAAACCATAAAAATTAACAAATGCCGATTAATTTTATTTTATATAGTAAATAATTAAAAATAAACAAAGGATCTATAATTTTCAAAGTAAGAAAACTATTAATAAATAGTTTAAATTTATATTGACATTTCAGAAAATAATTCATTACAAAAATTTTACAGAAAAAAACAGAATATGACAGGAAAAACAGAAAAATTTTAAAGCTATCTTTCAAAATCAGATGTAATGGTGATAAAAGTTTTAATATAGCAAATTCTTAGTTTCAATAACGATCAATTATAATAATTTAGAGCAGTAAATATGTATAAATCGTAAAGAAAAGTATAAGTTCCTTGAAGGGATCTCTAGGATGCAAGCATTTTTCATATATTTACATGTTAATATAATAGATTTTATTCCTAAATAAATAAGCATTGCAAATTTGTAATAATTTGCTTGCAGTTTGTAGATGGAAAGGAAATGAAGGTCAAATTAAAATAATATTTTAATAGCCATTCATTTGTTAAGATTTCAAAAATGAAATCCGAAAGAAAAACTCATTTCAAGAAACTTCTGAGTGTCTCCAATGTTCACGATATGATAAAAGTTATAGTAATAAAAATTTACATTCATCGCTTTCAAGAACGGTAAATAAAAATAACGTAATACACTAGTATTTCTATACACCATTGAAGTACAAATATACAAAACAACAGAAAATACTTAGTTGTTTCACCCAAATATCCGAACCATTAATATATAATTTTTTTACAAGAACGATTATACTTATAGTACATACTGCTATAGATTTAATGGAATCGGTTACGTTAAAATAGTTTCATACAGGTGAAGACCTTTTATCTATGTTCAAGATTATATTGAAATCAGAGTTTAAAAATTAACATGGTATTCCTATTTAATTTTAAAATAAAGTAACTACTTTTGAATGATCATATCGCATTGTCTACAGATCAGCAAGTAAGGAACAGAGAAAATGCGTCTTATCTGCAGGTCAGCTGAAAATGAATTGCCACCGACTCTTTAAATCCCAACAGATTGCATTCCTTTTCTAACTTCACCCATATCACTGAGACAAAGAACCGAGACCGAAACCCTCTCAAAAAACTCCGACAAGAGTGTTATTTACACAATCGCATCAACACCTCTCATCTCCACCTCCCTTTTAGTAATATTAATCACCATCCCCCCTTCCCTTTCCCAGTTACCTTCTCATATATTCCGGCATCTTTACGCGAAGATGTCAGTGAAAAGTGTTTTGAGGTTCCGTAACGGAAAAAAATTCATCTTGGTATCCAAATCCCTAATACGGAATCCAGTGGCAAAAACTTATCATGAAGTGGCAAATATGACAGGGGGAAAAATTACGTTTTTACTATTTGATAATTGAAAACATTTTTTGAAGAATATTTTTACAACACATTTTTCGGATGAAAATGTGTATGCAGCAACCATACCTGCCATACCGGTTCCGGCGCAACTGCTATACATCCCAAAGTCTTTGTAACTATTCGTAAAAATTAACAAAAAATACCTCCAAAAGATTGAAAATGTCCACGTGAAAAGTTATTTAAAAAAATTAATAAAATTAAAGGATTATATTGAGTTATAAAGTTTTGAAACACGGCATATTTATAACTGCATGATCAATAATATAGTATAATAGTTATTAATATATTCTTAATTGTGCTATAAATTTGCAAATACTTTACTTTAATTCTTTAATTTAGTGCATGTTAAAAATACAAATTAAAATGTAAAGGTATAAATAGAACATTTCTTACGCGTAGATATTTTTTTTTAATTTATATTTTTTTACTAAACTTGGTTAAAGGTATATAAAAAAAATGTGGATCAAAATCATTTGCATATTTTTTTTAGAACACAGACAATTAACAAACACTACAAGAAATATTCAAATTTATAAAATAATTCTAAAACATCTCGAAGAATGTATAATTTCTTATACAAAATATAATATATGTAATATTGAAACGTCCATTCCAATTTTTTCCATTATATAATATTTTTTATCTAGATATACGACTAACAATTAATATAAGGAAATTGATCTTTGAAATGAAATTATATAAAATGTAAAACAATTTTAGATTATTTGACAAAATTCCCAAAAAGTCATAAGAAATCAACACAAAGTAACTGACACAAGCAGTTTAGTAGCCAATTAACATAGAGCAGATAAGTATGTCTTGTAATAACATATTAAACATCTAAAGAAAAATGCTGTCCCAAAAAAGAAACCTTTATTCCGAAAAAGAACGCCTGTTCCAAAAAAGAACACCCTGTTCACTTAAAAGACACCCGGTTCACTTAATGAACACCCTGTTCATTTAAAGAACACCCTGTTCACTTACTGAACACCCTGTTCATTTAAAGAACACCCTGTTCACTTACTGAACACCCTGTTCATTTAAAGAACACCCTGTTCACTTACTGAACACCCTGTTCATTTAAAGAACACCCTGTTCATTTAAAGAACACCCTGTTCACTTACTGAACACCCTGTTCATTTAAAGAACACCCTGTTCATTTACAGAACAGGATGGTTCTTTTAGCTGCATTCTGAGTAGAAAGCATATCAGAGTAAAATATTCTTGCAGAACTGTACGAAAGCTCTGGGAACGGCGGCCTCGAGGGGTGTGCGACGTGTGCTACCGCACATTTCGCCACTCTTTTTATTAAAGCCTCGCGACTAAGAAAAAAGTTATAAAATTAAATATTATGGAATTAAATGAATTCCTTAACTGCAATTACATTGGTTTAGTTATTTATTTAGAGAAAATATTATCTCGCTGATTATAAGTTATCTGGCGTCCAGAGAATTATTATTTTTTTTACCCTAAGAGAAAGGACATAATAGATAAATTAATTCATTATAATTTCCTTCTGCAAATTTATTATTCATCAAAATTTAAATTTCTGTTGAAAGTTTGCATTATGTTTATACTTTAAAGGGTCCCCGCGGTGAAGTTCGCATTCGGACCCGGGAATGCCAAGGATGTGTTATGGGAGTGGAAAATGGCTTGACACATTATAATAACGAAATTTTATAATTTGAACACATTATAATAAAGAAAATTGGCTTATATGAATATTTGTTTATCATTAATTTTGTAGGTGTGACACGCATATTCATAAAAACTAAAATTTTCAAATTTTAATTACATTTTTTATTTGTTTCATTACAAATGATTAAAAGCTATATTTACTCTAATAATATTTTTTTGTCAAAGAAATGTCATTTTATACAATTTAAAATATATTCAAAACGTAATATCTCTTTGTTTTGTGCTAAAAATAAAAAAATAATTTTTAAATTATAATAGATTTTAGGCTTTTTTATTTATATAATTTTTTTCTTTAATAAAAAAAATATACTAGGATAGCTTAGGAAAATTCTTTGTACTATTTCGTACAAAGAATATGTGTTATAACATTTTTTAATATAATGAACATTTGGTTTAATAGTTTGTTTTTCATGACATTAAAAATCGCCGTAAATAGAAAATTTTCTTTCATAATTAATATTTCAGAAACATAAGCTTTACATTGAATTTCCTACCATGATATGTAAATAAAAATTATCTATGCAATATCCAAAACATAGCAACTCTGGCTTTTCACACCAAAATATACATATAATACTGCAACTAAATATTTTTGGCAATAAATTATTTAAGCTTTTTTTTAATGCTGATTTTTTTCGGTTGTCGCATTAAAATATTCTTTGATGCATTTTATACAACTTTTATTACATATATTTCACAAACGCAACTATTAAGCAACCCAATCGTCCTGTATAAGTATTAAATAAACTAAGTTTTAAAATAATTTCAGATATTGCAATAAAAGTGTTCAATCGATAATAATTATTGAGACCGAGCAATAAATATGAGTTTTATTAAATGTTAAAACTAGATTATCATTAAAAAATGAGCCTCTTAATATTATTTAAAACAGCGAAAGCATTGTCTGTTAGAGGGACATCATAAGTTAAGAAAAAATATATCCGAAAAGATCAGATCAGAAAAAGAACAGGGTTTCTTAAAATTTAAGAACATACTGTTCCTGTTCTTTTTAAAGAACAGGTGAGAAAGAACAGGGTGTTCTTTTTTTTACATCCCTACAGCTCACCAATATGTCTCCATAGATAAATAGACAAAACAAAAATGGATCATCTTGTATATTAGTTATTGCATCACGACAGCCAGACAGCCAAGCCGTTTCATTTCATTATGTTTTGACTACACTGGGGGAGGGGTAACCTAACAACCCTAAAGCGAAGGCTGTGATCTGTAAAACGCCTCATATGCACACATATCTAGCTCTGATTGACTAAATACAATTTATCCGCTGCCTTAATACACAAACCAGAAACAAGACGGTATTTATGCCGGCAAGTTTGGCGTCTTTATTGATGCTTTTCCCACAAACCATTCAAAACAACGTCATTCATAATACACTTACTTTTCTTCGTTCCGTAGTGATTGAACTATTTTTCTCCTTATATTCAAAAATTAATGAACCCCGACCACCTGAAGCTTTTTATTGGTTAAATTTGAAATTAAATCATCCGATAATTAAATACGAAAACACACAACATTTTAAATTACAAACAATTTAATTTCGCAATAGTATTAAGAAAACTGTTATTAAGAATACTCGACGGAATTTGAATATTCTTTTTATTCGTTAAATTAAGAATATTCAAATTCTGTTGAAAGTTTTGTTCATCGTCCATTGTATTTCCTTTGATTGTTCGATAACTATATCTTTTGGCGGAAGGATTAACTGTACAGTATAAATGTTTAAAACCAGGATAGAAAGACCCTCAATGTAGGGACTGTTCACACTCTTCCCCTAACGATATTTTATTAAAACTTTTTTTTTACTTCCTTCTTCCTCCCTCACGTTATCAAAAGCATACCACCCAAATTTGGTAATTTTTGTTTTCTTCTAAAGTGCTCTGAACATGAATACCACGATCTTAACTATTCAGAGAAAACAATTTTTAAAAAAATATAACACACAACAACGAACTCTAGATAAATATGTTAGCTATTAAAGTAATCGTCGCACTAGAGTACTTAAGTGTTGTAAGAAAAGCTTAATTCGTTTGTGATTCCTTTTTTGTACAAGAAACCATCACCCATTCTTTTGCAGATTTTCTTGTTTACCAGAATTAGATTAGTGAGGTGTCCCAGTCCGACACATAAAAACAACTCGAGTGCTGTCGAAGAAAATTAGGGTGATTGTATATATTGGTCAATTAGCATTTTTATTGCCTCCTACGTTTAGAAATGCGACCGCAAGTCCACTACATTAACTGTAATCGAAGAAGTCATTTTGTATTCGTTACAAATAATGTGCTTAAGGTTTAAAACGATACTTGAATAGAATGAATAGTCTATCTTACTGTATTTTATTAGTCTCTATTTCTTTATATGAAATATTCCGAAATAATACCTTTCTTTAATTGTTTTTGAAACTGCGTAATCGATTTATTTTAATGGACGTGCATCCAAACTTTCTCAAATGTTATTATTGGGTTTAACATGAAGTTCGGCTGTTATTTTTATCATATATGTCCGAGTAATACATTTTAAATCAAGCACAGTTTTTATAACTTTAATTGTATAGTTATGGGTGTTTTATTTGAAGTCTCCCCCCCCCCCCCCTCCACTTATCTATTGTTTCACCATTAATTTTCCCAGAAAAGGTACAATCTGTTTATAAATACTTATTACTCGTATTATACTTATTACTCAATATTATCAGCTCGTATCATCTACGGCGTATACTGTGAAATATTGGCCATACTTTGTTAAATTTATCATATATCGAGGGATAAAACATTATACACTATAGCATTATTATACTTCTACTATAAATGTAATACTAATTTGAATGAAAACCGCAAGGAACACAGATAGCAGGAACAAAGAGTAAGCAGGAAGCATACAATCAGACAAATACTATTTAAATCGAAGAAAGAAAATATATCGTTTGGTCAATTTGCAAAGTACAGAAAGTTACCATATCTCATATTTGGAACGAATACAACCACTCAGACTGAATATCCGCTGTACCGTACATGAATTTTATACTCACCTAAACTAAACCATAATATTTCTCAAACCTTTCACTTTTACTTATTAATTACTTATTCAAAATTTAAAATACACTGCAAAAGTTACGATTTTTTTTTTATTTATTAAAATGTATACAATATGTTGCATTCACCTTTTTTGCTTCGCCGACATGCTTGTAAAACTTCAACAATATATCAGTGTTGCTTGATTTTAAAATTAAAAACTTTTATAAAAGATTAAACTACAGAAAATAGAGAAGCAAATAGTAGAAAAAGTAGAAAATTATTTTATGGTTGGTTGGTTGAATTAAAGTCGCACTAGAGCTAAACAGTGGGCTATTGGCGATGGTTTAGGCTCTATCTCAAAGGAAAGACCAGGGAACAATGCCTCGCAACTATGATCAGATGGTCAAGACAACACCTAAGCTGGCACTCGAGCCAACCTCAATAGGTGTAAGGACATTGGACCCCGATGAGATTTAACGTGCACCCGTCCTGTGTACACGCCGGTATATATTATTGGATATTTTAAATGAATTTTAGTAACAAATCTGGCAACTCTCCGATCACAAATTCACAAATTTTTTACTTGTTGTCAAATCCACTCAATCGGGTTCGAACTCGTAATCCACTGAATGCTAGTCGAATGCGTATCCACTAGGCAACCGTGGCCCGAACATTACTTTAAAGCATTGTTAAAATGTAGAAGTTAAAAGTTGATGTCCGGTATACCGAACATCAACTTGAAATCAATCAACCAACCTGAAACCAATCTCCGACATAAGTTAACAGGGTAATGTCCTATTTGTCAGGAAAATGTTAAAATGCAGTGAACTTGTGATCGGGAGGTTGCCATATTCGTTGCGAAGTAGCAATATGTCGTCCGAACTTACCCCTAATTTCTATCGCGTGTATACGGGTATGGTACACGTTAAATCTGATCGGGGTCCATTGTTCTGACGCCTATAAAAGGTGCCAGATCAGACGTTATCTTCGTATATGAAGATAACGTCTGATGGTTCAAAAATGGTTAACCATGGTTCAAAAATACGAGGCATTGTTCCTGGGTCTTTCCCTCGAAGTAGGTCCCAAACAGTCGCCAATAGCCCAATGTGCAACTCTAATGCGACGTTAATTTACCACACCAACCAATCCATAGGTCAGGTGGATATGGTTTGGTTTGGTTAATAAACGTCGCACTAGAGCAGCACAGTGGGCTGTTGGCGACGGTTCAGGGTCTATCTCGAAGGAAAGACCCGGGAACACATACACATTCACACACACACATTCATACATGCACCTCGTTATTTTAGAACCATGGTCAGATGGCGAAGAAACACCTGAACTGGCACTCAACGCTTTCAATTGACGTCGTGACTTTGGACCTCGATCAGATTTATCATGCACCAGTCCTGTATACACGCCATTAATTTTTGCGGATGTTCTGGAGACTTGTCTAGTATTTTGCAAAGAAGCTGGCAACCCTCCGATCACAAGATCACTACTTTTTACTTTTCTTTGTCAAGTCCAACGCCTGGCATCGAACCAGGAACCTTCGTATTCCCAGCTGACATCTTTAACCGCTCGGCCAAGGAGACCCAGGTGGATATGAATATAGAATCAACGCATAATACTTGTGATATATAATATTATCTTTTCTTAAGTAAAACACTTTCTTTTATTCAAGATTTGTCATTTTTGCTATTAAAGCAAAACCATTTTCAAAAGTGAAATTTAATAAATGTAAATGTGACAGTATTATTAAACAGGCGCAAAATATGCTATATTTGTAAGTTATACCAGTTGAATATTTGTACAATTAAAGCAATCTTTATACATAATCTTTTAAATGTGATAAATCATCTCACACGTACACAATCATTTACAATCCGTTAATACGGACTTTGAAGGCTCCATTTCTGAGGAACGTCTCCCTTCACCCTATTTCCACAGAAATCCTCGGAAGCCTTCGACCAAGTATCCAATTACGAGACAAGTTGGAAGACTTTCCAGCTCCCTCTCAAAACAAATAAATAAACATAAAATCCCAAACTTCCTCATAAAGCTACGCGAACGAGTAAAACGCGCGTGAACTTCTCAGCGATTCGAGAATCCATACCACGTGGTGTGAATTCTCGAATCGCCGAAAAGTTCATGCGCGTTTTACTCGTTCGTGTAGAATGGGCCTAAGAGTAAGTTTGAGGTGGAGAAGGGGGGGGGGGGGGGGGGGTTAAGGGCACTGAGTTGTAAAGTTTCTCAGACGAATTCCCGCGCGAATGCCTCTGACGCACCATTTCGACATTCGAAAGCAGTTCTCTTTTATGCAGCACTCGAAGAAAATTGCCCGAGTGTGGATCATGCCTTCAGTGGTTTGGAGTGTTTTCTCTCCTATTTAAGGATTTTAAAATGTATTAGCATTTAAAGTTCTCCTAATTCGGTTGAAGGCCATTTTAGGGAAGAAGAATTGTTGGGCTGGTGGTAGCAAATTAAAATGAAACGACGAGGAGAAGCTTCGTTTGAAAACAATGTATATTCATTTACGGAAACGGGCTGAACTTTATCATATAAGCAGTTTAATTGTTCTCACATTTTCAATCAAATTAAAACATGTAGTTTGTTTCTTCAACAACAACAGCTGTTTCCATTTACCAAAATAACGACCTGTTCATTTTTTCCCTGTTCTTCAAATTAAACGAGAATTAAATGTTCCTGAACATAAAAAATAACCTTTTCTTTTGTCAGCTTGTTTTTTTATATATAACTCCATTTTAAGGTATGGCATTACTTGTGTATCAACATATTTTATTAACCCTTTGCATTCAAGTGTCACCAAAATAACAACCTGTTATTTTGTTCCTTGTCCTCCAAATTGAACGAGAATTGGCTGTTCCTGAACATAATAAAAACTCCTTTCTTTTGTCAGCTTGTTTTTTTTATATAACTCCATTTTATGGTATGGCATCACTTGTGTATCAACATATTTTATTAACCCTTTGAATTCAAGTGTCACCAAAATAACAACCTGTTATTTTGTTCCATGTTCTTTAAATTGAACGAGAACATAAAAATCGACATTCCTTGGTTAGCTTTTTTTTATTATCTAACTCCGTTTAAAAGTAAGACATCACTTGGGTATTTACATATTTTTTTTAAATTTTGCAGTAGAGTGAAAGTCACCAAAATATCGAAGTGTTATTTTCCACCCCTGTTCTTCAAACTGAAAGTGTACGATATATTTTTTAATTAATTTTTTTTTCTCTCACAAACTTTAATTTAAAAAAAAAAATTGTCATCCAGCAGCACCAAGTATGATGGTGATCTAAAACTTTTTTTTCTATTGAAATTCATCACAACCCATTTTTTAAACTTTTGGCAAATCCGCGCAATGTCTGTTTGGTATAATGACATTAATATTCAGTTTCCCGCATAACTTTTTTTTTTCATAATTATCCACCCTGAACTTAAGAAGTACCCCCTATAGAATAGCTCTTTAAGTATATAATAGCTCTTTATATAACGGAATGTAACTGTGTGACAGTGTGCTGTCACACGTTGCAATTTTTATATAGGGATCTGACCTATACTGTACTTTGTGCAATTTGGTTAGTTGGCTAGACTGACTGTCGCCGGTTTTATTACTGTGTTACAATGTTGGGGAGAGTTACGTCACTGAGCTATTTTATGACCACACCAGGATTGGTTAGGAGGGGTTATCCAGAAGGGCTGAGCTAATTCCAAGTAGTGGGTTTGGTAATTCATGCAGAATTTCAGCCCCCATCCCAAGAGACCACCGTGGGAAATTCAAGATTTTCCACCCCACTTACGACTTTGCCTTTGACCATGAAAGACGAGTGAATTTTACTGCATCGACTCCCGAATCCATGAGCAACGAAGGAAAAGTCCCGATGCCATGTTACGGCGGAAAAGTCCCGATGACGTGATAAGAAGGAAAAGTCCCCACTTCATGACCATCGATGTAAAAGCCCCGATGCCATGACCCAAGACGGAAGATCCATGATTCCATGAACAACGAATGACAACGCCCCTGAAAGCCAGCTTCCTACGAGCCACTGGTGACCAATGAATCACCGCAGACGGTAACTCTCCTCGACAACAGTTCACGTAAGAGTCAGTTTAGCCTAACATTACACGTATCCCCCCAACCCTAAGTTTCTACTGCCATAATGAACTTCATTTGTTAATAAAGCACCGCTTAAAAGTTTATGTGTATGATATGTATGACTTCCATTATTCATAATGCAACTAAACAAAAAAATAACACAACGCAAAATAAAATGTACTAACCTCAACGTTACGACAGATGGAGTCGTGACCAACTTTACGACAAACTGTTCCATAAAGAGGACTTCAATACCAAACAGGTTTTTCCGAGTGAAAAGAGTTAAATATTATAGTATTAAAAAAAATATTTTAAAATTTTATTTTAAAATACAACATTTTTATAACTATCGAATTCCACCTAAGGGTGTTTGTCACTAGTTGGAGAAACGTATCCGAGAAGACGTGCTTTTGTGGATTACGCAGTCAGAGCATTACGTGACTACAAAACTTGCTAAATTATAAACTTTTAATGCAAAATTACTAATTATTTAAATGATAAAAAATAATTTAAATATAGTAGAACTGGAGGATTGCTATCGGCATAGCATAAGAATGTCACGTTTCAAGTCTATCTGAAGATATTATATATGGATTAATATTGAATTGCAAAACTTAATGCTACAACGACAACATATTGAGTTATTTAAAATAGTGAATGACTAAGCATTGGCTGCTTTTTTGAAAAAGCGAACATTTTATGAGTATTTAATATGTAGTTGTACTACAGGACAAAGATGTAGCGTATTAATCAAAATAAATAAAACACTCAAAACACGAATACTAATATATGTTTGGTAATACTAAAAGATTTGAACAACATATATATAAGTTGGGTTGACATGTAAATACTCGCACATGCACATAAATACTCGTTTACTATTATGTGAGTGACGTGACAAAAGTGTACTTTTTTAGTATATTTAAACTTGTATATCCTATCCTTATAACGCTCGGAAACAAGACAAATTTGGATAATAAAATGACAAAATAAAAAATAATTAATTTATAATTTTCCATAACAATATGCAAAACAATAACAAGTAAGCTTTTAAAAAAAACTTTATGAAAATGCTTTAAAAAGTAAAAAAACAGCTCTAACAAACCCTTAAAATAGAAAATATTTTTTTTCTTACTTTTGAAATCCGAATTAAATTTTAGGTATGATTTTTTTTAATTAGAACGATTTCAAGAAGTGGTCGGAAATAATAAATGACTTTTTTCAAAGTTAATAACTAAATATATAATTAGAAATTGAACACATCAATAGTTCACGTATTTGGAAAATTTTGCTAGTAACCAAATATATTTTTCCAATATAAAAATTAAACTCCGTATTAATAAAATTGTAAATATTTAATTACTACTATCACAGGTAATTCTGTTTTCGGTTTTACGTAAAGAACGAGTTACAAGTTTCAATCTATATGACATTTGGAAGCGGAATAAAATATATTTACAATTTTTGACGATGCAACAGTCAACGAACAAGTTAAAAATAAAACTTTCAAAATACCCTCTAAACTGAAGTCTTTTTATTCGGATTTATTCTCATCCTTTTAAAAATATTTTCTCAAAATATATACACTAAAAGCGGATAACTACTGCTATTTTCGTTATAAAACTTTCTACTTTTCTTCTAAGGATAACGCATAGACTCTTAGCCAAAGCAGATGTTCCTTGATTCGACCGTGTAGTAAAAAAAAAGAATATTTAAACTCTCGAAACATTGCACATGCAAAAAGAAAATGGGATGAGTGTATTTATACTGAATACGCGAGACTTGTTTTGTTTTTAAATTTATAAAGAGGAAAAAGTTTTAGAATAAAAAATATGTTGAAAATTCCGAGTGTTTTGAATTGGCAAACATACCACATTATTTTCTTTTAAACTTTTTAAATACGGGGAATTTAAAACTTTTATTTATTCTTGATACTTAATTTAATTTTTAAAAAATGTAAAAGAAGTATACGAGTGCAAAATGAGCTATATCCATAATACAGCTAGTGGAAATAGGCCCTTTTGAGGGACACTCCTGATATATGCATTTTTAAAACATGTATTGAACATGTGGAGTTATGTACGCAATTGTATAAATACGCAAAAAAATTACATAAATATATTTTTTTGCCCTATGCACGACTGCAGTGAATGGAATCCGAATTGTTTTGTTAGTTCAATTTCTGTACATATTAAAATGACACTTCTATGCATGAAAATGTTCCTTTATACACAATATGGGAGGGTTAGCCTCTCAAGTAGTGCAATTCCAATTAAAAAAATGGATTAACACCATTCTCCATTGCTATATTGTCTTGTTTTTTATCCAATTCAATAATGGGTTGAAAGTTATTTTACTTAACTCTATAGCCTAGGGGATATTACAAAATAACTCTCTTATCTTGGAAATCTGGTATTATACAGTAGACTCTCGATAACTCGAACTTCGATAACTCGAATTATTTCCCTGCACCTTCATTACTTATTTAATGTAATATTATCTCTTTAATTCGAAGTTTTTCGTCGTTATTTTCGATAACTCGAAGTAACTCAAAATTTTGTTTTCCTCTCAAAACTACGGATTTTGAAGAACCTTTAGCATATATGTAATTGCCACGTTCTTCTTTATCAGTCCTCTTTCTTATTGTACGTTATTGAAAGGGTATACTTACAATGGATTCCTACCTGTGCCTCACCGTTTTGTTTCGACCTTCCAGAAAGCAACTCACTTAAAATATGAAGACGAAATGAAACGACTCATTTTTGTTTAGGCAATGCACTCTCTATAGCAGCATTTGATGAGAGATCGCTCTCAGAAGAAGAATGATAATGAAGAATGCTAACCTCCTCCAAAGATAACTTTGTAAGACGCTCCATCTTCGATAAAATCTATGCGTGCATTCATTGAATCGCGGCCGGAAATGAAAACATCAGAGACATTTTAAGCAATCGTGTATTTGGAAAATATAATTGATTTCGAAAAAAATAGAAATACTTAACAAACTATTTTGAATAGATATGTTAAATAAAGTCGTGTAAGTATACTAGTACTTATTTTTTACCAAAACAGCTTTTTTATAGGATTTTCGATAACTCGAATTTTCGATATCACGAATTTTTATACACTTCCCTTCGAGTTCGAGATAACGAGAGTTGTCTGTACTTACACCACTTGGCAACAATACCCCCCTTCCCCTTATGGTAAAATTAAATTACTATGTTAATGCTTTTTATTTTATTTCAATTGGTACGTATACGATGTTGATTTGTAGGTATAACCTGCTAAAATACGCGTATATTTTTAGAGTAACTAGCAACAATATCCCTGACCTTGCCATGAAAATAATATTCTTAAGGTTGCAGCGTCTGCTTCCAATGACCCCTCCCCCCCCCCACACGTACACAAATACACATACGCACTTCATACTTTTGATTAACTCGCTCTGTTGTTCGCAGTGTCATTCAATATCAGCAATGTTTAACTCTCTTCTAAATGGCTCATTAACTCGAATTTTAACATACTTCAATTTATTTTTTACATTGAAAAATTAGACAGCAGCAGGTGGTTTCGAAGCCACGCCATCAGCTCCTTACTCGGATCACGTGTACTTTGGGAATGTATTGTCTGGGAAGTCGTTTTTACAGAAAGAATTGTGAATCAATAGTACAGGGTGGTCACAAATTGTTGGGGGATGGACATTATTGGCTGTATCACATTTATTTGTACTGCCATAATAAAACAGTTTTGCCAAACTACTTCGCTTATATTTTAAACAAGTTGATTGCTTAAAATATTAGCGAAATAGTTGGGATAAAATAATGTTTTATTATACCAACAAAGTTAAATATGATACAGCCAAACATAAATCAAAAATTTATAATCACCACTTATTAGAAAATAACTGTGTCCAGTTATATTATCTTTAAGTTAAATTTAATATGGAGATGACTGTAAGGAATTATTTTCAATAAAATTGTAAAATACAAGACGAACGTAATTAAAATAATTCCTCATAAACGAGTAAAATTTTCAAGATTCACATACATTTTTTCTCGTTCGATGGGAAATTAGACACCGATGCCTGTAAAGCCTTGAAATAAAGAAAAATACGCACGAGGCGAGTTTGGAGATCCGAGGCGTCAGGTGGAAGATCCTGTTGACGAGTTTATTATTGGTGACCAATTCTTATTTTAATAAAAGGCTGATATGTAAGATCCTTCTAGCTGTGCTTCAACGCAGCAACACTTCAGATTTTTTTTAAATAAGTTTTTATAATACTAAGAATAAAATGTTTCAAAGGATTGAAATTAATTTGGTAGCTTTAGGCGGCGGAAAATTGTAAAGTTATTGTTAGATAAAATGAATGTTCTTTCTTCCCGACTGTCAACCATGAAATGCTATAATTGACGTCGAGAGTAAATTCATGATATCAATGCAGTTAAATGTACATTAAGATAAAAGTTACTAAATCAAAAACTTTCCTCATCAGTCTAAAATATCACTTACAAATACTTGAACTACATCAGACGTATTTTTTAAACAAAATGTAAAGCCTTGATACGTCAACTTTGCTGAAAAGTTCATAAGCTCAATAAAAGTCATTAAAAGACTTTGGATGCACGTTATTCTTAGGAAAGTTACAACTTGTCAAAAAGGCTTAGCTAACATGTTTCACTGTTATCTAAAATTAATTTTTTATACATTATTTGCTCGTTACTTAATCGGAACTTGTATGGACCGATTTGTCTTATTTCGCAGAGTACTTTTAATAAGCGATTTTTTTAAATAGGCACGTCACTCTTTTGTGAAAAAAAAATGCAAAGCTTTTCAGTTTAATGATCATTCTACTAAAATGATAGAGGAATGTCAGAAGACTTTCTTTTGTTTATGCCTTATTAAAATTTAATTAATATATTTTTACGGTTAACCGTTCTTCTGTCATATAAGACATTTCAAATTAATATATATTCTGATTATCCTTTGAGTTATTTTAAATAAAAGGCATGCACAGGCCTTTTGTTAATAGGTTAACGGAAAATTAAATATCACATTACAATTTTTTAAAAAATATATTTTACTCTAAAGGTAGCATTCCTTATTCAACTAAAATAAATTTTGAAATTGGTGAAATAGTTTTTTTTTTAAAGTCGAGGTTAAGCAAGAAAATCCAATTAATTGACAAATTCAGATAGTTAGATGTCGAATTATAATTAAAGAATTGTATTGTCTCAAGTGTAAAAATTCCCAATCCAACAAAAAAATATCGAAATCTCAAAATTAAAGCAAAAGTTTTATTATATCAGTAAAAAGAAGTGTTAAGAGTTAGTAACCTTCTCTTTTGACTCTGAATTGACGCATGAAGACGGTTTAAAAATTAGTATTTGCCTTAAAAAAATAAGTCTTACAGACTTAAGAATGTTATTGATTCTGTACTACTTAGATCACACAATTAATCCTAGAATTAAATCCCACTCTTTAGACATACAATCACAAAATTAACCGTGTAACAATACAATTAGCCATACAATCGAAATACCTGAAACAAATTCAATCCCACAAACGAACTTGTGCAATTCTTTTCTTAAAAGAAACGAAAAGATTATCGAGTTCTCTTTTCTTTTGTATCGGAATCCTCGCCACCATCGGATATTAAATCCCCCTTTGTTTTCCCCCGACTTCCCTTCGACGAGGATTGCTCCTTGGAAGAGTGGACCAAAAGCAGTTTCTCACACCTTCTACACAGATAATAGAATTTTCTTGAGACGCCAAATCTTCTCGTGTGGGAATTAGTAGTTCTTTTCAAGCAGTCGCAAATCTGATCGTCGAATGGGGCTGTGCCCAAGCACGGTTAGATCGATTTTGCGCGTGAAGATTATAGAAATAGGAATAAGTGGCCAACTGTAATTACACCAGAATAAGTAAAATACGCAGGATGTTACATCTCATTCCAAGGGCTCCCATCCCGACCCGAATGTGATGTGTTTCATTTCAAGATTTTACACGCATTGGCGCCGATTTTCCTATCGAACAAGAACACATTTTTGCAAATTGTGATATTTGTCAATAAATTATATTCGTGTTGAATTATATATAGGGTAATTTAACAGGTGAAAAGAGCAGTGAAAAGTTAAGGTGTTGATGTTTTTCAACAGGTTTTGAATATAACGTAAATGCAACACCTGTTTAATTTACTATACATTAGTTTATGGTAGTATAATAAGCTTTTAGTTTATATAGGTATATAAGTCGGATATTAGAATTATAATTCTGTTATAGGCATCCTCAATTATGAAATCAGTTTTAGGAGTTCTACAGTTATATAGAGAGGCCTCCGTGGCCGTCAGGTCAGCTGGGAATACGAAGGTTCCTGATTCGATGCCAGGCGATAGACTTGACAAAGAAAAAGTAGTGAGTGAAAAGTAAAAAGGAGGGTTACCAGCTTCGCTACAAAATACTAGAAAAGTCGTCCAGAAAATCCGCAAAATTAACGGCGTGTATACGGGACTGGTGCACGATATATCTGATCGGGGTCCAAAGTCACGACGTCTATTGAAGGCATTGGGTGCCTGCTCAGGTGTTTCCTCGTCATCCGACCATGGTTCTAAAATAACGAGGTGCATGCATGAATGTGTGTGCATGTGTTTCCGGGTCTTTCCTTTTCGAGATAGACCACGAACCGTCTCCAATAGCCCACTGTGAAGCTCTAGTGCGACGTTAATTAACCAAACCAAACCAGTCATATAGAATTATATAATTAAGGTATTTTTAATATTCCTCTAAATATAACAATTAAATTTAAACTTCCTTTTACTTATGATACAGGAAACTTTTCACGTTTAAAACAGGTATCAGACATTTCATATTATTATTTTCCACTAAATAATAATTTGATAAAAAAAAAGTCGTGAAATTACTGATCGCATATCGTGTAGACGAATGATATTTTTTTCTTCTCTTGTTTGAATAAAAAAAATGAGTATGGATCAGAAATGTTGTTTTTTCGTATACTATTGGGAAAAAAAAATTATGTTCATATAATGTATTCAAACATAATTCAGATACAGATTCCTTGTAGCTCATAAAAATAGGTGTAGATAGTAAAGTTATTTACTTTACCAAAACGACTTGAACCACTGTGAACCGTTATACTCTTGATTTTGTCTCATATTGGATATAAAACAACCGATGACTTGACATTTCTGATCCCTCAATTTTTCACAGCTTGTCCAACTCATTTTTTTTTAAACCAACAGAATTTGTTCTACAAGATTAGAAATGTGTGTATTTGTCTCTATACGAGAATCGACTCTGGTTTATTTCGTTATTTCAAAGCGATTTTCCAAAGATATATATAATATTTTTGACACTTGAAGTTAAATGGAAAGACGTTTCCAATATTATTGAACTTGTAGTCTGCAGAACATTATATATTTTGAACTTAATATCGTTGCTTTTTATGTATCAAATAATATTAAACGAGTAATATTTTTGAGTGTTTTTGTTTGTATAACCTGGAAATCCGTTCTAACGATTTTCATGAAAATTGGGGAATTATAATTTTTTAATGGGAAAATTCGATTGGGAAAGGTTTTATTTACAAAAAAATTCATTTAAGAGGTGAAATATGAATATTAAAAGTTCTGTGTCATTCTTTCCATCGTAAATTTTTCATCTGGTATGAGTAGTTCAACAATAATAGTTAAAATATGTCGTTATTTAAATTCATATGTGTAATAATTTTTTTATGATATATTTTTATTGAAATTAGTATTCTATAATAAAACTCTTTATTTTTTATTATTAGAAATCAAGGTGCTTAAAGTAATATAGAAAGGTGTGCCGTCTCCAGCAGTATTTCACGAAAGGCGTGGCTACGTCAGTATGACGTCAAAAGTAGTCTGAAGAGAGTTTGAGAGTGACTCTTCAATTAATCAATTCAGATTAAGCAATATGAACAATTAATAATTCTCAATTGATATTGAGTTATTTCATTAATTTTTTATCAGTTTAATAAGACAACTATTGATCTTTTTTTAGAATATGTATTTCAAAAATAACTTTGAATCCATGCATTTTTAAAATGAACTCGAGTGTTGTTGAATTGGTACTAAGTGGTATGTGGCCATTGAAAGGTTAAGAACCAGTGCATAAAATAATACAAAAAAATTAAAACTACACTGTAAAAAAAAGTATTTAAAAATGAGTACTTAAACATGCTCGTTTTTCTATGAGTACAATTGCATCGTAAGTGAGCGATGACGTATCAATTTTAAGTAATCATACTCTTTCAAAAATAAGAAGTGTGAATTAATATTGTTATTCTCAGCTTCTGTTCGAGCCATCTCAACAAAAGCGAAATGACAAACTTAATATAGTTGTACAAAAGATGGTTTTGTATAATATTTGATGTCGATTGCTTAAATAGAAACTGAGCTGTTACGACTCAATTATCTTACTTCCCATTCTTTCGGCACTCCTTTTTAACATTTCTTCTGTTTAGAACTTTGTACCGTAGCCTTGGTAGTACAACGGATACGGTTTTGGACCGCGGTGCCTGACGATCGGGTTTGATTCCCGGTAAGTCTTGGTTGTAATTGTTGATATTGAAAGTGATTTATGCAGGCAGCCTTTATAGGCAAAGAACTGTTATTTTTACTCATTGTACTCAATTTCGAGTACATGTCTTTCTTTCAAAAATGAAACTTATGTAACAGAGCTTTTATAAGCATCTAATGCACTGAAAAATGAGTAGATTTTATTTGTTTTTGAGTACCTATTTTTAGCAGTGTATTTACTTTATTTGTAGAAAAGAGCTCACAGCTTTATTTTTTCTAATAGAAAATCATACTGGTTAAACTAGTTAACGTTCCTTACCAGAAAGAAGTTAACTTCGAAGAATAGTTATAACAAACTTGAGTTTTTCAGTCAGGACATCGGAAACTCGATTCCAGAAAGGAAATAAAATACTTCTTTAATTAACTTTTGAGAACAGTTCTTTGAAAAGATAATGAAAGTTAGTGGAATCAAATTTAAGATGAGCTTATGAAGAATGAAAGCGCGGAATGTAATTACAAAGTTTTAAAACAAAGCAGACATTAAATACCAGAAAATATCATACATTTGAAATGGTGAAAATAAAAAAACGAGGCATAATTTAAATCAAACCATACCATTGTATTAAAGAGTAAGAAATCTGTGTTGTTATACAGTTTCTTCCGTCATAAGAAAGAAAGCCCTAAATCCAAAAAACAAAAATTTACAGGAAACAAGAAAAAAAATCATCACCTGAAAAATTCATCCCCTGCATCAAAGTTTTGATCCTTTAAAGGCTTTTACTGTCTAAAAGTAGCTTTTTGCATGAACAAAGTTTTATTTTGGTAATAGTTATATTTTCTTTTATCATGTAAGTTTTCCATGTTTTCCTATATACAACTCGTCGTGGATTTAGGGCTTTTTTAGTATTTACTTTTATAGGGGATTTTATTATCAAAATCCGCCAGGAATTGGAGTTAGGGTCAATATAAATTTCGCTAGGACTCACTGCTATATTTTATTTATGAAATTTTAATTTCATAAAAAGGTGTATTTTTTAAAGACAAATCGCAAAAACTAAAAATTGGAGTATCAAAAAGTTTGGAGTTAAGGCTTTTCAGAGTTAATTATATAATAGCATTTTATGTCAACGATGATGAAACTTAAGATGAAATTATAAGTTAAGTTTCACATAAAGGATGTCGAGCCCCAGTTGCTCAGTTGGTAAGGCGTTCAGCTACTAATCAGAGGATTGGTGGTTCGAATCCATGAAATGGACTTGACATAGAAAAGTAAAAAAGTAGTGATCTTGCGATCGGAGGGTTGCCAGCTTCGCTACAAAAATACTAGAAAGTCGTCCAGAATATCCAACAAATTATACTGGCGTGTATACGGGACTGGTGCACGATACATCTGATCGGGGTCCAAAGTACCGACGTCTATTGAAGGCGTTGGGTGCCAGTTCAAATGTTGTCTTCGTCATCTGACCATGGTTCTAAAATAACGAGGTGCATGTATGAATGTGTGTATGAATGTGTGTGTGAATGTGTATGTGTTCCCGGGTCTTTCCTTCGAGATTGACCCCGAACCGTCGCCAATAGCCCACTGTGCAGCTCTAGTGCGACGTTAATTAACCAAACCAAACCATAAAGGATGTCAAAACCTTTATATAACAGTTGACGGATATGCTTATTTTTATATGAAAACTCACTACACAAGGTTTAGGGAATGAATTTTGAAAGTGCTTTTTATTTGGTAAATTAAACAATGCTTAATTATACAGTAGAATATTATTAGTGCATGTATCCATGTTTCAGAAAAAACTAAGTTTCATTTATAAATCTGAAATCTAAATGAAAACAAATTTGCTTTGCAGTATCTTCTTCTCTACTATTCTTGATTAAAATACATAATCCAAAAACAAGTTGTTGTTTTTTTGTTCCAAATAACAAACTAACGCTTCAGTTCATTGTCTTTTACCACAAAAAGGTAGCCCTAACGCTGGGGAACATGCCCTATCGCTTGTGCTCCGTAGCGGCCACACTTGACATCCGAGACAGAAGATTGGTTTGGCTTCTCTTAGAGACAATAGAACCAACTAATCTAGTGTCTCGGACATCAAGCGCGACCGCTCCAGAGGAAAAGTGAGAGGATATGTTCCCAAGTTTTGCTGTTTCTTTTGCATGATCTCGCGTCATAAGCGGATAATAAATTTGACAAATGTAGCTTATAATATGTACGTTTTATTTTTGTAAACATTTGGTTTTCTTGAAAATAATTAATTTTTTTTTCATTGATATTAGTAAAAATAACACCTACATTGCACTGTCATGAAATTTATTAAAAAAAATTGATGAAGGTAAAAATAAATTGAACAATTTCAACCTTCTTTAACGAATATTTTCTTTGACGCTAACCTGGCTTTTATCCGGTCGGCATGGCATGTCATACTCCTAATGTTGTGTGGCATGTATGGTTTACGGAGAAGACCGTATGGACCAGACAATGAGCAAGATAGAACAAAAATTGCCATTTTTATTATTGGAAACGAATGTAACGGAAATAAGAAAGAAACACGGCCAAGAAGAGGATAAATTTATTTTGTTCAAGTTAAATTGCAATACTAACATTCGTTCTAGTGAGAATATGTTTACAAACTGAAAATATCGAAAATCCCTGATTTGGATTCAGGATACCTTAAAATGCATAAAATCATTAAAAAAAAATTCGATATTGACGTTCCAACTCGACATGAAGGCGGGTATTGTCGATAGAAAATCCCAAGATGAATTATGTAGATTTGAGAAGACGATGACCCTATAGATAATTATTGTTATCTTTCTGATTGAAAGGAAAATGCCAAGTAAAATGAATGTGTAACTGTCATCCAATATGTATATTATATAGGGACAGCGGTGGCCGAATGGTTAGAGGCTTGGTTTCGTTAATTAACGTCGGACTAGAGCTGCACAGTGGGCTATTGGCGACGGTTCGGGGCCTATCTCGAAGGAAAGACCCGGGAATGATGCCTCGTACTTTTGAACCATGGTCAGATGACGAGGACAACACCTGATCTGGCACCCAACGCCTTCAATAGACGTCGGGACTTTGGACCCCGTTTGGTTTATCGTGCACCAGTCCCGTATACACGCCGTTATTTTTTGTGGATGTTCTGGACGACATTCTAGTATTTTGATAGCGAAGTTGGCAACCCTCCGATCGCAATATCATTACTTTTTACTATTCCTTAGTCTAGTCCATCGTAAGGTTTTGAACCGGGGACCCTTGGATTCCTTGCTGACGCTTAATCCACTCGGCCACGGAGGCCTCAGTTAGAGGCTTGGACTCAGTAGTCGATGGGCGGTGGGTCAATATCTAGCAAATGTGTAACGATCTAGAAAATGGAGGGTTCTCAGAATCGTTCCTTTTTCGCAACACACAAATTATCCGCCGTGTGTACTAAATTCCGAACCATCGCCAATAGCCCATTGTGCACATCTAGTGCGACGTTGCTTCAGCCAACCAACGCGAAATTAAAAATTCCGTAACTGACGACGGTTCGTAAGCCATCTCGCAGTAAAGATTCGGTATTTGCACTATGGTCAGATGACGAAGTCAATACCCGAGCTAGCATCCGACACTGTCTCAGTAGGCATCGAGACATTAAAAAAGTTAACGTGCACCAGTCCCTTATACGCGGTTGGTATTTTTTGTTCGAGAAAGGTACGGATCCTTCGATTACGAAATCGCTACCCACATGCTGGGAATCTAACCCTCGGATGAATGTTAGAGCCCCTAACTATTCGACCAGCACAAGCCTATATCATAATAGAAAATAATACCCATTCATTCTACTTGGCATATCTCTTTCATGTAGAAAAAACAATAATGATCTATCTGGTCATCAGCTCATCAAAGCTATGTAATCCATCTTCAGATTTTCCCTTTTATTTCTGTTTGCGTGTCGTTCGATCCCTAGCACTCATCATTACTTCGTAACTCCACCATTGGATCGCATTTCTCTTTTATTATTTATGATCGAAAGCACACACAGGGCCTTCTTTTTCATATCCATATGCCCGATACATTTGAATACCATGTGCATTTTGTAATTTCTCTTATTCTATAAGAAATAGAACATATTTAAGTGGCGGCTCGTGCACTACAGCAAGTACAGCCGGGCTGCATCTAATTTTATTGGTGTATTTTAAAACTAAAATAATATATTTTACTAATTTTCTTAAATGAAGATTAGAATTGGAAATAAAGATGAAATTTCAACGCTAAGTAAAAAAATTTCCGATAAATAGCAAACCTGTTTCCGTAATGCACAAATTCAGGAGAGAAAAAACTCTATTCAATCAAAACTGCATCCAAAACTCGAAGTTCGAAATCGACTGCATCGTTGCCATGGCAACCTTACGTAGTATGACTTCCCCAACACGCTAATATGGAGGCTGTAACGACACAAACGCAGCGCAAAAGGATTTTTTCAAATCTGCTGTACTTGGGATTTCGATTAAATGATTGGTTCGTTGCTGAATCGGTGGGGCGGGGTAAAGGAAAACGAAAATGTCGAAGAATCTCTCCAAACAGAAATAGTTTTCGATAAGTTTACACGTGAGTTGATGTTTCTTTACTTAAATTAATATTAAAATTGACCGATTCGCAAGTTTGAAAGGAGGATTGTTTTAATTTTCAAAAAATAAGTAAGTGTTTTCTATTTTTTTCACATGTTATGTTTCATAAAAGTTGAAAGGAAACTTTGATGTGAGTTTGAGTAATAAATTTTAAAGAATGTCCGTTCATGTATGGTTGTGGAAGGTGGCGGGGGGGTGAATTTACATGATTTCGGCTGCACTAACATTTTCGACCACGGGCCGCCACATATATTAAATATGTTGGTTTCGGTAAGATTCCATCGATTTGTTTTTTGAATTTTTATGGTAGTCACTGAATCCAATGAAAGAGATATTATTATTACAACTCGCAAAAGTTGGTTTCCCTATAAGAAAATGGTATACAATGTCCATGCGATGAGAGATGATACAATGTCCATGCGATGAGAGATGATACAATGTCCATGCGATGAGAGATGATACAATGTCCATGCGATGAGAGATGATACAATGTCCATGCGATGAGAGATGATACAATGTCCATGCGATGAGAGATGATACAATGTCCATGCGATGAGAGATGATACAATGTCCATGCGATGAGAGATGATACAATGTCCATGCGATGAGAGATGATACAATGTCCATGCGATGAGAGATGATACAATGTCCAGAGTAAATTCGTTATCAAAATTTAGGAAACCGGGCAAAAACAGTTCGATTTTTTTTACTTCCATTTCATCATTAAATGAGTAACTACAAATATTTTATTTAACAGCTTTACACTGTGGAGTCCAATTTTATTTTACGCGTTCACGCTTTTATGACTATTCGACCAAATCTGGTTGTATATATATATATATATATATATATATATATATATATTGAAAGAAGTTTCAGAAAATAAGTTCGGCATTACGTCTCCTGCACTATACCACAAACCTAAAAAAATATTAAAAAATATTTTTAATTATATTTTTTTCAAACAGTTTTTACAAAGTAGAGTCCAAAATTCTCCATTTTGCTAAAAAGTTATTAGCAATATGTAAATATTGCTGTTTATTTTATAATGTTACAACATTATAAAAATATTTACTTAAAAATATATTTTGTTCTGTCCAAAAAAAATTATTAAACTTGATTGATAATATAAGTGGAAATTAATTCTTGAAAACAAACGAAGACTGCTGAAGAACACATAAATTATAAACATGATGCGCTTAATTAACTGATATGTCACATGGTGTAGGAGCTGATTAAAGTAATTTAAGACTAGCATATTTTAAGGTCCCCATTAAGTCAGACAAAGGTTCATAAAAATTGCGATATCTGGTGTCCGTATAAGTATATATGTCTCCAAACAATATCAGAAGGTTGAATACCGTTGGATTAAAAAATAACTTCATATACGCTTTCGGCCTTGACAATTTAATATACTAGCTAGTAACAAATAGCCAAAAAATAGCATCCCGACATAAATCCCTTATCACAGAATATAACATTCACATTTCCACAGATTGGGTATCCCGCATTTCTTAGAAGATGCCATAAGGTAAGTTTAGTGGAAATCAATTGGATATGGATCTGCACTCATAAAATAGTTCGTGAGTTACCCACATTATGAGGATCCTTGACCCTAATTGAGAAGGAAATTCTGTCTAGGAGGTAATTGCAGCGAATACCCAAGTTATGTCCCATGCTGAAGAACTAGGGTTAACCTCTCCTACTTTTAGACGGATAATGACACCATCCACGACATGCTATGATAACATTTTATAAGACTGGGGAAATGTTTTATACAAGTAAGCATATAAATTTATTACATTAAGCTATTCTTTGGGGGATAACGAGTATTTCGTGCGCTTTGTTAGTAGTACTCAAAACAATCATGTTACAAAAAAATTTAAATATACATTTTATTTCAAATGAGCTCTCTTAAGAGAAATAGCTATTTTAAATATTATTTTATATTATAAGATATTCTTTGGGAATGCTCCACGAGTACAGATACCAAATTTGTATCTGTATCATTGCAAATTTCTAATTGAAATGTTCATAACAAAATTATTTTTAACAAACCAAAGGATTTCAGCGACATTCCGGTTATCCCTTGACTATATTTCCCTATGTGAACAATATTAACTCTTAACTATATTAACGACTTCGCACACTTGTTTGTATTCTTTTAAAAAAATTTGCTAAGTGCATATGGCTTGAAAACTTTTGTGTCAGGGCTTTTAACATTTTTTTCCTTTGAAATATGGCACTAAATAAACTGGTAATTTTTTATTTTTTTTAAATTATGCTTCGTAAATTTTAGATGAGAAGTACATTATTTCTCATATAATTTACGTAAAGAGTAGGCTTGTTCAGTTATTGTGGATGGAAAAAACGATTTCAAACGATTTTTTTCACTTAAAACTAATATTTTTTGTATTCGTTTCTGTTCTCGTCAAGTGATAATTTACATATTATGCTCAATTCCTTATTTCACTCTTCAAAAGAAGCACATTGCATTGATATGAAAACTTCTACTTTTTGTGTTGCAATTAACTTTTTCTATTCATTATTTTAAATATGTTTTCGAAAATTAAAAGCCAAATAAAAGGAATGTAATATATAAATAACATAAAATTATGTATAAAAAACGAAATAAATTTTAAAAGTAATTAAGTGTTTTCTTTAGTGCGCAATAAATTCGGAAACGTATAGAACGATGGTAGTTCGTCAAAAGAAAGTTTAAATGAAAAGAATGCTGAGTATGCATGAAAAATAAAACTTCGTTTCTTGTTTCTGCACAATCACTTTGTAAGTACACTCTGAAAAATATGTACTTGAAAATAAGAAAAATATATTCATTTTTAAGTACATTCGATACTTATTATTGCTCCGCACACATAAGTTTCAATTTTGAAAAAGATATGTACTTGAACAGAAGAAAAATATATTCATTTTCAAGTACATTCGATAGTTATAATAGCTCCGCACACATAAGTTTCAATTTTGAAAAAGACATGTTCTCAAAACTGAGTACAATGAGTAAAAACGGGTAGATTGCCTACATAGGCTGTCTTCATAAATCACTTTCAATAAATATCGACAATTACAACCAAATCTTACCGATAATCGAACGCGAATCCTCAGCACTGTAAATTAGTGCAGTAGCCGTTAAACTAGCAGAGCGGCATTAGGAAATTTTAAACAGAAGAAATTAAAAAAAAAGTGTTGCAATTGAATGGGCAGTAAAATAATTTAGTTGCAATATTTCAGTTTCTATTCAAGCAATTGACATCAAATAACGCGGAAAACCTTCTTTCGAACAATTATTTTAAGTTTGTCAGGTTTTATTATGATAATTTGAACTGAAGTCGATATTAGCAATATTCAATTACATTGCTGATTTTTTGAGAAAGTGCGGTACCTTAAAATTCAGTACGTCATTCCTCATTTACAAGGGGATAATAATTAAAGAAAAACGAGTAGGTTCAGGTAGTCATATTTAAGTACATTTTTTACAGTGTACCGTCATTGTATTTCCCACGGATCCTTCATATTTCACACCACGATGTCTTTTTCTTATGCAAAAGGAGTCACTTTAAATTACCGTTTCACGTACACCGACTTAGCCACACAAGGTATTTTGTTGTTGTCGTTTTATTACCGCATACATATATAAAAAAATATAAATGTAAAATATTTTTGTAGGAGGTATTTATTATATTTACTAAACGCTTAAATTAATTTTGTCAGAAATGTTAATAAATTAAAAATGTCTTTAGTATATATTAATTAATACAGAACGTTTTTATATACTATGGATTTTCCAAAGAAAAAATACCTACAATTTCTGAAAAAATAAAACCGCTGTTAGTATTTAATCTTTAAAGAAACATCGTATCCTCTGTGCGTTGACGAAACTCGGAAAAATGAAAATGCGTGTTATGTATGCAAGAAAGGCACGCTACATCTCATTTTTAAGCTGCTATTTAAAATTTCGTTTTTGTGCGTTTTATTACTTTCCTTAATTTTAAGAGCGAGAAATGAAGAACTTTATGAAATTAAACGTTCTCATTTCCCTTTAGGTTAGCCATTATTTAAATGTGCAAAGTTATATAATTTAGAGGCACGAACTATTCCGCAATTTATTTGACCTGAGACATGAATTGTTTGGCATACGTGGTGTTTTAAAATTAACTTTGATATTTTAAATTAGACTCAAATAATAGTACTAATATTTTTTTAAAGCTTCTTTAGTGGATAGAACCTTGAACTATTGACATGCAGCGCATACAGAGTACGAGGGAAACAAGATTCATTCAATTGAATTCAATTAAGAACAATAGAGGCTTTTTGCATAATGACACATTTATAATTTTCATATTCATTTTTTAATATATATGATTGAAAGATCACTGCGCATTCTTTACAAACAAGAACAATTACAAATAGAAACAAAAATTTAATAATATTATGTGCTTTATATAAAGCTGAACAGATTGTAATTCTTGTTTGAAGTAATAGTTGTTTTAGTAGTTTTAAGTAGTTTTGAAAATGTTCTTGTCCATGTGTTCGGATATCCATAATCGGTATCAGTCCGTCCATGTTTATTGTGTATTGTCCTAGAATTAAAAAACGAAACTCAAGGAATGTATTAAAAGCATGCGAGTGTCTATTTCATTTCAATTAATTTTAATTCTAAATTTTAATGCAAAGCACTTCATTCCACCTACTAAAAAACCCGTTCTTGACTTAAGTATGTAACGAATAGGACCTATTACCGAATTTCCGATAATGACCTACTACCGAATATGACATTTACCGAATTTCCGATAATGACCTACTACCGAATATGACATTTACCGATTTTGACTTTAAAAAACCTGATTATGTCTTGTAAAAACTCGATTATGACATACTGTAAGACCGCAAACAATATTATTACAAGTGGCACTTAAAGTGCGTTTGTATAAATATTCGATAAAAAATAGGTTTGTGGCGAAGTTTTGTTGTTGTTTTTTGTGTGTGTATGTATGTTTTTTAATTAAATTATTTGTGTGTGTTTGATATTGTTTTGTTAATATTTTTTTTGTTTTAATGTTTTCTTTGTGTTTGTATTGTTAAATGTGTTAATTTTTTTTGTGAACTGTTTGTTTTAAATAAATATTTTTTAATAAAAAAAATATTTTTATAAAAAAAATAGTTTTTTAAATTAAAACAATTTTTTTTTATTTATATAAAAAATATTTTTTTATAAAAAAAAATTTAAAAAATTTTTTATTGTAAAAATTTTATTATTTTTAATTTAAATATATGTATGTATTTGTGTTGGAAATGAAATTGCTTTACATAAACACTTAATCATTTTCATAAATTTTTAAGTCAACTTCATTCAGTTGCAAATATAGGTTGTCGTTTAATTGCTTTGGTTGTTTAAAAAATAAATATTTAGATAAATTTTTCCTGCTCGATATAATTTTTTAATATAAGAACGAATTGATTTAAAAAAATTTAACTACGAGAGAGAAAAATATCAATACTGTTTTGCGATGCAACGGCAACATGTAAATGATAAACAATTCTTAAGTACTGCCCGCATATGCTGTGAGCGCAGCCCCAAATGGGGATTCTAAAGTTCAATGGCTCTCAGCCTTTAAATATGCAAAAGTTATACAAGGCAAAAAATAATAGGTTTTAAAAATCGAGAAAATTTAAACAAAAATTTTATTAGTCAATAAGTCATACCATAAGTCAATTCAGTGTTTTTCGGGATTGAGAGCCACTACTACAGAAAGAGTGTATTTTGTTAAGAAGAGGAGTCTACATTTCAAAGGCTCTACTTCGGGGTTGTCTTCTCTATGAAAGTGACAACATGAGGAAAAGAATGCGATACTAAACATTCGGCACTTAATTAAATTTGCATTTAGTGCTATTGTAACAAAATTCAATCCCCCTGAACACAAATTAAAAAATATATACGTGCATCCATCATTCATGAAATCCATTGGCAGCTGTTCATTTGAGTCTAAGAAAATATATTCCAGTTCGCACAGAGAAGCAGAAGGAGTGAAGACAGCCTTTGAGGAACGACGAGTGGCCCACCTCCACGTGGTGTTCCTCGGGCAACGCTGTGCCTCACGCGGGGCACAGTGGCTGAGAGGCCACTGACTCACTGGGGAATTGAGATCGAGGGAACGAAGGTTGGGTGGATAGTCCTTGTTTGAAATTTATATAATAAATTATAAAATTGAATTAAGTTAAAATGATTTTCAGAATAGAGCAGTGGTTTTTTTTAAACTTGTGAAAGACACACTTTGAACACTGTTCAATACCTGCAGATCCAACGTAATTTTATAATTTATTAATAATTTCAATGTACAACTTTGAAATATATTGTCACATTAGATCATATTTATAATATGTATTTACACGTATTTAAATTTTCCTACTTATTTTTAATTTGATGTATCTTGTATGTTTCCATATCATGTCAATTTAAGTCTTTTATTCTACATTCCTAGAAAATTGAATCTCTATGGTGCCAAACCCAATAAAAACATGACATTTTTATACGCAAATTATAAATATACTTTTCATAAATTGTCATTATAATCATAGCATTGTATAAATAGGGTCAACAAATTAAAATTAGCGACAAAATTCCGAAACTCGCGCAATTTTGGCTAAAAATGAGTGGTTTTGAGCAAATTACAGCAGAAATCGCGTATTAGCACAAAATACGCAGGCGCAACACCTCTGCGTATTTCATCTTGAATGATACACCGTGTTGTTAAGTTAAACTATCAACATAGAAATATTGAATAGAAAATATAGAAAGCCAAGCATATTTCCATTATTAACTTTGTTAAAAAAATAATTTTAATGCGTTCATAAATTTGTTTTTAAAAAATGTTAACTCTCAAATAGTTTGCGCAATAAAATAGATTTTAAACTTAAGATTTTTATTAAATTTAATGTTTTTATAAACTTTCTTTTAATACATTATGGGTAATATTTGTTATATCATATGTAAACATTTCAAAAATTTAGTACTAATTTACAAAATATACAGGAATTTGCTAATTAGTAGAGTGATTTTAATCATTTAGTAAAAAAAAAACTTGTGTAATAAAACTTGCTAAATCAAAATTTAGCCCGCAGCACCAATTTCAGTCATGAAAGTAAGTGTTCGACAAATTGTCCTTTTCTACTCTACATAGTGTTCTCCCAAATAGTTTAAATTGACGCTTTAAACAAATTTGATTTTATAACTTTTCATTTTCTTCGCTTTACGCACACACTCGCCATGATCCGTCGATTAGAACTGAAGTTACAGCGGTTAAAGAGGTCATATAATGCAAGAAATATAACTCATTTCCGTCTTCCCAAGCAACAACGGTACCATCTGCACACGCAAGACATACGTGATCGAATAGGGCTGTCTTCCATTTTAAAACGATACCAATGTAAAGTCCGTGGTAGTACAGCTGCAAAAATATAAGCGATATAATGTTACATGTTTTTGTTACATGCTTCCCTTTACATGTTTTTGTTCCATGTTCTGCTATCCATGCTACATACGGTTTTAGCAAGGGACACCCAACTAACCAAACTGAATGATGTTTGACATAAAAATGGGCGTCCCACCTTTTCGTTAGCTGTCAGACAGCGTGTCTGTACAGCCCGGTTGTCGAATGACGCAAACTATCCGCCTGTCCATCTCCATTCAACTTGCTTATAAATATGCAACGAAAACATAAAACGTGCGAATGGTCACGTAGCCTATGCATAAAAATATATTCAATAACTGTATTACTTTTAATGTAAGTATTAAAAAAGTTAAATATCTTCTCATTGTATTTCCAGATTAACCGCATCGTTCAATTACATACAAGGAAAGTAGAAAACCATCGAGACACATTTCATCCGAATTTCCTTTTATTTTGTACTTTATATATTCTTTAATTTATGAGGCACGATAGGTTTTGTTATTCAAACGATTTCTATTTCTAAATGAATTTTGACAAGGAGGACATTTCCACTTATACATAAAATAATTAGTATTAACAACAAAAAACTCTTCAAGGACAGTGTGACCTATTGATTGGACATTGAAACGGTAAAAGGAAGTTTAGTTGCCATTTTAAGGGTGCTCAAATATTAGAATTAATGTAACTTAAAAGATATTCAGTCACAACTTTTACATTCTCCTGAGCAATTAAATTCCGACCAAAAATTAATTTTAATAAATTTCACATTAAATTTTTGTAATTTAGTTTAACAAGTTATTAGTAAACTTTTTTCCTGTTTGTTGAGTTTTCCTTAATCTGCAACAAGGTATGTATTTTTATTGTAAATAGTTACTAGCTGTTTGGCCCTGCGTTGCTGGAGACCCCAAAGCGAGAAATTCGAGTGGCCTATGTCGGGACTCGAACCCACGACTTTTCGTTTCTATGACCCACCAGCTACCAATTACGCTACAAAGGCACATTCTAGATAGATCTTGAAAATATTTTTGTAATGTATAATTCTTTATGTGTTAATTCCTTTAAACGTACTTTTCTTTAACAAACCTTTGCTATTTATGAGATGGACGTACGATTCGTCAACGCATTATCGTTCTTTTTATACCTCATTTGTTAAGATTCGTAGCGTGTAAGAGGCGTAAAAAAGATCTATACTACAGAAATAACATATATTATAATTTATGAAAGTCTTAAATAAAAAAAAGAGTATACAAATTATTCAAATTTAATGAGATATGTGTAATATTAAAATGAAAAATAAAATACATGTTTTATGGTTTTATTGCGATTGGTAAAAATATAACGAAAAATTTTATAAATTTAAAATCGTTTACAAATGTAATTTTTTATTTAAAAAACAAATGGTACACATTTATGTGTATGGTTAATAATCCTTTAAAAATTATAACTACGAGGAATTTTTTTTGCATTTTTCTTTCCCCAATTTCTATTTTTGCATTTATTTTAATTTTATCATAAAATAGCATTTAAGGTAAGGCGGGTAAGTAGGGACCGATTTTACAACACCAAAAATTTATTTTGAGTTGAGACGTTTTTTCTCGCTATAATTTCTTTTTCCTACTATTGTAATGTATCAACATTTTCAGTATATTTTACTCTTTAAACTGATGCGTAAATCTTCTTGAAACTAATTACTTGTTTAAGAGAAAAACAAGTTTTTTAATGTATAGTCAGATATACTCAGTTCCCCACATCGTCGCGATAATTTGGCACTGCCCCTAAAAATTTAAAAAATAGTAAATATGTTTTTGTTTTTTATAATCCGGAATGTTCTTTCGTTATTTAACAATATTTAAGTTTAACGTTTCAAAGATAAAATTTTAATACTTTTATGGTAGTTGTAATTGAGAGGTGTAAGGTATTGAGAGGTAATTGAGACCTTTATATTAGTATCAGATTGGGAGCAATTTTTTTTTTAACTGACTGACAATGAGGCAGTTATTTTATAAACAATTATGTTTCAATTATATTGCATGAGCGTGTGCGCATGCGTGTGTATGTGTGATAGAGAAGGAAACTGCAGTACACAAAAACACAAAAAAAAAAAAATATTATAAAATTTTATAAAGGTAAATCAGGAACATTATTCATCCCATAGGTTATTAATCTGTTGAGGAGGTGAGATAATCTGAACTAATTCAGAATCATTATACAAAAAAATGATCTCTTGCCGGTCACTTTCAACTTCTTTTCACATATCCATTCCATTTTACAATTTAAACAATGAACCATTCCATTGTTTCCATTTTTCACTTCATTTCCATTTTTCACAGTTTCCATCAGCTCCTTTTGCAGTTTTCCAAACCTAATTCTTAACCGTTTTTTCAGAAAAAATAATATATTAACCTAATAGTTTGTGGTTAATGGGCCTTACGCCTCCCCAGTTCCTCAAGCCCTAGTACCCAGTTGCCCCAAATCAGTTCTGTACACGAGGCAACAGGACACACCTGTATAACTTTTAATGCTAAACAACAACAAAAATATGAATTTAAACACAAATTAAATCAGCTTAGTGTAATCTTTAAAGTGATTTAGTAATTTTATAATAATTTAAAAATTATAATCACCACAGTAACTTGAAAAGTAGTAACTGAAGTTGTTAACAACAAAAACTATTCAACTTGAGAATTACTTCTCTTGTCTACTGCCGGAGTTCCACTGTCGGCCATCCAATTGATTTGGAGAAAAAACATATCCATGGTTGCTAAAACGTTAGCCAGCAGTTAAAAAATGTCCTCTAAATTTGTTTTATATAAAAAGGATGCCCCGTGTATCCCCTTACCCCTCCTTACCTTAATATAAATGTCTCATTGAAAGAAAAATACCTTCATCTTATTTCGCAAACAATTCTAAACAAACTCAGTGAATTGCATGTCTTACACACTGTTAAAAAATTCAGTTCAACTTTGTATCATATCTTGGTGCAAAACAGAGGTCTGCAACAAATTACACTATATTATGGGGGAATCTGGCTTGAAACAAAAATTCTTTATCGGAAAAAAGTTGAAGTTTCATCGATAATTGGTTCAACCTCCAAGAAAGACAACGCCGAACAAGGGTCTCCGTGGCTCAGTGGATAAAGGCATTCAGCTACGAATTAGAAGATTGCTAGTTCGAGCCCGATTTGTGGACTTGGCAAAGAAAAGCAAAAAAGTTGTCATCTTGCGATCGGATGGTTGCCAGCTTTGCTACAAAAATACTAGTAAAATACCAAGAAAAGAAAATTTGAATTTTGAATTTTATGCACTGTTATGAGTTTTGGTGCAACGTTTCACCACTAAATGATGTCCGTGGTAGCAATGTAAAATGGTGAAACTAAGCACCAATTGTTGTTTGCAGCTAAATGGGTATCAAATTTTTTTGCAAAGTCTTAATAATTTTTTAACAGTGTAGTTACTCTTTTAAAAAGCGAATAAAAATATGGGATATTGAAAACGTTCGGATTTTGTTAACAGCAGCAATAATTTTTATCTACAATAAGAACGACACATATTTAATTAGAATAAATTACAGTTAACTTTCGTTTATACAGTTATTCGATATATCACAATCGCATTAATTGGATTTTGTAAAACAGTTGTATTAATTGAATGATTATATATTCATTATTATGTAAACAAACAATAAATCCCAAATATTCCAATAAACAACTTAATTTCGTAATATTACAATGGTATCCCTCTTTAAATCAACAAAAAATATACAACAGATCGATTTTGGGAAAATAAACTTTCCAATAAATCTAAATATATAAATGTAAGATTACGTATAAATATTTTTTTAAATATTGATCATTCAAACTTGAGTACTCTATTAATATCAGCGCAAAAAGATGAGCACTCTTTCATATATATCGTTGTATCTCCCACTTTTGAGATAAACTGAAGCACTTCAAACTTATCAGTTCGCAATAGACACCTTGTAATCGACAGTTATCGCCCCTTTTAACAATACTTTTTTTTTCTAAATCGTGACTGTGTTTTGTTGAGAACTCGCCAAGGTCTGAACTACTGGGTGCACGAGATAAAGATATCATAAAATAATCTTTTAACAAAAAAAAAAAGGAAAACCGACTTTAAGAATACGAACAAGTTGGAAAAATGTATTTATTTAATATTAATTTTATACTTATTGCAGCGTTTTGAAATCGTCGCCAAATTTCAGGTATGGTTTTTATAAATTGGCACCAACTTCAAAAAGATGTAATGAGCCTAAAATTAATATTAAATTGTTCATAAAATTTTTAAAAAAATTACTTTTTCGCGCTGTTTTCTTAAGGTCAGATTTTTTTTCTTTAAAGTTGATTTTATTTTTTTGTTTTTCATTTTTAATTTGGCAATATGCTTTGTACCCTTCTATTATTCACCAAAAAAATCAAGTTGTCGATCATTATTTTTCCACTTTCCGGATAGTATATTTTGAAGTTATCCGGTTCAATAAATGCCCGGTTAACAAATTATATTGTCCCAACAATGTATATATGTTCATGTATCCAATATATAAGCAATGTACATAGCAATTTATGTATGCAATGTATATATATATTTACTTTTGAATGTTGTGTTATAACAATCCCTATTCAACAATGAAAATATTTTGAAATCTAAGAAAATGTTTAAAATAATGTCAGGGTAATCGCTATTTCCGGATAAATAAAAGCCGGATAATCAACTTGTTTTTAATGTTTGGCCAAAGTCGATATTTTTATATCGAACAGAAAAAGAATTTTTGGAATTGGACAATTTTTTTTTTAATGGTCAAGTTAACTGAGAATTCCGGATAGTTGGATAACCGGATATTTGTTCCAAAAGGTGGCCAAGTAAAAAATCTCATATCCAAAAAAATTGTCCAATTATATGAATTAGAACAGAAATTATGCGTTGGTCAAGTTAATTGAGAATTCCGGATAGTTGGATAACCGGATATTTGTTCCAAAAGGTGACCAAGTGAGAAATCCCATATCCAACAAAATTAACCAATTATATGAATTAGAACAGAAATCATGCGTGAACATACATAAAAAAATTCATTACAGTCAAATTGATCAAATCTTCGCTTTTTGGCGGTTTTGTTTAGCGCGTTTAAAGCCGGTTAAAAAACTACACATTGAGATATACAAATTTGAATTGCGCAAATGAGGGCACTTCTTCAAGTTTAATTTGACTACCATTAGAGACTCTGTAAATGTGAAAATAGTAATCTATTTACAGACTATTTTCCGGACAGAACGCTGTTGGACTTTAATTGCTTTGTTTTTATTGGGGTATCTTAAAATGATTATGTTCCTACAGAACGTTTTCAATTTGGAATATTTGAATTTAAATAAACTGCTGCAGAGCACAAGCGTATCTCTGTAGCAATTGCTTTAATACTGTCCTAAAATGTTTTTTTTTATGTATTCTATGTTCTAAAATGTTTTTTTTTTCTTTGAGGTATTCTATGTCCTAAAATATTTTTTTTCTGGAGGTACTCTATGTCCTAAAATGTTTTTATTTCTTTGAAGTATTCTATTTCCTAAAATATTTTTTTTCTTGAGGTATTCTATGTCCTAAAATGTTTTTTTTTTCTTTTTTAATTTCTTTGCGTGTTTGTCGGCTAGTCTGTGAACACTTCAGCTTAAAACAAGTGATGTCGTATGAGAAATTACCTCACAAAAAAGAGAAATTGCACATTATCCAAGGCACTTAGCAAAGTTATCTGCGTTTTCCTATGAAAATTCTTCATGTGACAAAACACTTTTTTAATTAAAGTTCCAAAACACAATATACGGAATTTAATATTCAATTAAAGATTTCACGTGGGACGGTGCATGTCTCCTATTCCGTGAAAAAATCAACTTATGATTATCTGTATTTTTTGTAATAATTTCCCCTTTCAACGCTGGATGAAATTATTTTTCAGGAGTTATTTATCGAAGCAGGATGAGCGATTCCAAAAACGTGAAAAATATATTTAACTACTTGGCAAAAAAAACTTTCCTGGTAGATTAACACAATATTCACTGTGAAAAATAACACATAAAACGGAATGAAATTTGGATGGATTGTGGACAAAAATACGTGTTTACAGGATGAGATTCCGATTCCGAAAAACAAATTAAACATGTCTGTTGACTGTTTTCTGAAACAAACGATTGAATTATTATAATACAATTTCCTGGATATCATGCAGTCTTCGATAAGTCTGTATACCTAACAGAGATATCGAAAAAAGCTCTCAGGGTTTCGCAACAAATAAATTATACAATCAGTGTTAAAGGAAAATCATAGTCCGAGCGTGTTGTTATTTGCAGGTCGACAAGAGTCGGCGTCAATTGTTGATGTTATAAAAAGCAGGAATTTGGTAAAATGACACAGGACGATATGAAGACAGAGGATTCCTTGGTTGAAGAGGTAATTTGGATTTTACTTGATTCATTTGATGAGTTTTGCATACTATTTTATATTGGTAATAATTCGTATAAATTCTTGAAAATATTTTTGAAATTAAATTATGAAATATGTTTTTTTAATTGAAGTTTTAATAATTTAATGAAAAATTATATTCATTATTAAAAATATTAGTTAATTAATAGTTCAATGTTTGTACAAAAAAATAATATAATTATAAGTGTTTTTTTATTGTTTTGTTTTAAGAATTAAACAAAAATTAGCCATTGTTATTTTTAAGTTATAAAAATGTTTTTTTAGTATTAAATATATCGTAGTTTATATACTTTATTACTTTTTTTTTTTAATTTACAGAAAAAAAAATCTTTGTACAAGGAGTATAAAATGTAATTAATTCAGGTTAGAAATTCGCTTCAAAGGGGGAATTAGGTTTGAAAAAAAAACTAATTTGAAATAATTTGCACCTAAATATAAATTATTTAAACTATTTAGAAATGAAACTACAAAGCAAGGTTTTTTTTATATTAAAAAATAATTTCAAAAATATTAACTTTTATTATTCTTAAAAACGTTAATTAAATTTATTATTCCTTGAAACACATCAATTAACTAAAAGTTAATTAATTTTTGCAATATATTAGTACAATAAATAATAATTATATTAACTAATAACATATAACATTAGTTATTGTCTTAGGTAACTGGTATTTTGGGAAATAATTATTAACATATTATTGGATTCTGTCTTATTGCTTTACATGAAGTTTCTGAAGTAATCACTGTATAGCAAGTGATGATCTGTTATTTAAATTTTCGATAGCATGTGTACATTTCAAAATATTCATTATTAGCAAATATTTTGAATCTTAATTTTTTACAGAACAATATTTCAATAGTTTTCAACACTTTCACCCACAAGAATTTTTTTATATTTATTCACAAATATAGAATACTTAAAGATATGACTACAAATATTTCCTAATTTTTCAGACAAAAATATTTTTAGAAAAAAAGTTAGCATTTGATATTTTATTCTTTGTGTTAAAGTGCTTAAAAGTGGTACTCCCATTTATTGATCATTTTATAAATAATGAAAGTTCCAAATACCGCAAATTTCAATTTCAAATATAAAAATATTAAAACGAATTTTCCTCTCTCGCTATTTTTAGCTGAGGTGCAGAATGAAAGGTCATATGAAGCAAGAAATTTATGAAGACGTCCACATTTTCAAGCGTTTCCTAAGGGGTGAGGCATCTTTTGTGCCATTACAAATTTAAAATAACTACTAATGGATTTAACGTCCCATTTGAATTGTTTTTGAATAACCCATAACGCACATAACTGATCTAAATTTGACTTTTTATGGAGTCCCAAATAAATCAATTCCCAAGAATATTTTGTTGTGTGAAAATTATAATATATATACATTAGATTTCAATTATCCAGATCAATTAGAACCAGATCCCGTCCGGATAATCGACTATTTGGACAATTGGATAATTCACGAAAAACAGTTATCTCTTAGGAGAAAAAAAAGCAAATAATGCTTTTGTATGGTAATTTGGCATATATTAGAACTTTTTTTTTATCATTCACCGATAAGAAACTTATAAAATGGAGATTTTGCTAACTTCTTTTTTCCTCGAAGTGATTCAGATAATTGGCGATCCCCAAAGCGATCCAGATAACTGGAGTTATGATATTCGGAGTTCTACTATATAAAAAAAATCTGTAACTTTTGTAAAGTTCTATTGGATGGGATAAAAGTTCACAAGGAAAGTTTTTGAAAAATTACGATTGCACTTTTAATAATGTTCAAATTGTGTACTTTTAACCCTACTATCACCAGAATATTAAGACATTTTTCAGTTGGTGCAAAAACTAATTTACAATTTCAACTGTAAAATTTTTTACGAGAATTTGAAAACTTGGAAATTTGCTTCCTAAAAAAAGTAAATATAGCTTGTAAAAAACCCATATTTGTATGTCAGCAAAAAAATTTCCGACAATTTCGCTTATGTAATTCACGATTCTAAGTTCAAAATGAAAAATCAGTGATTGATGGATAAAAATGTACAAAACTCCTTCTGGTAGAACTTTGTCTTGTATGCTCTATCATTTCAAAGCGAAATATTGGGTTGGAGGGAAAGTTCTGTCGTATTTTAAAGAAAATATTTGAATTCATTTATAAAAATATGTGTTTAATATTAATCAATTATATATGCTCCGTTATTTGTTACAACCTGTTGCCATCTTTCAGGTAACCTGTGAATTCCTGTTTTTTCTCATCCTTGGAGTTAAAATAGTCAACAACTGCCTTAGAAATACTTTCAAAAGACGTGAATTTTTTTTCCAGTTAGATAATTTTGCAGTAAGATTTTTTCTCTTAATATTCTCGTAAAGAATCCACTTTTCAGCTCCAGTAACCAGCCTGTCCAAAAACGGCTCCACATTGTGTCTAATCAGATGTGATGAACAAATTCTTAGCCGATCAGACAAATTCTTTTCCGTTAATTCATGTGGAACTCAAACACTTTGCTTTAACACAAACCCAAGAGATTTAATGTGATCTCCAACAGTTGTATGATGAATGCCAAACTCTTCTGCAATTTCTCGACTTGTTAAATGTGGATTATTTTCCAACATGGATCGCAAAACATCATTATCGATCTTGGATGGTCGTCCAGATCGATCACTTTCTCTGAGGCTCAGATCCCCGAAACGAAATTTACTAAACCATCTTTGACAAGTACGAACATTTGCAATATCTTTGCATTGCTTCCTTTTTGGAATTCATATAAAATGCAGTGTCGTAAATGCATTTTATCTACTGACATGCTTTTCACTTTAAATATCACAAGTAAATGATGAACGGTAAAAAAGGGCACCTTTTATATTATACAGCAGTCTAAAAAAACAAAAAAAAATCCGATTGACTCACTAGCCAGATGTACTTTTTATTTACAAGCAAAATCACCTGCCTATTTAAAATACGACAGAACTTTCCCTCCAACCCAATATTTAGGGGTTTTATTTTTGTTTCCTAAATAAACTCTTAATATTTTTTTTACCTTGCAACAGATTCGTTTTACAGTCGAACGTCTGTTTTCCTATCAAACGAAATCAAATTTAATGCAATTGTGCTATTTCTCAAAGAGTTATAGTGCTGGAATGGATCATCCTAAATATAAAATATAAAAGTATAACTATTGAAATGTTAAACTTATTGAATTATTAAAACAAACAACAGCTATTACTTTTTCGTGTAAAACCCATTTTAAATATTACCAACCTTTTAAATTTCTATATTCTTATTACAATCAATAACACTTATATTTTTTTATTAAAAACACAGTTTATTAAATACAAAGTGTAATTAAATAAATGAAACATTTTTCCATTTCAGCAAGGAACCATAACGTCGATGCCGCTGAAACTATGCTAAAAGACGTTTGTATATTTGATGTATTTTTAATCAAAATATAAATAGGGTATTGATTACAATTTAAATAATTAATCATTGAAAATCTGTATTGATACATATAGTAATAAAAGTAAAATGTTCAAGGTATTTTTTAAATATCCATCCAGATACTACACGTCGAGCGTTCAATGAAAGCCCTATTCAACGAGGCCTCATATTTTTTAATAATTAGTTCAACGTTTTGAAAGAAATGCATTATTATTTTAAAAGTAAATAAATTTGATGTAATTTAAAAGTCATAACTATAAAGTTATAAGAATATTTTTTAAATATTTATTTTTCTAAATAATTCTTAAGACATTTCAGATGTTTTATTTTGGAATATCTATTTGATACATGGGCGGGTTGGCTGCCGATCGGAGTAAATATCAAAACAGAGTTCCGCGATAAGAGCGTATAAAGTTTGTCGTCCTTATAGGCTATAAAATTAAGCGAAATGACAAACAACTCATTATTGGGTAACCTATTGATACAATCCATACAAATTAACTAAACATTTTACATTGCTAAGCAGCAAGATATAACATCTTGCTGCTCAGCAATGTAAAATGGTATTATTCCATTTTTGGGGTTTTGTCACTTATACTTCATGCAGAAAGCGCACTCACGTGTTCATTTGCACAGTTTGACTACAAAAGTATGCATGCATTCAATCTAGAAATATGCATACATTAATATTGCTTAAAGGTAAATAATATTAGCAGGCACGTAGGTATAGAATTTTCATGAGAGGGGTTCAGTGACTGCGTAGCGGATTTCTTTAGGCTACTTATCCAACAGCCCCTCCCCCTAAACAAAAGTTGAGGGGAATTTCCCCCAAAATCAACACCCCCAGTTATTTTTCTTTAAACTTATTTTTTTAAGTAAACAGAAATACGTTGACAGATCATAACAGCAACATTTATCATTTATTTTTCATGAAATCGGTATATCAGTCATTACCTATTTTTAAAATTAGTAAATGTCACTCCCTAATTATAAAATAAATTTAGAGAAAAAATTTAAGTTTCGAGAATCATTGTTTAGAATAATATATTGTTTTGTAGCATCTTGTGTGTACGGCCCCGTTTGATGATCTTTTCCCTTTGTCGGCGAAGTCTAAGTGCAAGAAAATTAACCTGATGATTTCATGTGATGCTTAGTTTGAGGTAAAAATTGCTTCAAAACATATTTTTGAATTTTTTTGAAAACTGTTTCCCGGGGGCAGGACCCCCGGAAAATATCAACTTTATAAGAAGTATTATACGGGAAAGTAAAAATTTTCTAGTTTTTTAAAGTATTTTTACAGTAATTCGATTATTAATTTTTTTTTCTCTTCTTGATTTAAAATGGGAGGGGTTTGAACCCCCTGAACCACCCCCTTACCTACGTGCCTGGATATTAGTATAATTACTATTTAAAACCAAGAAACTTTTTTTATAATTTTTTTTTTCTTTCCGCAGCACATTAGCTGGAGGAACCAGCATAAAGTGGATACGATATTAGATGACTATATACCTCACAAAGTAAGATTTAAAGATATGCCTTTATAATTTTGAAAACTTATGTTTATATTAATTGTATTGTATTGTATTACACAATTTGTAATATTGTAAGTTAAATACATATCCATTGGTTTTTTTTTAATTTACGAGTAATTAAGAAAAAAATCTAAGTACCATTTAGAGAATTAACTTCGCGATTAGCACCAAAAATTGTTTCAGATTATCCTAAATATTATTTCAGCAGTAAAAATCCCTTTTGCGGGTCTCACACACGGCGAATTTTAACGTGTGTGGTGTAAAAAGAAAGGGAATTCCATGGAGGAGTGACGAATCATACTTTGGCCTCAAGACTATTAACGGGTTTTTTTAATAAATGCGTAAAAAAAATTAATTTCCAAGCAGTTTTTAAGCAAGCCGTTTGTAGTGCTATCATCTATGAGTAGAACCATTAAACTGTTTTTATATTTTGGCTATCAAATATTCCTTAATATCTTTGTATAAGCGGGGGAGGTGGAGAGGGATTGTTCATGCAATAATTATCGAACGGAAATGCTAGTCGTATATTATTTATAGGGTAGAGATCCCTTTTACACCTCTTACGCGCGGCAAATCTTAACAAGTATCAAAAGACAGAGAAATTCTCAGAGTACTGACGAATCGTGCGTTCATCTCATAAATATCAATTGTCTATTTAAAAATATGCATTTTAAATAATTATTACTTTAAGAATCATTTAAAGAAAATATTTCCAAAATCTAGCTAGAACGTGCCTTTGTTACTTGGTCGGTAGCACTGGATTTCGGAGTAGTAAGTTGCGGGTTCGAGTCCCGACGAGACCACTCAATTTTTTTTAATGTGTTTGGCTTAAGAAGTTCTCCAGTAACGCGTAGCCAAACAGAAAGTTTAAAACAATAAGCTTTTTTATATAAAGCAACAATATAAGATAAAGAATATAACGATACCATTACCAACATTTCGAAAAAATTAAAAATAAGTTGGATTTAAAATTGGGTTTTATCATATAGTTTCATAATTGACTACGCATCAGAAGTCTTCAAACTCACTTTTCTTTTTAAGTATACGACATTATGTGAGAAATAAAAGATAAATAAGTGAATAAAAGCTATGCACAAGAATTCAGCATGTCGTTTACGTGGAAGTAGACTAGGTGCAAAACAAGTTAAATCCAAAAACTTTCACTTATTAATTTTCTTTATCATTAAATACGCTAGCACTTTGGCTTAAACTTATACCTTACAAAAACAGTTATTTATTTAGCGTTGGCTTGCTCTCTGTTGATTTAATTTTTTTAATACAGCTGCATAGCGCCAAAGTAAATTGTTAAGAAAAAAAATCCCCCCCCCCCCACATCAATATAGCGAGTGTGGTTAAGAAACAAAACAGTGTTACAAATTCAGATGAGCAGTCTTAAATAACTCCGAAAAAAAACGCACCTTAATATCTTAAAACAGCCTTTTGTGACTTAGTGAGTAATTTCACCAATCCCACTTGATAAAAACTTCGAGAAAAAACTCCCATAACATTGAAACCATTTACATCGTTTGACGGTTTTTCACGATTTCCTCAAAATAGCTAGAAGTGAATATAGCTGCTTTTGCAGCTTTCCTATTAAAATGTCCTTTCTTACTATGTTTTAGTTCTTATCTTCGGAGTACTTAACCCTCAGCAGGCTTGGAACGGATCTGGAAGGTTGTCCCGTGTCGTATCTCCATTTCGGCCACTTGGACACAAAGGGTAATTTCAATTTCTACAACACCATGTTAAAACGCAGGATTCCAAATATAAAACCCTAATACAATACTTCAATTGCGTTATATGAAATAGGGAGATGAAAATAGTACTATCTAAAATTATGTTATGCAATATGACAAGAAATAAAGTGTTCAGACTAGGGATAATTACAAAAGAAAAGCTTCAAAGGCTATATCACCTCAACCAATTGACTTGAAGCGCTTTTCTATATATTGTAAAGAAGACATTCTGAAGTTTTGTGTGTTTGGCGATAAGTTTCACAAACTGTGTGTGTGTGTGTGTGTGAGTATGTGTGTGTGTGTGTGTGTGTGTGTGTTTATTTATTTATTTATTATTATGACGCGGTCTATCTTTCTCTACTCGATGGTTGGCATTTATCAGCATAACATGATGCCACATAGAGTTATGGGGCGGAGTCGTATACTGCAGTCTGTTAAAACTCCCTCCCTTCGTGATACAAAGGCGAAATGGTTTTATAATCGGTCTTTTTAAAACACCTCACCTTTCTCTACATGATGGTATGTCATTTATCCACATAGAGTGATTACACTTGGACTAATGAGGATTTTAAAAATGTCGTTTTTTACTATGTGACTCCCTGCAACTGTGTACACGTACCGAAAGGAGTATTCTCGTCGAAAGACAATCACAACGACAATATTTTATATATTGCAATGACAAAATGGTTTTAGAGACACTTATTGAAAACCAAATGTAAAATATTATTTTCACAAGAATATGTATAATAGTGTTCTAAGTCAATTGGTTGCGGAGATATAGCATATATTTTTTTCTAATCTGATATTATTTTGTAGTCATACAGGATACCTAAACATTAATTTTATTATCCTATATAAAATATAAGTTATAGAATCCTATGATAGTACTTTGATTTCCTTAAAAGAACTATAGGATAATGAAAATATTGTTTAAAATGTCGAAGTCGGGTTTTCATCGTTTTTTTATTAGGATCTATTTGAGTTCAATATAAGAGTTTTATATATTTTATTTATCAAAGTAATAATTTTGTTATTGCTATGTCATGTGTCTGTGTGTAAAAAAATATATCATGAACTATAATAATTAAATTAGAAAATAACAAACAATTTTGTTTAAAAATATTGGTAATATTCTTTTATGATTGAATTTAGTGAATTCCACCCATATACGTCAGATCAGGTAACAGTCATTTAAAATAAACTGCTAAAAAAATAAAAGTTTACAGAGTATTTCTGTAAGAAGAATGTGGTGTATAAACGAAAATAAATATGAAATACAGGGAAATATACAAGGTATCAGGAAAGTATCTTTTACACTTTTAAAAAATCATTTAAGTAAAACAAACAAAGATATGCACTTACGGATTTTTGTATTTCATAAAAGAAAGATCATTTTTTAGAGGTGTTGGAAGGGGAAGGGGGGGGTGAAATATTTAAAACATCATTAGTCACACGCAAAATACCGATTGAAGAGATTTCTCAACCAGATTCTGTGAAGCATTTGAAAAATGACACTCTCGATGGCCTCTGCAAATCGACTTTTCAGTATTGCAGTGTCACGAATTGGGTATTTGCAAACAATATTTTTTAGGTATCCACTTAAAAGAAATTCAAAAGGCGTGATATCTGGAAATTTAGGTGTGGCTGCGTTATTGGACCATTTGTCCTATGTGTTTCGGACAACTAAAAGTACGTACTTTGAAAAGTTTTAAACGTTCTGAAAAAAAAAATTGGCACTTTCTTTATTTAATGAAAAAAAACGCAAGTGCATATCTTTGTTTGATTGTTTGATTTTTTTAGTGATTTTTTAAATGTAGTAAACATACTTTTCGATCACTTTTTTGGCTGGTTTACGCTTTTTAGGCTAGCCACGGACAGTCAATTATAGGACATGCACGACTAAACTATTTAGTTTATATATGCAACTGGAAAACTAAAATTATATCCACTCACAGATCAACTTTTAATTGCACAAAACCTTTCGTATGTATCTGGATAAGAGGTTTGCAAACAATCGACAATTTGGCGATTTTGCACGGATTGCGGTAATACGAGTTTGGCGATTTTTCACCTCCTTATTGGCGATTATGAAATCTGAGACCTGGCAGCCCTAAATTGAATGCAATTAAATAATCAGAATCAGTCGGTGTGTAATTTTTTAGTTGCTCAGTTGATTAAAAGTTGCAGTGCAATTGTTGCTAATACGTTCTCATATGCTCAAAAAACATATATATCCCAATGTCAAAATCTTCAGTATTATAATCAATACATAAGACTTAGCCTCATATAATACTTTGCATTCTGATATTAAACATAAACACATTATTTTTTATTTCCGTGAGTATATCAACTTTTCTATAATTACTGTGTTATTGTTAAAGGTTTAATAAAAACCTTATTGTTTTATCCTTCCCTTTATTGTGCAATGCATGTTATCACATTTAAAAATAAAAAAACAGCCATTTCTAAAGGACTTTTTAAAAAAAAAGTATATGTTTACCCCAGTAATAGAATATTCCTAATAGTTCCTGACATTTGAATCGTTGTTAGTGGATGTCAACTTATTGGGATTTTTTGCTTTCTTATTATTTTTAAAAATAGTTTTGTTATATTTACTTCGTAAATGTCGTTTGATTCATTTAATCAGTTTTAAATTTCCTCTCAAGGTTCTCCTAATTATTTTACTTGGAATGGAAAACTCTGAAAGCGCCTTATGGTGTTTTTATCCTGATACCCTTTGTAGCTGATTTTAAAAACGTTTCATATCAAAATACAAAATAATCGAAATATGAATTTCATGTCTGACGTGGTAGGTTTTTATATTTAACTTTATCGGCGGGGGGGGGGGGGGGGGGGGGGGCGTAACACGGGCAGTGTCTTCATCTTCATTTGATTGGTAATATGACATCTATTAAATTACAAACAATTATAAATTATAAGATATTGAAATAAAATGTGCATTAATATTAAGATCAAAATAATGTTTAATTTTTTTAATATTGTGTAACTAGTAGTTAATTTACAAATTTATAAATTACCCAATATTTTTAGGCCTGATTAAATCTTCTAAGTATCATGAGTTACAAGAATACGTCGTTCATTATCTTGAAACTGACTTGCATGAAATGAAGAAGTACAGTAAAAAGGTAAAAATATATTTGTATGATTTTTATATATTAACAACATCATAGTACTAGCTTGCTAGGGTACAGAAACATTTAAGAGATAATCAAAGGTCAAGCGACACAAACTTTCTATCGTGGTACCGCTGGCATAAGGATGACGGTTTAGCGAAAAAGAGAAAAAAATTATTTTTAAGGAAAATAGTATTCTACGATATTTTGGTTTTTATATATTCAATTTTTTTAATTTATTTTTCAATAGTTTTTTTGATAAACAATTCTTTAATTATTTTTTTATGATGATGATAAGAAACTTTCGTGAAAATAAATTGATTTTATATATTTGTAATTGAATAACAAGTAGACAAAGCTTATAGCTTATTTCAGAATATTATCCCAAAATCTCAGAAACAAAACTGTACTTAATATATATATATATATATATATCGTTCGGGTCAACAGATGTGGGTATGCCCGGTGAGGTGGGTAGACGCACTATACTTTTGGTGCCAGAGTGGATGCGGGTAGTGCCGAGGTAAAACACACATCTAACTAAATATAAACTTTAATAACGTAAACTTACAGTAGGTTAGAACATGCTGCAAAACATAAAAGCAGACAGAGGGAGTTCGTCAATACAATACAATTTATCGTGTTCTCGAAGGACATGGGCTTGTGGCCCTTCGCCTCCAGTATAAAAAGATGTTTTGACCTAACTGTCGCTCACGGCGACACATCACGTGATGATCTGAGACTCTCAGCAATGTCAGGAACGGAGCGGAACAGGAGGGGCGGAGCCCAGGCAGCGCCGACTTCTGGTTGGCCAGGAGACGTGGTCTCTTCGCTTGGGACTTGATCAGCGATTTAAGGATGTCGAACCCGTCCAGTTGGAATCCACCCCACCCAGGCCCAAAAAGAAAAAGAAAGGAAAAAAAGCTGTTGAGCTGACCGGCGGTCAGTCATCATCGGAACCTTTGGTGCCTATTGATATTGACTTTACCCCCTGCCCTGAGGAAGTTGCGGCCGACCTAGGCCTAAGTGAAACGCCTATCGCCGCCGTGACCGAGGTTGTGGAAATCGAGGAAATGATCGTCGAGCCACCCCCGATTGACATTCCCACTGTGGTTAATAATACCCAGCCAGGAACAATTTTCCTCAAAGTAACCGAGCAATACCCGCTCATACTTTCCGAGTTGGACATCATTCTTAGTGAAAAAATTCAGTCAAAGACAACTGGACAATTCATTAGAATGCAAGCCGCCAACGACGACGACCATGCCATGATACTGACTTATCTACGAGGTAGAAAAAGTGATTTCTACCTTGCCGCCCCACCCAGCAGCACCCCGTTTAAAGTGGTTTTCAAAGGCTTACCGCCCCAGACGCCGTGCTCTGCAATTGAAAATGAACTCAATAACTCTGGATACCATAACATCAAGGTAGTCCAGCTGAAGCGGCGATCGACGAAAGCCCCTACCAAAGTTTTTATGGCGGCTTTTTCAAAATCACCAAACGTAAACAAAATACTCAAAACTAAAGTATTTTTGGGTATCGATGTTTTGGTGGAGCCCTACCGAAATAGACAGATCCCGCAATGTTTTAATTGCAATCTGTTTTTTCACACTTCTCATTCATGTTACTCGGCGCCCAGATGTCTTAAGTGCGGGGATGCCCACCAGACCCGTGAATGCACTATCGGCAGACTCGAAAACCCGACATGCATAAACTGCAAGGCGACAGGCCACGTCGCCTCCAGTAAGCAGTGCCCGCGATACCCGAAAGTGACCAAGACTCCCGCCGGACCCAGAGCTGCCAGAAAAGTACCTGCAGCGCGGAATTTGGCGAAAAAACAACCCACCCGACCACCTGTTCCAGTGACGAAGAGAGAGGACTCTCCCATCACTGAATTGTGTAACGAACTTGCACCCATTTTCACCAACACTGAAGGAATCAGAAAGTTGGTACAACAACTGAGTGAAAAACCAACAGCGGCCGAAAAGCTTCAAGCCTTGTTCGTGTTCTTCCTCTCGATGCTCAATGACATTGTGCCGGCCTCGGAAAGCTGCAATGTGCCAGCTCCACAGGCCACGCCCATGGATACTTTGCCCCTCCAATCGCAGTGAAGGAAATAGTCACGTGGCCCCAGCAGCCAATCAGATATGACCGTCATCCGTTTTCGAACTTTGTCCGTCCTGTGTCGTCCCTGTTCAGTCCTTCATTCGCAACTGCGAGACGTTCGTACTGTAGTAGATAACGCCTGGCAGTAGAATTGTACGCCAATTCTACTGCCAGGCGTTATCTACTAACAGTCATATAGGAGGTTAAAGGGACTTCGCCCCTATGGTACTCCGCACGCTTCGATCAACTAACAGCGAAGAAATTGAAGAATGCTTGCAGCTTGGCTAGCGGAGTCTTCTGCTCTCTGATTTTTAGAATAAGACTTTTTATTCCAATTTCACCAGAGAAAATGGATGCTATCTCTTTGAGCAACTCTATGATCGGGGCAACATCATTTAGTTGCTGGGTGGAAGATGGCAGTGTTTTTAAGAGCACTGGCCGTGGAATAAGTGTAGCATTTTTTCTATTTTTATGAATTTTTGGGGAATTAAAGTGGTTTGGGTAAGGGAGTTCGTCAAATGAAGTGTCGCTGTATATATAGCTATGGAATTTACATAATGAGGTTCACGGAAATGTTCGGTTAACTGCTTTCCTAGCCAGCTGGACCATCACGGGCACAGGCTCAGTACGATCCCATCCAGTAGATTGGTTTGGTTTGGTTAATTAACGCCGCACTAGAGCTGCACAGTGGGCTATTGGTGACGGTTCGGGGTCTATCTCGAAGGAAAGACCCGGAAACACACATTCATTCATACGTGCACCTCGTTAATTTAGAACCATGGTCAGATGACGAGGAAACACCTGAACTGGCACCCAACGCCTTCAATAGACGTCGGGACTTTGGACCCCGATCAGATGTATCGTGCACCAGTCCCGTATACACGCCGTTAATTTTTGCGGATGTTCTGGACGACTTTTCTAGTATTTTGTAGCAAAGCTGGCAACCCTGCGATCACAAGATCACTACTTTTTACTTTTCTTTGTCAAGTCCATCGGTTGGCATCAAACCAGGAATCTATTTCTCGGGACGCCTTTAACCGCTCGGCCACCGAGGCCTCCCATCCAGTAGAGGAGGTGTGTACAAAGGGCAGCCGCCACAAAGCATTTGTTTTTAAATTCAAATCACCCAATTGCAAACTTTCGGCAAATCTACAATTATTTTAAGGGGATACGGAATGTCGCAGAAAGCCCTATGTTTACCATGTTAAAAAGCACACATTTTTGTACTCTTTCCTCCGAAAACGTACATATTTTACAGATACAAATTTGGTATATCTGTACTCGGAACATTTTTACGCACAATGATGCTCATATTTAGCAATCGAAATATTAAACAAATTTAAAACATCATATTAACTTGACAAACTCCAAAAAATAGCATTTTTTCATTAAAAGTGGCATTTTGTACCTAATTTTGAATTCTTGTTATAAAATCAACCCTATACTATACGTAATATACATTTTTTACTGTAGTAATTAAAAAGAAAACTATTATTTTATATTTAACATATACTTTACAATATGCTTAAAAATATTATAATTTTTTACATTAATATTAGAAAAGCCTTAGCGTTTTGATAAACTTTATATCAAGGTAAACCCAAGGGCGGATCCAGAGATAATTGTTAAGGGGGGTAATACAGTATATTGTTATCATGAACACCAAATTTGACCCCCTTAGTTTGAAATTTTTCATTGCCTAAGGTGACTTGAAAATATAGTCTTAGATGTTAGGGGGGGGGGGTAATTTCCCCTTTACCCCCCACCTGGATCCGCGCTTGGGTAAACCAAACACTGAGAAAAAACGATTTAAAGATTTCATTCCTTGAAAAGCAAACCTGCCATTGAGTATAAAATCTCAAATAACTCATTAAAAAAACATAGATACAGTTTTACAATTTTACATGCATATCTAGATGATTCCAAAATATACATTTAGCAAATAAAATCGTGAATTTTGCAAACGTTTGGGTACTACGTCCAATTAATGCAAATGAAACTTATGACTGATCCTGTATGGTTCTCTCAGTATAATTCATTGCTTTTAGGTACCTTTAGCACGGGCATCCCGTATATTAATTTAGTACATCTGGGTGTTTTAACACACAGCCTCAATAGGTTAAAAACATCAAACTGATTTTTTCCTTTAAATGGAAAAGTATTTAATCTATTTTTTTATTTCTTTTACATTTGCTCAAATGTAGGGAGGCAGCAAATTGTTCATCGATGATCGTTGTTTGGCGATAATATTTAGTTGTTTTGGCAGAATAAAAAATTTTTCGCAACTACTTCGTTTATATTTTAAACAAGTCGCTTAGCTTCAGAAGCAACAAACAAAGCAGTTAAAGCAAAATAACAAAAATAATGTTTTTTTTTACCTTATTAACCTTATGTGTAGTTAAAAACCAAAGAATGGGTGATCACCCTGAATATCAATATTTTTTTTATTCATTTTATAAATACAGTTTATAACATGAATTACTTAATTACATTAATTACTTTCCATTAATTACTTTCCCTATCGTTGTATTATTTTCAGACTGGACAATTCGTAGACAGATGTGTTTTCATATTCAATTTCGATAACTTCTCATTGACATCTGCTACTCATAAACAAAGTAAGTTCCATCAATGTTTTTAGAGTTAATAACTTACTGGATTTAAATTATATGGGTAAAAATAAAACAATGATTTTCAGAATATAACAAGAAGAAACGATAAAAAAAATAGGTAAATATATATATAGAATAGGTATATATATATAAAATAGGTATATATATATATAAAATAGGTATATATATATAAAATAGGTATATATATATATATATATATATATATATATATATATATATATATATATATATATATATATATATATATATATAAAATGCAAAGGCATTGAAAATATGAAGTAAACTGTTTTACAAGGAAAACAACTTCACAATTTAGCTCTTTTACTTACCGCTCAAGAGGGTTAAAGACCATTTAAAAAAAACATTTAGTTTAAATAAATAATCAAAACCCCTAACCGTACATAGTTTAAGTGGAAAGTTATTGTTTCTGAATAAATTACCAAAATAAACCTTTTTTTTGCACATCTATTTTGATAAAATAAATAAGATTAAGTCGTATGAAATTCTGCACCCTATGTTGATAACCGAGACAATATCTTGGAAAGTCTATCCTTTGCCACTGATACCAATATAAACACCAATCTGTGTTCGTCGATGTGTGATAAGCTACTTATAAGATAACTTGTATCTTCACATAAAGAACTTGTTCATATTTACTTATGTAATCATTGTTTGGAAAACCTGATAACAACTCCATTGCTTTGGATTTTTAAATGTTTTTTGAGTGATATGTGATTATTTTATTTCTCTTTAATTGCGTATCATAATATGGTCTAACTTATGAGGAGAAAGCTTACACGGGAATTTATACATAATCTAAATCTTTTTTTAATATTTTAGAGTGTCAGTCAAGTGATCACGATGAAGTAAACTTGGTTGCATTTGGATAGTACTTCGAACCCTAACTGGCAAATAATTGCTTATTTTAATACATTTGTTAATGATTGTTAATAAGATAAAATTAATATAAATTAAAAATGCGAAAAATAATAAAGTATTTTAAAAGTAAACATAAATATACTTAAAATGAAAGAATCGCTCAACATGTTTCTTTTGGTTGGTTCCGGTTGGATAATTAAAATTTATTTGTTGGCCACCACTTTGCAAAATTTACCTATGAATTTTTGCACAAATACCGATTTTATTAAACCTAAACATACATATAATATTGGATATTGAAACGGTGTTGTTAGTTCTCGTACAGTACTATGGCGGTTTTAGTTCTCTGTCAAAGGTGGAGAACATGTCCTCAAGTTTTTCTTCTGTATCAATTGCGTTTTTCCTCTGGAACACTGGATTCGTTAGATCGTCGATTCTCAACCTGTGGTACGCATACACCTGGGGATACGTGGCGGTCTAGTTGGGGGTACGCGAAGATAATATTGGTAATCGTGTTAAACACGTAAAGTAAATAAATGTTATAAGTAAGGTAAAAAAAAGCCTACGAGTGTCATCAATTTGAGTCGTTCGATTAATTTGAAGCTAACTTCAGAACATTACTGCTTAACAAAAACAAACTTTGCTTGTGTTGAGTGATGGGTGAGAAGGGTTACGAGAGAAGAGGACACTCCTAAATGAAAAGTTTTATCAAGGGGTACGTGAGAGAAAAAAGGTTGAAAAGCACTGGGCTAGATGATTGAATTTACCTACCAACCAAGCAACTCAGTGATTCGGAGGAAAAACACAAAAGCCTCAGAAGAAAATCCCGACATGTTTCGTACTGTAAATGTAACAAAAAGTTAAAAGACATTGGGCAATTTTGTCATGCTTTGTTTTGAAGGTTGCGTGAATTCTATAGAAGTAGCCTTTTAGGGGGAAAAAAGTATTTCTTTTTAAAAACTTATTTATTTAGAATTCACGTTTTACACCATATTAAAAGGTTATACCATATTTTAATCAAAAGAAAACTAATACAACTAATATGATTTTTTTTAACAAATTACAAACACTAATTAATTTTTGAAAAAAAACGCAAACTGTTTAATCCGAGGGTTGTTTGAAACGAAAGCGACAAAAATCTTGTAGTCACGATTTGTACACCCTGTTCCATAAGGTTTAGTTCGTAAATATTTTATTCGAACTCCTGCTTTACATGCTCCTTCTCGAGTCTTCCGAAATCTTCAGATCTCTCCGCAATTGTCAGAAGTCGATACTTAATTATAACATTTTGTTCTATTTGAACTTCCCTTTTAAACTGTTTAAGGGGACTTGGTACCCTTTGATTTGAGAAAATCTATGAAAATATCAATTTTTCTTTTTTTTGCTTAAAATATGCTTTTATACCTAAAGTTCATTATTACAAAGTTTTGAAACGATCTGACAATTATAAATGTAATAAAAATGCGTTTCATTACTTTCGCAGCACTTAAAATGCTACGTCCATTTCGATGTTTACATTTTTGACCCAACAGCTTTTGGTCATTTATTTAAAGAAAAATCAGCAAAGAACAAGTTGAACGTGTTTATCTGTAACTGTATCTATCACATCACGTGTTATTTTACTTTTTTTTTTACCGTGGTTTGATATAGTTTTAAAGTTGAAGGTACAAGGAGACGTATTTGCCAAAGGCGACGTATTTAACAAATGTAATACATGTTTTTGCTGTTGTCAAAGCCCATTCTAAAGTGTTTTATGGTATGGAATATGTATGTTCAATGAATTCAGTTGTATTAGTATGGTTTCTAACACAAAATTAGTGTAAAACAATATTTTAAACATTAATATTTTGATTTTAACAGATTTTTCTCAAAAATTTAGTTTTTTTATCATTTTAAAACTGAGTACATAATAATGATTTAATGTACTCCAATTAAATAATAGAAACCGGAATTTTATATGTATGCAAGTAGTTATAAAATTAATTATGTGTGAAGAAAATCTCAAATGTATTCATCGAGTTATTTGGATTTGAAATGTTTAAACTGATTTATCTCAGTTTGTGTTTTTTGCATATGCCACGGTATTTAAAATAAGAATACTTTCTCAAATATTATTCAAATGACTTGATTTTTTTTCTGAAATTCCTGTATAATCTATTTAAAACAATCAAGGATGGGTTTTGCAAAATAATGAAAAGTAAAAAAATTAAAAAGTAGACTAAATCATGTTTTTTTTTTCATTTTTTTGCATATACATCGACATTTTATTTTTTTTCTCAAGAACTAAATCAGTAATTCCAAATTCGATCCTTAAAGTTATAAAGTATAGTATAGTGAATGTAAGAAAAAAAAATCTTTACAAAATATTAAAAACTGAAAAAGAAAAACCATTTTTAAAAAAGTTAAATTTTTAAGAAAAAAGTTAAATTTTGAAAAATATACTCATAAAAACATTTTTGTTGTTGCTAAAATCATGTTATATAATAATAACCTTCAATAATATGTGTAAAATATCTATGTAAACTATTTAATAAAAAAAATTATTCCTAGGGTACCGAGTCCTCTTAAGTTTCCACTACCGCAATTGAATCTTACTGTGAAATATTTGCTTCATGGTGAAATGATGTATAAAACGTCACTGTAAACAACTAGCTAATACAAATGTAGAACTTGTCGTTCTCTTCAGTTTCAGCACCCAGTCGCTACAAACCGTCGATTAGAACACAATTTTCAGCTGGTAAATAGGCTAATGTATGAATAATTATGGCTGTCCCCCTCGCACATGCCACGGGGGGAAGGTCGTAGGAAGGTCACGCATTGCTGGGAAATCCATTGAAATATATAGTTTTAAAAACCTGTGTCAAATAGGCAAATTTCTAATCACCAAAAGGGCTAGCAATAAAAAAAAAAGTAAAATATAATATATGACCAAGTTTAATAATAACGGAGATTATACTATTAAACACAATATCTGTCGTACGGGTGTTTGTTGAACGTGGCCATAATGTTTTTTTATAAAAAATTAATTTAAATGATTGGTCATCATATATCAATGTCCATTTCGTGAAAGCGATTAACTGGACGGCAGTAAACGAAATCATTTTTATCACTAAAAATTATGTATTATTTCATATTATTAGAATAATTAAGATTTAAAAAATATATAAATTATTAACCACCACCGAATTCGCAGACATTATTAAAATATTTTTTACAGATAAATAAAAATAAACATAAATAGAAATGCACTGATTTCCCACGCACCTTCATCTGGATCATCGAAACAAAAACAGTTCATCATTAATAGTTGAAGAAAATGTGCTTTTAATTGATGCAAAACATCAGTGGAACTGTATTGTTTTAACCCTCTAACGGATCAGCAAAATGTCAAATTTATAAACTTGTTTTCTCTGTAAAATTCATTACTTTAAATATTTCAACATCGACAATTTTTATGAATTTACAGTTTATGTGTATTGTTAGAAATACTGGAAATACATGGACGACCTAAGACGTTTAGCTTCGTCACATGATTAATTATATTTTTCAAAAATTTTAATGGCCGACTTCAACAAACATCCATTATTTATATATATATATATATATTTTAATAGTATCAATCTCCACTGCCATTAAACTTGACTATATATTATATTCCACTAGTTTCTATGGCCAGCCTTTTTTGTGTTTAGAACTTAAACTTTTTTAAATAAAAAAAAACTTTCAAAATTGTTACCGTGGTATGCAACGTTTTTGAATATATTAATTCAATTATCTCAACAGCATATTAACTCTAACAGTAACACGAATTTTTAGATATCTTTTTGTAAAAAAAAAATTGTATAAATGAGCATTAATCCGAACAAATTTACTTTGAGTCCAAGACTAGCCTCGTGTTCCTCGTAGGTTTAAAATCTTACTGTGAGAATTAAAAATATTAAAAAACTTAAAGATGCGTTTCACAAGTATAAATTCATTATAATAGGTTTAAACCCGCTTTATCAAAATTCCTCAGTATAACCATTCGAAAATGCGAAAAACATTATTGGCATCTTAAATCACGTCTTTTATTCGATGTCAAAACTACTAAATTGTATGGTTTTCGCAATATCGCTTATAATATAGATACTTTTTCCATATGATTTATAAAATTGTATATATAAAAGAAAATATCCCATAAGAAAAACAAGCAGCATTTGAAGATACACATTTATATAAACATGGACAGGCAAATAAGCGGTAGCAATTCCTCGAAATAAAAAAAAATCCAACTTTCCGTTTTAAATAAATTAAATCAATTAAAGTGGAAAATATTATTATATCACTGATTGCAAAAAAAAGGTGTAACAAAATAATACAACTATCAATTCAACAATTCGTGAATTTTTTACTTCGTTCAAATACCGTTTCGATATTTAACCGACATTTCGATATTTAACCGATATCGACCGACCAATATTTAAAAATATACACAAAATTAAATAAAAAAAATAGACAATTCAGTTATAAATGAAAGTTTGCATAAGTCTTCAAAGGGATCGCCAACCAGGCCTCCAGGAAATCCTTGTAGGAAAAGTAGGAAATAAAACTTTCATCAGACAAATTAAATATGCTTTTAATTACTATTTTTTACAAATTTCTTTTGCAGCTCTCGAACTGTACTTGAAAGTCATCTCTATGTACGAAGCAAACTTTCCAGAGACACTCAAAAGAGCGTACGGAATTAATGGTAAGTGTGGGAGTTTATTTGTCCACCTGTCGTCTAAACAGCTTATAAATTTATGATACATGAGATGTTATCAAATAAATTCAACAAGCTTTATACGCTATTTGTTTTAAATTAAAATTAAAATTGGCAGAAACAGAAGACTAATGTGAAACAAACATTCAACTTTTGGTATCAAGGAAAAAATTGTATATATATATATATATATATATATATATATATATATATATATATATATATATATATATATATATATATATATATATATATATATATATATATATATATATATATATATATATATATATATATATATATATATATATATATATCACCTTAGAAATAAAGCTTAGTTTTAAGTGAAATGAGATTTTTTTGTACTTCTTAGATTTCCATTAAAAGAAAAATGTTTGAATATGCTGGTCATAAAAGTTTATATTCAAATTTGAATGGCAGTTATGAAGAAGCATATTTAAGTTCATGATTTTTTTTTTTAATGCTAAAACAAAATAATTGCTTTTGTAGAATTGAAATAAAAAAATCAAAATATTTTAAGATTAATCTATAAGTATATGCTATTTCTATCAAATACAAAACTAACAAAAAGTACTTAAAAATAAATCTATTACTGACCAATCTCCACCGAGAGTTTAACTATTTGTAATAATATTTTTTGTTCTAGTTCCTTGTAATATTTTGATTATATTATATTATCCGAGTTTGACAATTAACTCCCACGACATGGTTAGAGATTTTAAATTTCTAAACTCTATATTTTTCCTCAATTTGCATTGTTGAGACCGTGATTAGCAATCCATTTTATCGATAAGAACTACAGTTTTGTTGAATAATGGAACTTACAGAAATAAATCTGGTATGCTCCAGGAAGTAAGTAACTCGTTTTAGGCACAACAACAATTTTACATTTCGATTTGTGACTTATCTCGTTTTGTTCTCCTTGATGAAAAAGTGTTTCATTTACTGCAATATAGATGGCGCCACTAAATTATATCAATGTAAAAAAAAAAAGTGGGGAGAGATAAATAAACTACTTATGCCAAATTGTTTATTTATGAAAATAAAAACAATTTTTTTTTTTAAATATTTTAATATTTTACTGATTAGGAATGATGTAATATGTATTTTAACGGAAAACTAGTTATTTAATTTGTTTCTTCAAAAATTTTAATATTGCAAGTTATCTAGCAAAAAAAATTAAATAAAATTAGTATAAAAAGCATGTAAAAAATCATAAATAACAACAGTTCGCAAAAAAAACAATAATTGTAACTTTATTTGCACTTTAACAACATTTAGAACTGTGGCTATATGTATTAAGAACATTAAAAAAATTTTTTAAAATTGTAAGCTTAAGCTAGCCGTGCAATGACAACTATGGGACATGCAACAAAACTATTTAGTTGCATGCAACTGGAATATTCAAATTGCATCGGCTCACTGAGCAACTTTTAATTGCGTAAAATATTATGTTGCTTGCTACCGCGCTAACAGCTTTGACAAATAATCAACAATTTGGCGATTTTGTATGGGTTGTAGTAATACAGTACTCTGTTGGTAATACGAGTTTAGAGGATTTTAACCTTTACTTTGTCTATTGCGAAATCAGAGACCTGACAACCCTGAGTCGGAAACAGTTGCCGTGTGATAAAAGTTACATTGAAATTGTTGCGTCTAGCCTATGATTTATTTTCACAATTGAGGAATTCGTCCAATTGAGTTAAAATTTCAACTTGAAAACATTTTAGATTGAACATCCATTTTTATAAAAAAAAAATCGTGCGAAAAATGATACAAAATATTTATTTACCATGGCTAGACTGGTGGCAGATACCAGATTTATGATTTTTATAAGGGATGTTGAAGGTTTGTATGTCATCTTCCTTATAGTATATAAGGGATGGAGTTCACATATCATATTTTTTAAATATATTTTGTGTTCTTGGGTTGAGCGTTACAATGGCTACCAATGGCCGAAAGTTCATCCAAAATTCTGTTTGTTTTTTCTTCTTTTAATAGAATTTTTTTAAAACTACAACTATATTTAAACCCACTCACTTACACTTGGATTATATATTCATGTAAATAAATAATTTTCTTTTTTTAGCGTCGTATTACTTTTCTCTGGTATGGGCAGTAATAAAGCCGTTCTTGTCCGCAGAAACAGTAAAGAAAGTCAAGATCTTCGGAAAAAGTAATTGTTTTTTTTTATTCCAACTCATCACAAAGTTATTCCGGATTATACCAAATATTCGATGTTAAAATTAAAATGGACATTGTGTATAGACCAGCGTGCCCGTACGATAATTATCGCATGAACATCCCCCCTTTCCCCACCCCCTCTTACACACTCACCACGCACCTATTCGGGTGAAATATATTAGCTAACCTTTTATGGTACTACAATCAAAAGTTTAACGGTGTGCTCAAAGATGGCAGCATTATCTTGTTTAAAAAAAACGTTAAAATAAATTATTTATAAATACTTTTTTTTTTAATAAATTGATATTTATGAGATGAAAGTACGATTCGTCACTGGTCCATGAAATTCTCTTTCTTTTGATACCTCATGTCGTTGCGTCTAAGGAGCGTAAAAGGGATCTTTTCTACAGAAATAATATATATGCTTAAGGCATTATGAAAAAAACACTATGTGTCACTGTAAATTATACGACGCTTGAGCTTTTGTTTGCATAAAAATATTCCATAAAATCATATCGTACAAAATTATCAGTAACGAGCGCGTGGTTTTTCGTCCAAAACACAATTTGACCCATTGAAATGAAATTGCATCTACTTGAATCTATTCATGAATTAATGTGACAAAATACGTTTTGAATGTTTTCTTCTCAATTGTTCACACAAAGCAAAAGTAAATACACAGGGATCTCAAATTGTTGGGTTATAGTCATTGCTAGACTCTTTAACTTGATAAACTAGTTCTTTTTATATGCTGTAACTACTTTGGTTGTTGGCACTAAGCGACTTAAAGATCAGAGATCACTTCAGAAATCCGGTAAGATACTTCGACCTTGACATTCATTTTGGTATGGAAGTAGAGTGTCTGGAAATGGAACGGAAGGTCCAGAATTCAAGCATAACCGAATTCATATCGCTACAGCTTGCAAAAGTTTTGATTGACTTATTACAAGTCACTCCATTTACACAGAATTTTTTTTTGTAAATACACCTTGAAATATTTTTTTAATTCGTTTCTGAATGTCAGAGGGTCAGAACGTCACATGTCTATCACATACATTAAAAATATTTTCAATGTGTAAATCTTATTCTAATATAAATATGTACCGTTTTGGGGGAAAAGGGAAATTGTTCAAAATTACGAATTTGAATTGCGCAATAAATACTTATTTGCATTTTTATTGTACCTTATGGACATTTTGGCTTTTTAAAAATGAACTTACTTATCCTCTTCAGTCAGAATTTTGAAATTTTCATTAAATTATTTCCCTTTAAAATTTTATTATCTATAGTAATAAAGATCATTAATACAAACTTTGATAAAATTGTAATATATATCCTGAATGCAGTTAATGGACATTGAAATTACAATAAATAAAACAATACGTGTCATTATTTTGGATAAGAGAAATGAATGACTTCTTTGTGGTGAAACTTATTATTTGGCAATCCAATCTTTCCTTTTCATTTACCGCAATGTCATTTTTAGTAGCAATTGTTAGCAATGTAATTATAAAAAGGGTTTTTATTTTCGAATCCCCTTTCTGTTAATTTACTTGAGAATCTTATTACAACCTTTCGAAAAAGCAATATTCCAATTAAATTCGCATTTAAATACATTATAACTAAATTAATTTATCTTTCAACATTAATTGTTTTCAAGTAATTATTGGGGATATCTAAAAAAATTGACATTTGTACTTTTTCTATCAATATACAGAAATAGCCCTTGGCATTTCACTGACTGTAAGAAAACCCTTGATTCACCTATTATTTTTGAGTCGTTATTATTGTGAATCAGATATTACATAAATCTGCAAAAGTAATAATTTTACTTTTGTTAAACTTTAGCTGGATGGCAAGAGGAATTACTAGATAATATCAGCCCAGACGTTTTACCGAAATTTCTGGGAGGAGATCGTACCGATCCAGATGGTAATCCCATGTGCAAGACTGTGGTAAGTTTTGTGTCTCAAATTTACTTAACTTTTGAATAACTGGTATTTATGCAGAAAATGTTTAATTATTTGGAATTAAAATAATTATATTTTTTTAATGTTATTCAAATATCGCTCATATCTAGAAACAGTACTTGCATCAAAGACGTTAGTACATTTGTCAATCTTGCCATAGCTTATTTTCTGAACTTATTTAAGTTACCGTATAAGTGCGAAAGCCGAGTATCTGCAGATGCACTGATTTGTTCAATGAAAGAGCGTAATAACCTACAAAATAAGTTTCTGCACTTTCTCTAAGGAATCTGCAGATACGTATATTCTGAATAGTGGAAATGTGAAAGTTTGTTCTTATGGTGTTTCAGTAGTTGCCAGTATTTTTTTAATCTCAGTCTTTTTTTTTTTTTAATCTCGCATCAGTATAACTATTCAAAAACAGCTGATAGTTGTTCGGTTTTGACAATTCAGCCCTTCTTCGGACAGGTTTTATTTTCAAATCTCGCATAATAAAAACAGTTCAAAAAGAGATGGTACCCCCTCCTAGAGCAGTCATTTACAGCTTCTCATTTGCTCTGAGCAGTCGATGTTAGCATCTCACCACCAAAATTCAGATGTCATGTTATTTAAATTATGAATTATTAATTATATAATATTGATCCAAAAGCAACCGAATGGTCTATCCTTGGACACCACGTTAAACCTTAAAATTTTAAAATGTCTCTCCAAGCAGTCGGATTTTGGCATATTAACTCCCTTTTGGGCAGTCGTTTTTTAGAATTTTGCATCATAAACAGATGATTATAAAAAAAAACTGTTCAAAACCAGATGGTACCTCCTTAGAGCAGCCAACTTGTCATACCCTCAACGCAGTCGGTTGTGGCATCTCACAACTAAAATTCTCATGCCATTAAAAAAACATTAAATTTTTAATGAAATAATAGAGATCTATGGGTTTTCCGAGGGGTCTAATTCTTGAAAACGAGTGATTTCGTTAAAATTTTAAAAATGTATAAACTTAATGAGCTTGCTATTGTTCAAGCAACCGTATTATTTGCACTTTTATACGAGAACCTATCACTGTATCTGCAGACTCACTGGTGACTCTGCAAATACAATAGTACATTTGCGAAATCAAACAGTTGCCACGTATTGCCCATTGTATCTGCGGAGTCAATAGTGAGTCAGCAGATACTCTGATTTTTGCACTTACATGGTTACATATACGTTCTGTTTTAAATAGTTAAATATTCTGCAAATTTTCCATCAAACCTAAGTTTTTAATTTAAAGTTACAGGATTTCGTTTAAAGTTACAGAAAACTTTCTGCATTGAAACTAGTATGCATGTGTATTTAGGAGAGGTTCAAGGAATATTTGTGACACAAGTGAAAATTATTTTGGCGCCCTAATGTCACAAATATATCTCGTTATAGTTGATTCGACAAAATGCATTTAAAATTTATTACAGGATTTTTTTTATCTGTCACTTAAAAAATATATTGGTTTCACAAAGTACAAATCTCTAAGTTTCGGGAAAATAGCTGGTATGCATCTATAATATATTTTTCCGGTAAAAATAAAATAAAATAATAAATCCTTATTTAAATAATATAAGGATAGAAATATTTTAACGTTGCAAACATCAATGAAAATGAAATAAACTTATTTAAATGTACTATACAATTAAATTTAGAAATTTATAAGCCTAAAAAAAGGTCTAATGTAAACAGCAATTTTGTAAATAAATTTATTTACATTTGTTTTTCTTGTAAATGTGGTGCTCTCCTTAGTCCGATGCCCCAAGTAACTCCTTATGTCCCTTAGGCCTTTAACCGCCATTGGATGTATTGTAAAAATTTTATTGTATTAATTTCCAAAACTTTGAACATTGTGGCGAATCTAATGTGTTTTTTAACCATTCTGACAAGAAAAATTACTGGCACATATAAATAAATACAAGCCAAACACCTACTCCATTGGCCTTGGTTATACCCTATATAAGTATAAACTCGTGTAACCGTCTATTTCATTTTTATTCTTATACTTTTTTTATATACTATATCACTCTATTGCCGTTGTACCATCAAATTTTGCAATTCAATTCTTAACAGCTTTTCAAATATCGAGTTGGAAATCGACTTACTTAAATGCAATCCCGATTACATTTATTGATATTTAGCCATATCAACAAGAAACTATTAATATTTATTTTTAATGAGTTTTATTTTCTTATTAAAAAATTGTTCTTCGGCCCACAATATCAGCACACTTTGATAAATAACTCTCATTTCGAGAATTCTGCGATCGCCAAGGCAACTTTTGTTAAATTTGAAAATCGTTTTATCACGGAACCACGTGACTTTTGATGAAACAAGAATCCTCCAATTTTGAAGTTTTACTCATTTACTCAGATCTCTTTTCGGCCCTTTTCTGAGTCGTCAGCTCATGTTTGATTTTTATACTTACATTATCATATTTCAATCGAGTATTCTTGGACAAGTGGACGGAGCGTTGAATTCTGGAACGATAGATCCTCGATTTGAGTCAACTCGTCGATATTTAATAAATATATTATTTAAAATCGCCCTCAGTTTGATGAAATATTTAATCGGAGCATATATCAGGCATCTGTTTCATCAGAAAAGACAAAAGTTTCGTCAAATATGGGAAATAATTTTTAACAATACACATATCACGTATGCTGCGGAAATGTGTGCTATGCATGTAACTAACTGCAACTGTAACTTCTGGAAAGGCTCAAGCCTTCGAGCATAAATGGTCTGTAGTAGAGAGAATATGACGTCATAATCGTAAAGCCCACATCTCAGAATGAAAGGCCCATATCATGTGCCAACTTTTCAAAATTATGAATTAAAAAATACTCGCGATTGGCTAATGAATTGGGAAATGTGTAACTGTGAAAATTTATGAATAGAATTACGTAATTAACCGTGTGTCTGAGGCCATATATGTTGGCTTCACTTTGATGTTAGAGAGAGTGACGTCACGACTCCTCTACTACAAAGGATCCATGCTAGAAGGCTGAAGACGATTTCTCCTCTAACGCAGTGGAAGCTAATTGAAAGCGGTCATACTGTATCCTAACTAATTTTTAAAAGAATTGTTGTGGGGGTTTTAATGTCATAATAATATACATAAACTTGATGATCGTAGACATTTCAAAAATGAGAGTGCACATGGAGTTGTAGAAATGTTAAATATGTATAGATATTATATGTTTCTTTATATTTATATAATTAACTTTTATATTGCAAAAATATATAGTTTTTGCTCTTACTTTTTTTCCACTTCGACTTTAGAATTACTTTCTATTTTAAATTCCAAAAGAAAAGTAAAAAATAAAACTCAGCCGAAAGCCCTACATGACGGTTTGTTTTAGCTTAATAAATATACGAAATATAGATGAAGCGATGAAACTGCGGTACAAATATGAGTCGTTCAATTGGCTTCTAATCCACAAACTGTCTTGCCCAATCCAGAAGTTTAAAGTTAGATATCAATGCTTAACACACAGCATTGCAAATTAATATTGATTACACTAAAAATATGTCAACTAGAATGTTAAAAAAATTAATTGTATATCAAACTTTTAATTATATATTTAGATCAGGTTCGGTGGCACAGTGCCCGAAACCTTCTTCGAATATGCCAATCAATCCTGCGCCTCAAGAATTCAAGGTGCCAAGAAACTAAGAGTCAGCCGAATGTCCAAGTCGGAAGTGACGTTGGAAGTGCCCCTTCCCGGCTCCACCATCGAGTGGGAGTTTGTTGTGAAGCACAGGGACATCGGGTACAAAGTGATGTACAGGAAAGAAGATGGCCAAACAGAGGACAAAGTGGTGATCCCTCAACAAAGGATCGAGACATCAGAGGAGACGGAATCGGGAATGTACACGTGCAAAAAATCAGGAACATGTAAGTCGCATTCGAATTGTTTTTGTGACTTGCTATTTTGAATTTTGAAAGAAGTAAATATGTTTCAGTTTGAAATGAAAATGTAGGCGGCATTGCAGGTGTGGTGTTTGCTCCAAACACCCGATATTTTCTCTCGGGCTGGACTAATTACTTTAGCTTAGGGCCTGATTACCGAATAGGCTCATGAAGCCTATGCTTACACTTTTGAAGGTCCCCATAACCTCACATTTTATATAAATATTTAACATTCCTAACATAGTTTATTATTAAATTTATCTTTAAAAAACTGCATCACCAGTTATAGCAAAAGTAAACGCGTCGTGTGTTACATTTGTTCGAATTTTGGAGAAAAAAAAATCAAAACATTCATAATAATAAGAATACTTATTACTTATTAAATATATTTTGTTAAATTATTTATAATGTAATTCATTTAAATGCCATTCAGGAGCAAGGCTTTTAGTTTATGTAAAAGTTTGATTTGATATTCCAGGTTCTGTTTGAGAGCCCCTATTTAAAGATGGGCTTCCCTGAGATTCCATGTCTTAATCGGGCCCTGCTTTAGCTCGACGGTTAAAGTATTGGTGTAGAATGCACAACGTCCCGGGTTCAGTTCCTGGTGACAGCCAAACTCACTCACTACATTGTTGAGTCCCCTGGTCTAAACACAGCCTCTACCACTACAATCATCAGAGCGACCTGTTAATTCTCACCCACGTGATACGTTTTACGGGTGCTTTTCATTCGTTCCCCTGTCCGACTCACTGAGAAGAGGGTACTGTGATGATCACTTCAAATACACTATACTTTCCCTCGGGCTAAGTAAATTACTTTAGCTGGACGTTAAAGTATTGGCGCAGCATACACAACGTTCCCGGCATACAATATTCAGATTTCTTCAAAACTTTTCCTGATTAATAGCTGAAATCGTCGGCTTAATTATTCGCAAACCACGAAACTCCAAATCACGGATTGAGCAGCCGTAGTGAAAGCAGCTTGGTCACAAAATTCAAGCGATTCATTTCAAAATGTGGAATTATGAATAAACAAGTGAACGGAACACCTGAGCTTAGCTTGTGGGTGAAGGATTGACTTATAGAATCACTTGAATTTCGTCGCCAAGCAACTTTCTCTACAGCTGCTGAATCCTGGGTTTTTAGAATTAAGTCGACGAAAATAAAATATTTGTAATATGTGTATATATTTCTGTTTTGTTCTTATATTTAACTTTTTAGTGACAAAATAAAAAAAAAATTACAATTTCATATGTTTATATGGTTTTGAAAACTAAAAAAATATAACTGTGTGACTAAACAAACTGATCGGCCAGTTAGTTTTTATTTTAAAATTATGTATGTATTTTGTTTTCAGATGTTATAGAGTTCGACAATACGTACAGCTGGATGCACGGGAAGGAAATATACTACACAGCAGCAGTAGTCAAGCCTCATTCGCAAGTTTCATAAACAGAAATTGTCAAGCAAACGTCCATCTGAACGTGGCATTGAATTTCATCGTTAAAGACTGTTGGAATCGGATGAGTTCACATTACAAAGGACTCATTGACACTTGTCAACGTTTTGCAATGGAGCCCGAGACGATACATAATTCGATTGTTTATCTGTACAATATGTATTCTTGAAATATCTGATTATAAGGTCCGTCCCATACGGACGTTCTTAACGAGCGTTAACTTTTTTGCAGGTTGCCCTGTGATAGGTGAATACAAACCAAGTGGTTTGTATTGACCAATCACATAGCCATCTGCAAAGTAAACGCGCGTTTTAACGTCTTTGTAGAATGGGCCTAAAAAGGAGGTTTATGTAGCACGTACAATAAAGTTATTTTCACTTGTTTTTATGTGTGTAATATGATCTGAAAAACAGAATATATATATTTTTAATTTACACTGAAGAGTATAGAAAACAAGAAAATATCATCATTTTCCATACGCGTTTACAGCATTTTTTTGTCTTCGAAACAGTAAATTCGAACATTATCATCTTCCCACTTTCATTTAAAATGGTATAAAGTAAATTTTAATAATTCTAAATCCAAAAGTTTGGATAAGAAGGAAAAATGTGTATATTGGAAATTAAATATAAATTACCAATTGTTAAACTTATGCTTTAATATCGTTCTTTTATTTTAGGCAATACTTTATTTAATGGAATACATCGCAGCAAAAGGCTAAATTCCTGGTGACTTAAATCAAGTCCACCTATCGATTTGTTTGAGTTTACAAAAAACCTTGTGTAGTGTAATGCACGAAAATTTCTACATAAAAATTGGAAAAGTCGAATTATTTACCAATATTCCTGATTTTATATAGAAAAGAAGCCTTTTAGTACATTCCAATGAACAAAAAATATTAAAAATTACTTTATTTTGCCTTTTTTAAATGATTTGCAAAGTAGGGTAAAATTGATAATCGAATTATTAATGCTAAAGAATAGGAAATTCGTGGAAATTTAACGATCTTCGAAAATATGCAATATTATACAAAAATATGATTTCGAAGCTAATAAGTGATAAGAATTAGCTACAATATATTTACCACTGTTCCTATGTTAATAGAATTAAATTTCACTTAAATAAATTGTAAACAAGAATAATACATTTTGATAACAAAAAACGTCAATTTCTCGTTATGTTTGAATATACACAAAAAGTTTTAAATGGATTAAAAAGTCGACTGAGGAGCACATTAAAAATAACGTAAATACAACAAATATTCCAAGAATCAAAATAAACTAAAAATAATACTAGCAGACCTTTTATTTCAAAGATAATAAAAAATAATGAAGTCGATTTTCAAAATGGCGAATATAGCTTATTTTTAGAAAGTCTGTTACAATAAACAGTCCCTTTCAGAGTTGTTGGCTGTTATTTATTCAACATTACTAAAGTTACTACTTCGATTAAAAAAAATTAATAATGCCTTTTTAATAAAAAAAAATCCCTGATTTCTATTGACTACCCATTTTACCCACCTGTTTTTAAAAATTGATGTACAAATATTAACAATTTAAAATGTAATAAAAAAGTATGAAACGTATTCAAAAATGAAGTCAATGAATCCATTGAATAAACACACACAACAAAAGTTTAATAATAATAACTTTTAAGAAGTGAAAACTAGCTTTGAATGAAAAATTGGTACTTTTCTAAGCTAATTAATCCCACTTTACCTTATTTCTTCGTAGGTGTGTTTATCAATGGCAAACAACAAAAATGCTATAACTTGACAGAATGCAATGAAAGCTTGACCACATACAATACGTAACACATATTTGTATTTAAGTTTATTTACAATTACACACATTGTTAAAAATGTATGTTCTGTGTAAATTACTTTCGTTAAACAGTTGAAGATTCTTGTTTCGTCGAGTGATTCAATGGTCAAACGATTGTCAAATATGGCGAAAAATTTTTTGACGATCGCAGAATTATCAAAAGAGATTTCTGTGAATGCAAGCGAAAAAGTTTATTAAAAAACGTTTACGATTTAAATAATTATTTTATATAACTTTCACTACTTCCTATATTCCGGACACTACTCTTTATCACTTTTGCTATTTTTCAGGCGGTTTTTTTTAACAAACAAATACTATTCCATACGGATGTAAAACAGAGGGCAACACTTAGTTTTTAAATAAAAATAGAATGATTTTTAATAAATTAGAAAGAAAATACATAAATATTCCTTCATTATTTCATTATTTTGGTAAACTTAAAATTGTAATATTAATTGATAAACGATGATAATTTTTTTTTTTAATTTTATTTTTAAAAATAATGTTTCTTCTATATAAACGTGCTACTTTATTACTTGATCTCATCTAAACAAAACACACAATATTATTTTACGGACAACAACAATCCTCACATAGTTTAATTTCAATTTTTACCATTGAATAGTATTGTAAAAAAAAATTCTTCGTTATCATAATTCTAAAGAATGAACTTTTTATCGAAATAATAAAAAGAATATTTTTGAAAATGATAATTTAATCTTTACAGGTTAGCTGGAAATAGTTCACTTTAAAATTTTCCATTCAAATTATCTTGGGTTACAGGGTAAACATAAAAACTTAAATTGATATTAAAAAAAATAATATAAAAAATTTTACACGTTAAATATGCACACAATTAGTCTCCTTGATATCTAAACTAAACTAATCGAAATAACATTCAGAAACCTTTGAGGTTAAAAATATAAACATTTTTAAACAGTAAAATATTGAACAAAATCAATTAATAATATCAAAGTAATACCTGCGCTTGCCAAGTACACATGTACGGAGTTCAGCACGTGGCAAATTTTGCGGAGCTAAGATGGCCGACTTTATTTTCAACAGATTAAATTCCCACAGAGGAACAGAAACGTCACAGAATTAAACATCCAATGACATCAAACAATTCTTTCCAACACCATTAATTAATTTCCACTTGGCAGAATGCATTATTTTTTTAAACGCTGTATTTCACCGCTCGGGGCTATTAAATACATTTCCATCACTGGTGTTAGTTTTATTTCTTCATGATTAATATAAGATAAGGTTATACTTCATAATCTCTGGCAAGATTATGTATGAGGAAACGGCGAAAAGGAATGATTAAATAAAAATACTAAACATTTCTTAAACTACCTTCTCTAAAGTGAAAGATCCCTTTCCCGACGGGCGTTACGATGACTGAGGAGATATTTCGTGAAAACCGCTAGAAAGAAAAGTACAGTCGATGATTTTATTTAAGAATTGCGTTATTTCACATACTTATTATGTTTTAAAGGAAAAAAACTAAATAAGTATGTGAAAAAAAAAATTATATCCAAAACACATAACTTTTTTCCCCCAAAAATCTAATTTTTTTGTATTTATAAGGATTTCCAGGTGCGCGGCATACAGCAGCAATGTATAGTAATTAATATAGCCAAATTGTGGAGCACCAGTTGCTCAGTTGGTAAGGCGTTCAGCTACTAATCAGAGGATTGGTGGTTCGATTCCGTGCGATGGACTTGACATAGAAAAGTAAAAAAGTAGTGATCTTGCGTTCGGAGAGTTGCCAGCTTCGCTACAAAAATACTAGAAAGTCGTCCAGAATATCCAACAAATTATACTGGCGTGTACACGGGACTGGTGCACGATAAATCTGATCGGGGTCCAAAGTCCCGACGTCTATTGAAGGCGTTGGGTGCCAGTTCAGGTGTTTCCTCGTCATCTGACCATGGTTCTAAAATAACGAGGTGCCTGTATGAATGTGTGTGTGAATGTGTATGTGTTTCCGGGTCTTTCCTTCGAAATTGACCCCGAACCGTCGCCAATAGCCCAATTTGCAGCTCTAGTGGGACGTTAATTAACAAAACCAAACCAAACCAAACCAAACCAATAGCCAAATTGTGTGTTTTGTTTATATTTGGACACACTGTTAATTGCTGGAAGTACAAAGCATAATACTGTCGTCATAAGAAAAAATTTTACAACTCCAAAAAGCTAAACAGGAAACAAGAAAATACAAATGTATCACATGCATCAAACTTTTGATACTTTGAAAAGGATTTTATTGTCTATAAGAAGTTTAGTGCTGTCATGAACAAAATTTTATTTTGGTAGTTGTGATATTTTCTTTTACCATGTTTTACTATGTGCAACTCCATTATGGTTAGAGGGCATTTTTAGTATTTACTTGTCATATAGGGACTTTTTTTAATCAAAAACCGCCTCGAACTGGAGTTAGGGTCAATATAAATTTCCCTCTAACTCACCATTACATTTGTTTGATGGATGTTTAATGTAATAAAAAAATGTATTGTTTGTGGAAAAGTTAGATAAATTTTTTTTAAGTTAGTACTGTTTTACTTATAATCGCAGGCAAAGCCTATTAAACCTATTATTTTTTTTTCATGTGCCTTTAATAAAACATTTTTTTTTCTAAAAGGGAAGACTTACTCTAAAAAAAATCTTCAATATTTTTTTTAAAAATACAAATAATGACGAATAAAGAAGAGAGGTTATCAATTCAATTGTTGTGTTTTTTTAATGTATGTTCGCGACAGATTTCTTTTCTAATTCACGTATTTGAAGGGGAAAAATTGTTGGATAGGGATGCTTCACTTGGGCCCCTTTGAAAAACAATATCCGGTTACCTAGCATTTAACTATCCGGAATTCACAATTAACCGGATCGTTTGAAAATAAATTCCGATTTCAAAAGTTATTTTTTCTTAAGTAGATAAATATCCACTTTAGCAGAAAATGTCCCATACAAAATTGGATATACGTCTGTGATATATATGGAAATATCGATTAACGAGACTTTTTTTTTAGCATTTTCAATGATTTCAAAATATATTTATCTTGGAAAAAGATTGTAAAACAATGAAATTTCTTTCACCCTGCATTTATTAAACCGAATAATCTCAAAATATACTATTTGGAGCGAGGGAAAAAAAGTGAGCAACAACTTGAGTTTCCTGGTGAATAATGGCAGGGACCGAAGCCCTCTGCTTAGTTAAAACATTAAAAGGGAAAAATAAAATATTTTTTTTAAGAACCAACTTTAATAAAAATGAGCTATAAAGTAAAAATTAATTTGTAATTTTGCGAACAAGTTGAATAATTTGATTTATTTAATATTAATTTTATACTTACTACAACTATTTGAAGTTGGTGCCAATTTACAAAACACAGGCGTAAATTTTGGCGCCAATTTAATAAAGTTGTAATATTATAAAAAGATTCAGTTTGTTCAACTTATTAGTAAAATTTTTTAAAAAATGTTGGCACATTTTCTTAAAGAGTTTTTTTTAGAGATTATTTTATTAAATAATGAACAGCGTATTTACTTGAACATTTTCACTCTTGCATCTTGTATTGTCATGCATAATTTATGCTCTTAAATTAAATGCCCCGTTAAAATCTTTGTTAAAACATCCATAAATAAACTAATTTAAAATATTTGCCATTCCTCTTAATTTTGAAAAATATTTCCCCGATTACCTTCATATTATTAGCAATTTTTTCTTTAAGTGGCTTTTTCCGTTTTCTGCTGATATAAATAATAGTCGGTATTTTATAAGGTCCGTACTTCTTCTATTGTATTATAATAGAAAATACCGATCCTGAAATTGCGTGTTCCAAAATATTTAAGAAAATAATACGAACCCGTTTTAGAAGTGGAAAATTTTTAACAGGAAAAACGCATTATAATAATTTTACATAAAAGTTTGTTTTATTATCAAGACGATCTTCCCAAAGAAAAAATTCAAACCAAGGCCAATCATAATTAAATCCTTACACGCATATTTCCCAAACAACTCTTAGGAATTAAATTAAGCCACGTGCTCCGCAAAGCAGCTTGCTGTGTCCTTGTCAAAAACCTGTATTACCTATCTTAGAGAGGAAACAAAGGTTGCTCAGTATTTATTTTACTTATTGGTATTATTCGTAGTTATACGAGTAATACATTAACGTTCTTGTTTTGAAATCATTGAAGTAAGCTTGGGATATTTACCTCATGACGAAGTAAGTTTGTGATATGTATCTTACGAAACTGTATTTTAAAAGTTTACTTTTTTTAATTGATAATTTTAACCGCAAAGATTTGAAATTGTACAAATAAATGTATAATACTGTATATATTTTTTGTAAAGGCAGTGGAAATACAGAGATGAGTAACACATGACCAAATATTTTTATTTTTAATTCTGAAATAGATAGAATAATATATCTCAAAAGGCGTTTTTTCACACACCGGTGTCATATGCAAATGTTTTACAATTAGGATTGCTCATATAGATCGGTCCAGTAAATTAGCCGGCACTGGCAACGAAAATGCAATCGGGTTTGGACTCGACTTTGCGTAACGATTTGGATTGTCTCCTCAACCTCCACAAAATATTTGTAAGCTCCCTTTTACAAAATTTTAACATAAATCGGATGTCGGACCGGCATTCAATTTGTCGATTTCAATGTTACCCTCTATACACTTTTTCACGTGGGTCTAGAGTTAACTGGGCAGGTGAGGTGTTTGTGTTTCTTTTCATTTGCTTTATTGTTGTAGTTGTTCGCATCGTGACCATAAAATCTTCTTTCACAGTTTTCGAGTACATCTGCCATTGCGAAAAATGAGTGAATTGGTCGAGAACGGTATTGTGAGATTTATGACGAAAGAAAGTAAATCCTGTTTAGGCAGAAAACTGATAGTTAATAATAAAATCGGAAAATAAAATGTGAGCGGAGGGAAATTATATATTTTAGAAGATTTTCATCAAAAAGACTAAAACAGTTATTTCCCGTATTTATTAGCAATTGCGTAACAAAGTTTTTAAAAAAATTGTCAGAAGAAACAGGTCACCGGCTCCTGTTTAGTCGGTGTGTGAAAAAGACATTAAGACCGGTCTCCGTCACCGGTTATGCCGGTGCGTGAAATAACGGCCAAATACTTTAATTTTTAAAATGCTTTTTTGTGTTGTATTTATATTTTTATTAATTACTAGCAATATTGCCCGGCGTTGCTCGTGGTCACTTTGCGCAATGAGAGCTGCGCGATTTTGTCTTGTTAGCGTAGCCATCGCATATCACTCTCTGTGCACTGTGAAAAATAAATTTTATCCAAATACAGATTTATTAAATTACTTTGAGTATTTTTTGAGATACTTAAATCTATTTCTATGTTCACGACTTTACATGCTATTGCGACTACTATTTAAACTGATTTTTTTGTAAAATGTTTCTTTTTGTGAAATAAATATTCCTGAATTTTTTTCATTGCATATTTTTTGTATAAAAATTAACCATTTAGTGACAATAAACCCATGTAGTAAACTGCACATTCATTAGTTTTAATATTGGCGATGCAATAATATATCAAAGTAAAAATATTGCATTCTTCCAAATCGAAATAATGTATCGTATTTGGTGAATTTTTTTTCTTCTTTTGTGCCAATTGGCGACCTGAGTCTATATAGACGTCTTTCAACATAACTTCATACGGGTCAATATTTACGGATAATATTTCTTATAAAAAATTAATTATCAAATATTCATTTTTGAATACTAATAATATGTTTTTGAGGTGATAATTTAAAAATAAGATACATGGAGGTATAAATATAGAAAACCTTAAGTTAAACTTTTAGGGTGGACCATTTCAACATCATAGTAATATTCCACTCCGTAACAAATAGCACTATTGTCATAAAGTTAAGTTGTTTGGAACATGAATACACATGGCGTCAGTCAAAAGGGCTGGTTTATCTTCCTCCTTCAGTTGGCGAGGTTTTTATTAACGACATTAATTTTGTTATTTATACCCTAATTTCGCCATTGTGATAATAGTTTTAAATATAGGACCTCTATTTTAGCTCATTTGGCAACATTTTTATTCAATTGGAGAACATTTGTATTCATTTGGCGACATTTTTAATTTATTTGGTAACATTTTTAATTCATTTGGCAATATTTGGCGATATTTTTAATTCATTTGGCAATATTTTTAATTCATTTGGCGATATTTGGCGACATTTTAAATTTATTTGGCGATATTTTTAATTCATCAGGCGACATTTTTAATTCATTTGGCAACATTTTTAATTTATTTGGCAATATTTGGCGAATTTTTAATTCTTTTGGCGATATTTTTAATTCATCTGGCGACATTTTGAATTCATTTCGCAACATTTTTAATTCATTTGGCAATATTTGGCATCATTTTTAATTTATTTGGCGATATTTTTAATTCATCTGGCGACATTTTTAATTCATTTCGCAATATTTTTAATTCATTTGGCGATATTTTTAATTCATCTGGCGACATTTTTAATTCATTTCGCAACATTTTTAATTCATTTAGCAATATTTGGCGTCATTTTTAATTTATTTGGCGATATTTTTAATTCATCTGGCGACATTTTTAATTAATTTCGCAACATTTTTAATTCATTTGGCAATATGTTTAATTCATTTGGCGATATTTTTAATTTATCTGGCGACATTTTTAATTGATTTGGCAATATTTGGCAACATTTTTAATTCATTTGGCGATATTTTTAATTCATCTAGCGACATTTTTAATTCATCTGGCGACATTTTTTATTCATTTCGCAACATTTTTAATTCATTTGGCAATATTTGGCGACATTTTTAATTTATTTGGCGATATTTTTAATTCACATGGCGACATTTTTAATTCATTTCGCAATATTTTTAATTCATTTGGAAATATTTTTAATTCATTTGGCAATATTTGGCGATATTTTTAATTCATTTGGCAATATTTTAATTAATTTGGCAATATTTGGCGACATTTTTTGGTGATATTTTTAATTCATCTGGCGACATTTTTAATTCATTTAACAACATATTTAATTCATTTGGCAATATTTGGCGACATTTTTAATTCATTTGGCGATATTTTTAATTCATCTGGTGACATTTTTTATTCATCTGGCGACATTTACTCATCAGCCAATCAAAATGAATCGTTTATCCCAGTATTGTCTAAAAATATTTTTGGTCGCCCCAAGGTGATTTTTAACAATAATGTTATGAAGGGAAGATCGAGATGTAAATTTCCCATAGGCGTAATGTTAGAGAAAATGGAAAAAGTTCTATAACTTTTGAATGGTTACAGATATCCACATGAAACAAAGTGCAGATTTTAAACTAAGAAAAGTTTGTTCACATGGTGCAAGTTTCAGAAAAATCCGTGCAGTAGTTTTTGAGTTAAATCCGGACAGACAGACAGACAGACAGACAGACTGACAGACAAAAAAATTTTAAATGTGATTTTCGGAATCAGCGTATTCTAATTCGTGGAGAAAACTCAAAATGAGGGGTTTTGTTCGATTCCACTGACAGACACTCCATTCTTATATATAAGTATTGATTAGTGACCAGAAATATATTACAACATACTCATTATATTTTTCAATTTAATAATTCACTCAGAGAGTTTGCGTGAAAAACTTAAACAACCAATAAACTTATCAACCCAGATAGGGTAAGGGTGGGCCGTCCATATTTCCAATTAATAGTGTTCAATAAAGTCACTGACCATTGACTTAACTAAATATAAAACATTTGAAAATCAGAGACAATAAGTATCTTCTTATAAAAGAAAATATCATTAAAATTATATATTTTATACCATGAAGAAACCCGATTAATTGGGGACCAGAAAGTCTTCGAAAAATTATTCTATTGTACTTTTACACATCTATTACCTTCCAAAATTCCTGTCTCATAAATCTATCTAGATTTTTAACTAATTTCATAAAAAGGATAAATGAATTGATAAAGGATTTTTTCTCACATAAATATTTGTGTAATCTTTCAAAAGCGCGTATTAGCTAATAATTCCGTAGCTTCATTGTATTCTTAACAAAATGTGATCGTTTCCTGCCAAGATCTTTTATTGGTTATTGTTGAATGGCAGGCACGTGTGTAAGGGGGTTCATACCTCTCCCATTGTAAGTCAATAAGAAAAAATTAAAAATTGAATTACTGTAAAAATACTTTAAAAAACTATAAAAATATTACTTTTTCGTATTATACTTCTTGTAAAGTTGATAATTTCCGGAGGTCTTGCCCCGGAAAACATTTTTCAAAAACATGTTTTGTAGCAATTTTTTATCTCAAACTAAGCTTCAAAAGACATCATCGGATTCATTCTCTAGCATTTGTATTTCGGCAACAAAAGGAAAAGATCGTCAAACGGGGCGGTATACACAAGATGCTTCAAAAGCGTGTATTATTCTAAACAATGATTCTCAAAACATATATTTGTTCTCTAAATTTATTTCATAATTAGGGAGTGGTATTTACTAATTTTAAAAATAAGTAATGACTTATATTGGTAACGATTTCTTGAAAAATAAATGATAACTGTTGTTGTTAAGGTATTTACTCCTGACGTACTCTTGTTTACTCTTAAAAAAATTACAAGTTTTTTAAAAAAAAGTGGGGGAGGGTGTTGATTTAGGGGAGGAATTCCTTCAACTCTTGTTGAGGGGGGGGGGGGCTGCGGGGGGATAAGTAACTTAAAGAAATCCGTTGCTCAGTCACTGAACCCCTCCCATGAAAAATCTATATCTACGTGCCTGTTGAATGGTATAACGAAGACGTGTTATTATGAATGAATCTATGTAGTCATTTCCCTTCTTAAAATTTACGGCCGAAATATAAAAACACTTCTGAACTGACGCCAGCCAGACAATAAACAATCAGAGACTAAATTACATCACAGTCACCATTCGATCGACCTTTTCCCGGCAAATTCGTGATTTGTATACCACTTGGTTAATTAGCGCGCAAGTTATGCGTTAAACATCTCTGTTCCCAAATCATAATAACCTAAACACCAGCTGGAGAATGTCTCATTCAGCGATTCCATTCGAAGTTCGGAAATAAACAGATATCAGGATGTTTACGAAAATACAATGAATCGTTTTTCGCTTTCATTTCACCAGCTATATAATTTATTACTTTCACTCTTTTTTTTTACAGTACCCCTAGTAAAACTTGGGAAAAAAATATTTTATTGAGTTTTCTTTTGAACTGTGGTATTTTACTACTCCAAGCATTATTTCAACAAAATTTTAAGAAAATCAAAGCATTATTTAAAACATTAGTAAATTTGTGCGAAAATAAGTTTTTTAATAATTTTCGAGAGCTCTTCTCATGTTTTTTGTAACATTTTGGTCCTTCAAATTTGGCAGAGATGCTTCTTACTACAGAAGAAGTCTATGTTTTAAATGAAAAGTAAATTGAATGGTAATTTAATAAGGACTTCTGGGAATTCGTATAAATACAATTCACACTTGCATCTGCCATTTTTCTGTCTTCCCGAATAAATTCCTCATTTACATTTGTTTATGATACAATGCACGAACGAGATCCAGAGCTACAGAAATTGTTTAAATTTATGGATAACTCAAACGGCCTTCGCCATTTGCAATCACGTCGTTTTTGGAATAAACTAAAAGCATAAGCATGGGCCCGGCCTAATTCTATTTCAAGTGTTGTACACCATATCGGCAGATGGTAAAACTCAACTGGCATGAATGTTGATTTTTGTAATAGCCATTTAAAAAAGAAAAAAATAATCTGGGAAAATAGTGAAAAATAAGGGCCAGAATTTGAGTTATAGTGCAACATTGTAGCGACCCTATAATATATCCGGCTGGACCGGCCCAGTGATTGCACCGGTCCCACCCTATGGCCAATCCGCCCCTGAAAATTCACATACTAAATGTAACTAAGACTTTAAATATTACGTTTTTAAATAAATTAATTAAAAAAAAATAACAGTTTAATTGAAAAAAATTCTTATTAGATATATGGAGCTTTTAAAAGTTATATGTATGTTATGTGCATTTATTTGAATTAATATATTAATGTGATGATATTTCAAATAACATCGTTTAACCAACTTTAATATTCTTGGGTAATTCAGCTATACTATTAGAAATGTGGATAAACATTAACGATACACTTTCAAATCTGCAAATAGAACAGTTCCAATTCCATTTCTCTTTCCAAAAATACACGTTTATCTATATAATATTTTAGCCAATTCACAATAACGACACCAGAGAAATAGTACTTCATTGAAAAAGAATTAATTTTTGGTTGATATCCATAAGAATTAAGGTAAAGAAGAAAATATAAAAATTGGGTACCAACGCACAAAATGTTATTTATTTTATGGGGAAAATTGTGCTTTCCGCAGATTATTTTGGCACAATAAAAAATACATTCTCAAAATGATGCCTGTTTTTTTTTCTTTCTCAAAAGCAAAAAAAATCATTTTTATTGGAAAAAAGTTCTATGGACCACTTTGAACCATCTTTCGAACCACCAATGATCCCCGGACCACAGGTTGGAACTGTTATTTATGATAGTATGCCATTTATTCCTATATGTTGATCCCCCTCCAGTTATGGGGCTTTGAAACATCAAAAGTTTTATTTTGCAAGAATTTCTATCGATGTGCGTGGGCCCATGTTTGTACGGGTCACCAGTGCAGGGGCCCTGAAGTTTGCTTGGGTAGGCCACGCGATGGTTGACTCCGTATCAGAAGGTTGAGTTTAAAGGTGATGGATAAATTGATGATAGATATAGTATTGAGAGAAAAAAAGATATTTAATGATGCAAATATAAAAGTTATGAATTTACATTTATTGGTTATCTATGGCATTACAGTTAGATGAGGAGCAAGCTGAAATATGCTTGTTGAGGGTTCGATGGAATGTCTGGGAATTAGTTCCTCTTCGATAGTATTTATTGTACTCGGCTCGTCCCCTGTCTGGGCCTCATGCGTTGGAGCTGTGCTATTGGCTCTTGGTTGTAAACACCATCCAAGTGGACATTCTTTCCGGGAATTACTTGGAAGGGAAAGATAGGTTGAATGAACTCCAGACGCTGCAGATGTACCTGTACCGATTTTAAAAACATCCCTAAAAAAAATCCCCCCCCCCCCCCCAAAAAAAAAAATCTGATGGTGCACTTTGCGCCATGATCGCCCCCCCCCCCCCTCCTGTGGGCACCCCTGCTATATCCAACAGGTGGTGTGTGGTCGACTGCAACGTTAATCCGACAATGATATTCAAATATATACACTACGGACAGTTGTGTCTTTAATAGGGTGTCTTTTAATATTAGTAAATGCCAAGTTTTGTATATGGGTATCAAAAACAGAAATGCAGAAGATGGGCAAAAATCCAAAATAGTGATATAGTCAGTGATCTGGGGATATTAGTAAATAACGAATTTAAAATGAGTCATCAATGTACAGTGGCTAGCAAGAAAGCTAATATAATGCTGGGTTACAAAAAAGTGTTTCATCAAAATATAATCTTTCAGTTTTGGTCACCGCATATCTTGAAAAAGACATTGATTTGTTAGAGAAAGTTCAGCACAGGGTAATAAAATGGTCCAAGGGTTTTCAGGCATGGATTATGAAGATATATTAAGAAATTTGAGTATAGGTATACTCTGGAAGAGAGCAGGGGATATTTGATTCAAGTGTTCAAATTTATTAAACATGGGGATGTGAAGGGTTTAGATTGTAAAGTAAAATGAGTGATAGAACGAAAGGTCATGGGTTTGAATTAAACAAATCACATTTCAATCGAGAATGGAGAAAACACTATTTCAAAGGGTAATAGACAAATGAAACAATTTGCTAGTGAATAATGTTAACTAAACAGGAGTAAAGGATTTTCAGAAGAAGTTGGATATTCATTGCGGGATAGTTAAGAGATATTAGCTGGGCCAACCATGTTAGGCTTTGAGCCTGTTGTTGGTCGTCAATATTTGCATCCAATAAATAATTTGTATCACGTTGGGACTTGTAAGTGGATAGTTGATCCATGAATTTTACTTTACCATTCCATCCCTCCACTACCGTTAAATAGAGATCGCTATATTTTCATTATCTTATGTCCCTTCTACAAACTAGTTTATTATACACATAAACTGTATTTTGAATTTACATTTTATTTTATAAAATAAAACTAAATGTAATTTATCATCTACAAACTTACAAAGTTCTGGGTAATATATATTTTAACGGACCATCAAAATGACACCGGTCCAAAAGTCAAAAACGGTTTACCTGTATAACAATCTCCGGCTTTTGTTGTGTGAAATGCAAGAAGGACAAGTATACGCCCGCAGATGCAACAACCAGAACCAACGCATAATATTTCATTGTGCGAATCATTCTCGTCAACATGATCATTTTTATCCAGTCAATAAGTAGTTCCTGAAATATCAAAAATAGGGCCATAGAGTAAGAAATTTTTAAACGCATATTCTGTATTTGGTTCCGATAACAAATCTAGGACTACATTAATGGCGTGATTACTTATTTATTACTCAAAATTTGGCGAGGAACCATTTGCAGAGTGTTCACACGAACATCTTAGCCAGTCAATGGGTTCTGTAACATTATATAAGTGCTTTGGTGCCAATCACTACTGCTCATCTGCTGTATTTATCATTGCTTTTGTAAGAGGTAGAATCACATAGAACTCTGTGATCCATTTTAATTATAAATGTATACACTCAGTCTGTAGCACATAGTATATATAGAAGTTAAAGGCCTGGGCCATACATTTTTTAGGATATATATTTATAGTTGGTAATGCGAGGTTTTCATAGAAAAAAATGTGGGCATATTTGATGGTGTGAGAATTCATATTTGTAAAAAAAAATTCAATGTCTGAAACTAAAAGCTAGTTAGGTTAACATAAATGCATTCTTTAATTGTAAACGTTACTCAAATTGTTTGTTTAAAAGCTATGTCTTGATAATGAATTACTTGCTTATGTATGGAAAGATGAGGTACAATGTTCTATTTCTACATATTTATTTTTCTTCCTTTTAAATTGAAATATACTGGGATAGAATAAATGACTCTTAGGATTTCCATATGTTTTTTATTTATTTATAAGTATTATATCTACAGAGAAGGGTTTCATTAAAAGATACTTACACTCACCAAATTTTAGGTACATATTTACATGCTTAAGGTGTGCATCGTTGGTCACAGCTAAGGATGTTACCCACGTTGAAATCACTTTTGTATATACTTTATCTCCGAAGTTTGAAGAGATACAGATATGAATGTGGTATATATTTACTCATGGAACACTTTTGCATACACTGGGGCTCTTATTTCGCAATTAAAATATTTTTAAATTAAAAATAAATATATTTACTAGACAAAATCTAAAAATTATCACACAAAAATAGATTTTTTTTGTTTGAAACGTAGCATAACTATTTAAATGCTTGTTATATTGCGAGAAACCAAGCTTTAAAGTGAACTCATATAGGTTGAAATGGTGCTTTAAAATTTTTGCGTTACCCCATTATTTAAACTTGCACACCAAAATCAACGTAAAGACAAATAACGAAGACAGATTAAACGTGCACCAATCGCCTTTACAGAGTAATTAGTAAAAATGTATATTTTCCCCCTTCTACTATATTGTGTTCTTCTGAATACCTTACTATTGTATAAATATCTTTTAAAAAAAGGATAAAAAATGTTAAAGAGACATTTAAAAATCATTTTTTTTTAACTATTTACACTATAACTACTATGAGATTAAAATATGTGTAAAAATATGAGGCTAGCATTAATTAATTTTAAATATCAATTCAATATAAATTCTAATTATTGGTTGTATTGGTTAAAAAAATTATAAAACATGCAAAAAAATTAATATTTAAATTTCCAATATTAGAACAATTACTCCACTCGACAAAAAAAATCCTTGATCCGCCCCTGGCCCCGTATGGAAAGAACTCGATTATATTTTCGTCATGTGGTCGACGGCTCACATATTGAACATCTGTGGTATCGTGGAATCACGTGAATAGAAGTAGCTTTGAACTTCACAACCATATTAAGCATTTTTTTTTGTATACTTAAAATTAAGAGTAATACTTTAAAAGTTCAGATGCGGCATGCGCCACAAGCCCTATGGTATTTCCCCCCTAAATTTTTGACTTAGAGGACAAAAGAAAATTAAATTTATGCACTGCTTTTATTCATCCTCAAGTGCGCCTTTTTTAATTCTGTTTCGATTCTGAAATCCTGCTAAGTGATTTCGAAGGTGATTATTTACTTTTTAACAACCTTTTTAAGATTTCCACACAAAAAATAGTAAATACCGACAAACTATAATAAAGTTTGCAACAATAAAAATACCTAATAACAAGTCGTGATTGCACAATTTCTCCTCTGAAAGAAAAAGTAAATTGACGGTTTATCCATTTATTGATATATTTTTATCTCAAAAATATTTAACAACGGGAAACCAACGTTAGAACAAAAGAGCAGGGACCGACTTACAAGCTTAGGGGCCCAGAGCAAAAGAACATTAGGGGGCCCCTCGACGTACCTCAAAATAAAATTGATAAATTTACGTATAAGTACACATGGCAAAATACATAATCAGCTTTAATGAAAGCGTAAATACTGCAAAAAAACTTTTTTTTAAAAAAACCCCTGAGAATTCGAATTAACGTTAATATATGGTCTCTCTCAATACTTCAACAGTTTCTTCATATGTTTCTGGTTCTGTTCTTTCTTCCTTTTTAGCTTTATTTTAGTTGAGCCAGATTCGTATGTTCTACCCATTTTATAGCTAACAAATCCCTAACGATTATAATATCAGAAAATTTGGAATTGGTTGAAAGTATCAGGAAACGACAAATCTACGTGCAATTCGTAAACCCAGTTTGTTTACGGTCCTGGCCGTGAATTGAACTTTGCAAGTGTTCCAACGTGCAAGAAAAGTTAAATCAATTGGATAAAATAGTAGACGTTTTACAAAAATTAACTATTGATTTATATAAAATTAAATTTAATTGATTAAAAAAATAATTAGTTTTTAAATTTATTTTAAACTTTTTCACATTTTGTTAGCTTTATAATCCTTTTTTTGGGGCCCCCTTAAAATGGGGGCCCTGGGCAAGTGCCCCGAATGCCCTGCCGTAAATCAGTCTCTGCAAAAGAGCATGACATTTTGCGAATTTGTTTTAATTGTTTACAATTTTTAGCATTTTAACATAAAGTAAACAGAAGAGATGCATCTATTCATCCGAAAAATAAACTAAATTCAGTTAAATATTCATAATAATGATAAAAAATCTGAACTAGCAGATTCTAAAAGATATGAGTACACATTTTATAAATGGGGTCCTCTAATCAGTGATGCCGGGAAGACACTTTATCGGCTCTGCATATAAACTACATCGGACGTCACATTTTGTGCCATTTTAGTCTAGTCCAATGGTAAATGTATTTTATCTTCGAAAGACTGATATTAAATAGTATTTTTTTAAAATATGTTTTTGCATTTAACAGGGTAACGCAATAAGCCACAGCAACTCTTGCTAAAAAAGTACTTCTATTCATCCGATTCTACGGTATGTACCTGCAACTTGATGAGTGTATTAATTTTTTCATGTATCACATATCTTTGTACGTCTTTTACTTCAAAATAAAAAATTGGACTCGATGAATTCGGTGAATCATTTATGCTATCCCTGTACATTTTACAAAACAATTAACATTTTTCAAACCAATACGATTATTTTTAAAACATTTCTTTAAATAAAATTATTAAAAAAAATATGAAATATACAAACATTTAGGGAGTGCTTAAGACATGGTTCATTCTACATCTACAATAGAACATAGCGCACCGGTTTTTGTAACATTTTAAAACGATTTTAGTATTTAAATTACTGTAGAACTTTGTAATGTCATAAAATAAGTTTCCCTGTTTGCAGGCATCTGTACCTAAAACTAATAATAGGAATTACACTAAATATTTTTATGGAAAAATCGCGATGGCACGATGAGAACATTTACAAACAAATCCAAAAATTGCCCGTAGAGCAAGTTTTTGTCACTGTCTGAGCTAAAAGTATTTAAATATTTTCATGTACATACCTGAATATAATACTTTTTATTTGAAATTCCTTACGTATTTTGATGAAGTTTACTATGTGAAAGTCCTGAAAGGTAATATAAAACGGGCATATGAACATCCAATGCTGCTCATGACGTTTGGCTCTAGAGTATGACTCATACCGGATACCATTTGATGTACACAAAAAAAGAGTATATCGAAATTTGTTGGTGGTCTTAAGGAACCTAAAACAGAGGAATAAAATATTTTTTTCCTCTAAAGTTCAATCACTAAGTTTCGATTTGTTTATGCAACTTACTTTGAAATTATATTATCTGGAAGGGTTTGTATACGTTTCAATTAGAATGGAGCATAAAATCGAACTTGAAAAAAACAGCTTAAGAAATAACGTGTTTTATATGAAAGACAAGCCATATGGCCCGGCGTTGCTCGTGGTGAATTTGTGAAGTAAGAGATGTGCGACTTTTTCAGTTAGCGTAGCCAATCAAATAACCGCCTATTATACACTGTGGAAAATAAACTTTATAAAAATATAGATTTAAGCAGTCACTTTGAGTAGTTTTCGAGATATTTAAACCTATAACTTTTTTTTAACTAGCAACTGTTTTTAGCAACTGTGCAAACTGGTGTTTTTGAAAAATGTTTTTTTTATAATATAAATATTCCTAAAAAAAATAGTGACTGAAAAGCTGTACTAAGTTTAGCTTTGTAAAATATTGTGGATAAAAATAACGTATTTTGCAAAAATAAAAATAAAAAAACTTGTCAATGTTGCTTGAAAAAAAATGTGCAAAAACGTGAGATCCCTGGTAAATAATAGCAGAGGGCAAATCCACCCCGAATAAAAGTAAAAATAAAATAATATAAAATAAAAAAAAATTGCAAAAAAATCGCTAAATTGTTGTTCTTTTTAAATTTTACGAGCAAATTAAAAAAAAAAATGAATTATTTAATATTAATATTAAATTTATTATACATTTTTTAAGTTAATTCCAATTTACAAAAGTCATACTTATATTTTGGCGCCGACTTCAAAACGTTGAAAATAGTATACAATTAATATTAAAGAAGTAAATTTTTTCAACTTGTTCGTAAATTTAAAATTATTTTTTTAGTTTTCAGCCAAGGATAGTGAAGACCATATATATATATATATAAGGTGTGCTCGTGTTTCGCTTTTTGAAAGGGGCAAGGAAATAATTCTTTTGACGTCATTTTAGCTCCGCCTTACTATGAGTTTTTGATCATTCTCATTGGCTGTATGTTTCAAGCATTGCTACTTAGGTATTTGAAGCAAATTTTAATTGTTTTCTTTTAAATAAATTTATGATTAGTTAAAAACAAGAATTCTTGTTAAATTAAGTACTCCTTGACAATAGCGACAATTACTCTTAAAACGACTGTCGAGAGCACTAGACACGCCCACAGACGGTTGAAGGCGGAGGAAGGCGTCACTATGACGTCAAAAGAATCATTTTCCCCGCCCTCCATCAGCAAGAGCGAGTACCAGCACACCTTTTATATATAGTCTCCACTATCCTTGGTTTTCAGCGATGTTTTCGTAAAGTCGATTCACTTTTCTTTAAAAATAATATTTTATTTTTATATTATTTTTAAAATTTATTCTGTTTGATGATGGTGGCCGTTTCAGTAGTTTCGTTTCATTTAAGTTAAGTTAAGCTATTTTTTCCCGTTTTGTTTGCGAGGTATACTCTGTTAAAAAACTAATAGTTATAAAAAAAAATTCAATTTAACCTAATCAATTTTAATATATTAAATTTAATTGAGTTAGAAATTTTAACAATTGGGAAATAGCCGATAACTGCAATTTTTTTTATCGTTTTTAATCTAAATGATGGATAACAATTAAGAAAAGAGGGATATTTAAAGTCATTTGATATGTATGAGAGGGCCTGACTTAGAAAGTTCAATACTATAGGCGCAACGTCATTGATGGATGTACCTATAGTAAAAATAGTGTGTAAGAATTAAAAACGTGGCATAATTAGTCTATTATTTTATATAGAAAAAAGATCAAATTGATAAAATTAAAAAAAATTTAAACAGTAAATATAATTCTTAAGAACAATCAAACACTTGTAGGATATTTTCTATTTTTTCACAATTACAAAAACTTATTTAACTCTCTTTGTTCGGATTTTTTTTTCGAAATTCCCGAATGAAATCGAGCATTTTTAATTATAACTGAAAATTAAGATATGTGTAAACCTGATGTTCGATCATAATAATTGTACCAGAAAATCGCATGCTGCAACTCACTTAACACCAAATAATAATATTGCTTATTTATAAAGCTCCTTTATAAACTGCCAAAAATAAGAGAAGAGCAGATACAATATCATCTTTAAAAAATAATAATTTCCCAAAATATAATTGATATACAGGTATTAAAGAAATTCCTATTGCAATGCTGTCCCTATATAACAAGATACTATATCAACCTTCGAGCATGTATCCTTTATAGTAGAGGAGTCATGACGTAACTCTCGCTAACATCAAAGTGAAGCCAACATGTATGGCCTCAGACACGTGGTTAATTGCGTCATTTCATTCATAAATTTTCTCTGTTACGCATTTCCCAAGTCATCAGCCAATCGCGAGTATTTTTTAATTCATAATTTTGAAGAGATGGCACGTTATAGGCCTTTCGCTCTGAGATGTGGGCTTCACGATTATGACGTCCTATTCTCTCTACTACAGACCATTCATGCTCGAAGATATCAACCAGGAAAATACTAACATAAAGTTTATAACACACATATAATTAACACAATTTTATCAGCTATGTATAAAAGTTCTATATACATCTGTAGCCAAAGAATTTCTGGATGATGTTTCAATGGCTTTAACACTCTATCCTCTGGTGAATCACCATTTTTTCCACAAATACACAGCATTTTTCTAAATTTTTAAAAATACTTTATTTTTCAATATTTTTTATTAGGGTATAATTTAAATACCTTCTTATAAAAGTAAACAAGTTTAAAATGTGTTAATTTTTTAATGTTTAATTGTAAAATTTGTTTTTAAATAAAAAAATTATTAAAATGTAATTTAAACAATCCTACAGAGAAAAAAACAATGTTTAATTTAGTGCCTGTTCAGATGGTTAAATTCAGTTTTTATGACAAGGGCGAAAGTTGGTAAAAATCGCAGGATGGAAACTCAACATTTTAGTCTTATTAAAAAACTCACAATAATTGGAAAGGCAGTATTAGAATCGACAATTTTTTATGTGTTTCATGCTTCAGAAATAAAAATAATTACTTTTTCTTTCTAAACAACTACTGTACTGTTCTACTGATTAAAATTTTGGCTAATGTTAAAATTCAGCATTAAAATAGGCAACATTCCTATATTTATCGGAAACTTCTTCAAATTTAAAGTTATAATAAAATAATCATTTTATGGAAAATATTTTTTTTTTAATTGAAAGCTAGTTTAACTTTATTTAAAAATTTAAATTCTTGAAATCCCATGCCAAAGGAATTTTGAAAGATAAAATTCCTTCATTTAAAATTACATCTACTATGGTTCTTTGTATTATGTTGCCGTGATTACAACTTGATCGTAAAGTGGTAAAAAAATATGAATTCTTAATTGTGTGACATCACTGCCTAACATTCAGCAAGTTGTTGTATAGGACTGTACCATTTTAACTTTTATAGGCTTTGACAAATTGTCAGTCAGCCACATAGAGCATTAAATAATATGTAAATTTTTTTCATCCCGGACAAAATGAAACAGACAGAAATCCGTCTTAGTATGGAAAACTTTTTCCCGTGTTTTAGGACAATAAAATACAAATTAAACAGCTTTATGAACACATATTAAAATATTTTAAATATCTCTACATTCAGCCTGCATTTTATGAATTCGCATTTTATTTCTTATTTTATGAGTAAACCTTTTATGTATTTAAATTAAATGTAAACTATTCAAAAAGTATTTCAATTAATTAGTTCGGGTACCCTTTTCAAGTTCAAAGATTTTCTAAGATGAATAATTAAGGATAATTAAGTAGGGGAGACAAGTAGTTTTTCAGATGATGTGCACAACAATTTTAGCTATTATGAAAAACATATATGGAAATTAAATTGCTTTTTATTGCTTTAGCAGAGCATATTTTTTGTGATTTTACTAGAACTGAATAAAGGATAGTTTAGAAAAAAATATTGTAGTTACAGTGTTAATCCTCTTACTCTGTCTTTGGGGGGGGGGGGGGGGGAGTTACTTTCAGAGCACAGGTTGGCTTGTTTTACCCATGTAACTTATGTTCTAATTGACACGTCGGATCAAGTGCGTTGCTTTAATTGAAGATAATGATGAGTTCTACAATACCATTAGACTAGTTAAGAATTTCAGTAATTTGTAGAAATTTCTGTGGAGTAGAAAGTAACGATTTGCCGAAAATTTCACTCTTCGGCCAAAATATCGTTAAACTGCAATTCAGGCATATGGAAAGAATTTGAAAGAGCAGTTCAAACCGAGCAAAAAGGTACCAAACAGTTTCAGTTTATGTCAATTGTAGAGAGATGTAGAACTTGCCAAAGAAATGGTGACATATTCACAATCTTCAAAGCTTTTTAAAACACAAATGTAGCGTTAAACAATTAATCACAAACAATGCTAAAATTGCTCTGTTGTCGATTTCTTTGTTGGCAGTTCATAATTTTTTTCCTTTGTTGTAAAACTCGCCAAGAGCTGCAATTTCAAATTTTAATCAGATGGCAATTCGCTGTCTACAGGAAAGCATACCTTTTGAACTAAAAGTATTTGACAAAGTTCTTGTTTTGTATAAAGCGATTATCCTCTTCTTTTAAAACCCTCTTAGTTCATGAGAAAGACTACTAGAAAGACTAGTCTAGTAAGTGCTAATCACTTATAATTTAATCTTGCAAAATCATTAATAAAAGGATTTTTATTGACATGCAGTAGCAAATTCTATTATCAAATGGCGTAAGTAAGAAGACTGTACAGAAATTTTTAAAATCCATATAAATGTTAATTACTTTAAAAACATTTAAAATACGTTGTAAAATGACAAGTTTTGAAAGTAAACTAAAATACAGTGGCGAATTAGAGGGAATTTTGTCTAATGTAATTTGAATTTCTGAAGTTTCAATGTAATGATGTCTTACATTTTTCGAATTAGATGGCGCTTGAAGAAAGCAATGCCTAATTTTAATGCTACTATAAAATTTGAAATGAGATATTATTAGAATGTTACCCCGAATATATGTTTACTTTTACACACGAATCATTTGTAGTCAACTGGTATAATTCGCCATCTATACACTTACTATTACGTTTCAAAAGTCGTTCGCATATATAACTTTCGGCACTCTAACATGAGTCTAAGAAAATCGTATTTTATATAATCCCTTCAGAAAATTTCACAAAAAAAATAACCAGATTAACACTTAATCAACTAATAATTTTATAAAAAATTATTTCTGTTAATGGCCGCCATACGCCGAAAAAACGGGGAATCATTCACAAAACCCGGGAGAAGGTGTCTAGATGGAAGTAAAGTAATGAGAATAGTCATTGGTGGTGGATAGGAAAAGTAAGTTATATTGTGGGTTATTATGTTATTGCAAGACTACGTTTGATATTTAAATCAAATTTCTAATTGCAAGTTACAAGCTAAAATATAACATTACAAGTAGTTGTTTACAGTTGTGATTACTAAAGAGATGAGAGGAGTTGCACATGGGCTTCTTCTTACACAAATGTCAAAAGTATCCAAAAAGAAGCCATATCTTCTTGCTTGAGTGTTTTTAAGTTATTGATTGACCAATGAACCAATTGATGATAGCAAAGTTTTCTATATAAGCGGGTAGGTAAAAAAATTATACGAGTCCTAAAAATCCGAAAATGGACTAACACGTATTTCTATTACTAGCCAGCTAGATCTATTTTGCCAAATAGTGAGGGTTCTTGTTCAGTATTTTACTCAATATTGAGTTGAATTTAACCAAATAGTAATTTGTAGAAAATTGTGCGGAGTGGAAAGTAACGATTTCGAAGATTTCACTCTTCAGCCAAAATATTCTTAAAATGCAATTGCGACATATGTAATGTGAAGAATTTGAAAGAGCAGTTTAAGACGAACAGAACGATACCAAACAATTTTAAGTTTATCTCAATTGCGGAAAGATCTAGGAGCTTGCTGAAGAAATGTAGAGAAATTCCCCTTTTCTATTCTTTAAAGCTTCTTAAAACACAAATATAGCGTTAAACAATTAATCACAAACAATGCTAAAATTGCTCTGTTGTCAATTTCTTTGTTGGCAGTTCATAATTTTTTTCCTTTGTTATAAAACTCGCCAAGTGCCGCAATTTCAAATTTTTCTCAGACCGCAATTCGCTGTCTACAGGAAAGCACACCTTTTGAACTAAAAGTATTTGACAAAGTTCTTGTTTTGTATAAAGTGATTATCCTCTTCTTTTAAAACCCTCAAGTTCCAGAGAAAGACTACAAGTCAAGTAAGTGTTGATAATTTACAATTTAATCTTACACAATCCTTTAAAAAATAATGTTTATTGACATGGAATACAAATTCTATTATCAAATGGCGTAAGTAAGAAGACTCTAAAGAAATGTTTAAAATCCATATTAATGCTAATATCATTAAAAACATTTAAAATACGTTGTAAAATAACATGTTTTGAAAGTAAACTAAAATACAGTGGCAAATTAGAAGGATTTTCGCCTAATGTAAATTGAATTTATGAAGTTACAATGTAAAGACGTCTAACTTTTTTCGAATTAGACGGCGCTTGAAGAAACCAATGCCTAATTTTAGTTCTACTTTTAAAATTGCATCCATGTGTTTATTGAATGCCACCCCGAATAGGTTTACTTTTAAACACGAATCATTTGTAGTAAAATGGTATATTTGGCCATGCATACACATACTCATACGTCAGTCTAACATGAATCTAAGAAAAATCGTATTCTATATTAAACATCATTTAAATGTCACCATAAAATATTCATTTTAATACTTTGTCAAATAATAATTATAAAAAAAATTTAATTTAAATGGCGTCTTTCCCATGAACAATAGGAAATCATTCACAAAACCCAAGAGAAGGTTTCCAAATGGAAGTAAAGTAATGAGAGTATTCATTGGTAGTGGATGGGAATAGTGAACTATATTGTAATATATTATGTTATTACATGACTATGCTTTAATATTTAAATATAATTTCGAATGTCAAGTTACAAGCTAAAATTTAACATTACAAACAGTTGTTTACAGCCATCATTATAGAGAGTTGTTGCGTTGTACATGGGCTTCTTTCCTATGCAAATGTCAAAAATATACAAAAAGAAGCCATACCTTCTTGCGCGATTGATTTTAAGTTTTTGAATGACCTATATAGCTTTGTTTTCTGTATAAGCGGGTTGGCTTTCAACTTATGAGAGTTCTAAAAATACGAAAATAGACTAACATCATTCTTTATTACTAGGCAGATAGATGTACTGTGCCAAATAGTGAAGTTCTGGTTCAATTTCTGTCACAATAATGAGTTGAATGTAAACGATATAACCAGCCGAACTACAAACTTGAAATGATCTTTCGAAGAAACTCTGATTTTGGACTGGCACCACATGGCAGCCAGCATGTCCATAAACTGATGTATGTTGCTTGCACTGCTGTAAAAGATTATAAATTGTAGTAAATTAGAAAGAGAACTGTACTTGGACTCGTTTGTTGGGAATCTTAAATTCTTATACCCAATAAAAATTTCAATGAATCAAAATATGTATCAGTTTTTTTTATTATTATACATCCCTTAGTGTGTTTGTAGGACCAGTTCGATAATAATTTTAAAATGTATTCTAAAATATAAATTCTCTATTTCTCAGAAAAATAAAATTTTGCCTGATGCTATCCTTTTGGATTGATGACTTTCAAATGTTTGATCCTTATTGTAGAGTCTTACATTTAGTAACCAATCAGACACTCTTCATTTTTGCTTAGCATATGCCATGATGTACAACACACTATCTTAAAAAAAACAGAATAACTCATTTTTTTAAATGTTAATTCCATCTAAAACTCTAAATGAGGTTTTTCCAATAAATACCATGATCACTGTTTTGTTTAGTATTATACAGCCAAGGATATTGATATTGTTAGAGAACTGAAAAAATAAAGAGATGTCGTCAGAGAAAAAAAAATAACAATCTAAAACAACTTTAAAGTGGTAATGGGTATTGGATCCATTTCAAAGAAAAAGAAAAGTTAAAAAGTGTGCTGCGAAAATCATTGCAATAGAAGGATCTACAAGAAAAGTGGTGTTTTTTCAATGCACAAAGAATAATTTCTATTGGCCACAAAAAAAAGTTTAATTGTTAAAGTGTTTAAATTGAAGAATATATAAATAAAATTGTCCTAACCAGACTTTAATTGTAATATAATTCTATTACAGTTTTCCAAATTATAGTTTTTCAAATTATGTACTTGGTTAATTCAATTTTATTTAAATCATTCTACAAGTGCTTTGGGTGGATGTAGTGAAAGTCATGTTTCAGTTGTAGTGTAAGTCACACATACCAATTTAAATTAAGATAATTTGAAAGTCAGTTTAGAAATTAATTTTTTTGCCTGGTTAAACATCAAACTCCATCCACAAAACTGGCATAACATAATTTTTTTAACAAACCATAAAGAAGAAAACATAAATTGAATGATATACAAAAGTGTACTGTAGGTCACATTGCAATATTTTTTTTTAATTACAGTAAAGCAAATTAAACTTAGTTTCCATTGTCAAAAAAATAAAATACAAATCTAGTATGTCAGCTGACATAAAAAAGTTTTTTACTGATATAAAAGTAATTACTTTTTTAATTAAACTTACGAATGTGTTATAAATTTTGAAATGTAGTGTAAGTCACGCATGCCATTAACCTGCGATTAAATTTAAAATTTTCTGTCGAGAATTATCGAATTTAACTGACACACAAAAAACGAATACGCAATTTAGAAAAAATTCTGTTATTAAGAGTGTTAATACAACACAACTCAGTTTTTCATACCCTCTAATTGGAGGGGAGGTGAGTAGCATTTAGGGCACGTGCTGGCCTGTTTACCCCTTTATAACTTTTGTTCTAATCGACATGTCGAAGCAGGTGCACGCTTAAATTGAAGATAATGATGAGTTCTACAATACCATTTGACTAGTTGAGAGTTTCAGTAATTTGTAGAAAATTGTGTGGAGTGGAAAGTAACGATTTGTCGACGATTTCACTCTTCGGCCACATTTTCCTTAACATTCGATTGCGGAATCGGCATACGGAATGTGAAGAAGTTGAAAAAGCAGTTCAAGACGAACAAACTGATACCAAAAAGTTTAAGTGCATGTCAATTGTGGAGAAATCTAGAGCTTGCTGAGGAAATGGTAACAAAATTATCTTCTTAAAAGTTTTTTCAAGCACAAATGCAACCTTAAACAATTAATCACAAACAATGCTAAAATTGCTCTGTTGAAGATTTCTTTGTTGGCAGTTCATATTTTTTTCCTTTATTATAAAGCTCGTCAAAGAGTTTCTATTTCAAATTTTTCTCAGATCGCTATTCGCTGTCTACAGGAAAACATAACTTTTGAAATAAAAGTATTTGACTAAGTTCTTGTTTTGTATAAAGCGATTATCCTTTTCTTTATAACCCTCAAATTAAAGAGGAAGACAACAAGTCAAGTAAGTGTCGATAATTTACAATTGAATCTTACAAAATCATTTATAAAAGTATTGTTTTCGACATGGAATAGCAATTTCTATTATCAAATGGCGTAACTAAGAAGACGCTAAAGAAATGTTTAAAATTTATATAAATGCTTTTTACCAACGCCAACCCCCAGAGTATTGCTACGCAATCCTCATAGGTTTGCTTCGCAAACCCTTCTCGCTTCGCTCGCTAAAAGGTAGGGCACAATAACAATGTGTCCTAGTAACAATACTTTTTTAATTATATTACTAAAAACTTTCAAAGTTGAAATTGTAAATTTAAATTAATATTCATCTTGGCATCACTACATTTTTTCGCCATGTAAGTCAATATAAAATCATTTAAACTAATTTCTTTTTAACTACAAATGAAAACAATGGTACCACTGGCAAGCCTACCATTATTTATTATTTTCCACGTTATTTTCACACCTTTCAGTTAAATTTATAACATTATTGGTAGAATCTAGTTTTTAAAATTGCCAACAGATGGCGCCACGTCAGTTTTCTTTCTTCTTAAGTTTAAAACAGCGTTTTTCAAAATTTCTATTTTTTTAATTTAATAAAGCTTATATTCTTTTTAATTTAAGCTGGCATCATCAAAATAATTATTTACCCATGAATTGAAGGGGTTTATCATCAAAATGGCTTACATAATGGCAAAATAAAAATGAGGGCGCAAGAGATTTTGTAAAGTAACTGTTGCCACTCCGCATACAGAAAAACAGCGTTTTTCAATCACCGCGTAAGAGAATTATATATAAATATTTTATTATAATGTATAATTTTATGTAAAATCCCCATAACTGTAGCTTGTTGGAATATTTTTTTAGCTATTTAAACAAATAGCATTACGAGGGTGGGGTGAAAAGTTTCCGGTCTGACGAATAAATAGAGCCAGCAGGTCTTATTTTTGACTCGTATTGGACAGTACAATCCCTAACTAGCTTATAAAATAACTTTGAGGTTGATTGCTCTGTTAGTATATGTTTGGCAGCCTATTGAATAAGACGCCTCGCTTTGCTTACGTGAAAATGGAAACAGTGGAGAAGTGAGCGGTCATCAAATACTTCTGTTTGGAATGATTTACACCACTTCAAATCAAACAAACGAGGGATTCAACTCTGAAAGACTCTTCTCCGTCATATTCAACAGTCAAACAATTGGTTTCTGAATTTAAGAAAGGTCACACGAGCACTGATGATGAACAACTCTCAGGACGTCCCGCTGAGGTTACAAATGGCGAAATGATAGAGAAAATTCATAAAATCGTAGTAGAGGACCGCAGATTGAAAGTGAGTGAGATAGCCGAGACTACTGGGATGTCAACTGAACGTGTACGCAATATTTTACAACAACATTTGTGCATGGAGAAGCTCTGTGCTAGGTGGGTGCCGCGTTTACTAACAACCGACAAAAGCTGCCATCGAAAGCCTGTTTCGAATGAGAATGAGACACTATACAAGCTTAATTCCAGCGAATTATTTTTGCGTCGATTTATAACATGATGAAACTTGGGTACACCATTACACCCCTGAAAGTAAACAACAGTCATAACAATAGACTGGAGCAGGTGAACCAACCCCAAAAAACGCAAAAACGGTTTTATCAGTGAAAAAGTTTATGGCGACTGCTGTTTGAGACTCAAAAGGTATTATCTTCATTGATTATCTTGCGAAGGGTAGAACGCAGTTATTAAATCGTTTGAATGAAGAGATGAAGGAAAAACAACCTCATTTTGCAAAGAAAAAGATCTTGTTTCATCATGACTATGCACCTGCTCATTCGTCAGTCATTGCAATGGCTAAAATCAACGAATTGTAGTTCGAATTGTTATCCCATCCAGCCCATTCACCAGATTTAGTTCCCAGAGACTTTTTTGTGTTACGGCCTTGTTTGGCGTGAGGACATATTTACTACCCCTAGTCTCCTCTACTACCAGCAGAGTGTTCGACGACGGCGAACAAAACATGCTACCCTCCGATCACAAGTACACTGAATTCGCAAAACATGCTTCGAACACATAACCAGGATAGTCACTAGAGGAATACGATTGGGGGCCGACAAAATTCAGATGACGTTCTAAAAATTCAGTAATTTTCAAATCAGACGTTCGCAAGTTGAAGTTCATTCACTAATCGAACTCGCCTTTGATTCTCGAGCCATATTTTTCCATTTCAATTGCTTTTGAATATCGAAATTTATCTACAAAAAACTATAATTACCAAATGATAAAAAAAAAATCTGTATATATTATACAAAATTGCCTTATTATCTAAAAAATTGCGAATTTTTCTTGAAATCAAATGTAAAACGCTGACATGGAAAATTATTGGGGATGGAAACCCCGCCCACTCCCCCCATAGCGACGCCCTTTTCAATAACTCTCCGATAATGAGCTCGATCTTCTTCCGACCAGGCCACGTACGTCCCACTCGATGACAAGTGACCTATTGTAAACTGAACTTTCCGTTTTAAAAAGTATTTGACTTAAGAAATATCGGAACATTTAATTGTCTTCCAAATAAATTAATTATAACTAAATGTAATGAAATTTTTATTATTTCCAACTTGGGAGTATTTTTTATGGAAACTAAAAACACAATTCTCAACAAAAACCCATTTTCATGAGGTGATCCTAATTAATATAGCGACCATTAGTCCCAGGGACCGATTTACAAGCTTAGTGGCCCAGCGCAAAAGAACATTAGGGGGCCCCTCGACGTAACTCAAAATAAAACTGTTAAATTTGTGAATAGGCACACAATGCGGAATCAGCTTAAATGCAAATGTAAATACTCAGAATTGAATTTTTTTAAAACTGCTAAATTTTTTCTTTTGAGAATTTGACTTAACGTTAATGGTCGGTACCTCAACGGAGTTTCTTCGTACGTTTCAGTTCCTTTTACCTTTTTTTTCAGTTGAGCCAGATTCGTACGTTCTACCCATTTTATAGTTAGAAAATCCCTCATGATTACAATATCAGAAAATTTGGTATAGGAAGAGTAACCGTAAACGACTATGGATACTCTTTTCCTGTACCAAATGTGCAATTAGTAAACCCAGTTTGTTTATGGTTTTGGTCATGAATTGAATTTTGCAATTGAAGCAAAGGTCATTTCTTTGACAAGCGCAATAAAAAAGGCGACACACATTATGAATGTGCTGAAAAAGTTCAATTGATTTAATTGGATGAAATAGTAGAAGTTTCGCAAAATAATTAACAATTGATTTAAAAAAAATTGATCAAAACAATTTTATAAACTAAATTTAATTGATTTTTAAAAAAATCGTTAGTAAATTTATTTTTAACTTTTGCACATATATTTAGCATTAAATCATTTTTGGGGGCTCCCCTTAAAATGGTGCCCCGAATGCCCTGCCGTAAATCAGTCTCTGATTAGTCCATCTCCTGTTCTCATCTCAAGGCCCTTTTCGAATTCCCACGTGGCTCAAATGCCCCTCCCTTCGTTCCTTCACGACCTGCATTCCAACAACATGACAGCATACGAAGTGAATCTGTTGAAAGTGCTCATTTCAGATGTGCGACATTCTTTCATTCCTTTTTTTTTGTACTGACTTGGGAAGTTGTTTACCTCTTTCTGATTTATTTAGTGACTGCACATCAAATCACCATTTAATGCGGCATCGTCATTTTTATTAGGGTGTATCGAAAAAAAATCTAGATCATTTTTTTTCCAACGGAAAATTATAATTATTTATTCGAACCGCCACAATGTGGAAAAGTTATCATGAAAACAACGTTAAAGAATTAAAATTCTGTTGAAATCTCCAGGTTCTGCATCGTTCAAAAAGTTTATAGAAATTAACAAAATTGGAACATTTTTCCGTATTTTTTTTTAATTAATTAAAGTTCTACGATCGAGTCGCTATGGTTTGTTTTGACGCTTTTTTTATGATTTAATAAAGTTAAAAAATTTAACTTGAAAAAATAAAAAACATTATAGGATTATTTTCAAATTCCAGTGTCATTTACCGTTCTAACAAAAAATATTTTCCCTATAGGTTGTATTTGTCTTTCGAACTTTTTCTTTTTTTGTACAGATGTTGTCAAACAGTTAATATTAAAGAAATACAAAATTGGATTATAATATTAAAATAAAAATTATATATTTAAACAAATATGGTGGGGGAATAAAAAAAATGGCCGTCCGAAAGAGAAATAATAATTTGAATTCTGCAATAGAATTATTCCAATGCCGGATTTTTTTTGTGTAGCATTTACAATTGTTTTAAATATTCTGTATTTTGCCGTAAAGAAGGTTTTCATAATATTTAAAGATAAATTAAGCTTTTAATATATTTAATTCTTTTGTCCGGAAATTTGTGTCATGTCTGTTACCATAAACTTTAAAACATATTTTTAAATCAAAATTTACATTTTCTGAATGGTAAAAGTTGTTTATCAATGTAGCAGGATTAGACAGATAATTACAAGCAGCCATCTTGAAATTCTTGTTGTTAATAAATGAAGAAGACCTTTTGTAGAAAGTATTTTACCTTAATTTTTTATATAAACCATTTATATTTTTTTAATTTCTCAACTGATTTATTTAGCTAACTAGGTTATTTATCCAAAATAAATGTGTTGTTTTTGTTTAGATATTCCAAGTAAATAATTCTTCTTCTATGAAATGTCATGACTGTTACCGTTTTTGGTAACAGACATGACAATTTGTTGCATTTTTTACAATAAAAATTATAACATATATTTTAAAAGAACTGCATGATAAACGTTAAAATATAGTTAATAATATTCAGTTTAATGCTATTTTAAAAAAATACTGTTAAAAAAATGATTTTTTTTTATTCTTAATTTCTTGTTTGTCACTGGATTTTGAAAATGACAGTAAAACATCATAAATATTTAACGTTTTCCTCTCGCGCAATGTCGTATAAAAACTGGGAATTTACAAATTTTTTGTTTCATTATGTTAATCACAACGTTTATATCTCCCTATTTAAAAAAAAAAGTAAGCCCTAGGGAGAATTTTCAATTCTTTCGATGTTATTCAGATCTCGTATCTCAAAAAGTAAAACTTCTAAAATTACGAAATTAAGTTAATTTGTTAAGAAATGTTTGATAAATAAAAAGAATGTATTTTTGTTTCAATATGATTATTATTTTAGAAGTAATTCAATATTAAAATTGCCATTGCTAAAATTTCGCTTACAAGTAATTTTGTCCGTCGAGTTTCTGACACACTATGAAGAGATTCAATTTGTTTAGGGAATGTAGGAACAGGTTTGAACTGGAAATCCAAGTAAGCGTTTTTGAAAATTCGAATTAGTTTTAAATTCATAAATTTTTTAATCAGTTAAACACGTTCCACTCATTTGAAGTTTTTTCACCCTCATTTTTGAAACTTCATTTCTAAACTACTATAAGTAATTTAAAATTACATATTTTCTTATTTAAAAAATATACTAATGTTTGCTAGAACTTCATCTTTCCGATGTCATAAAGATTATATTTCTATCTTTACAATTAAATTAGAAATAGTTAATTAAGTTAGGTATTAAAAATAGCGAAGAAGTGAGACTTTTTAGGATAATTAGTACAAATTTTAATTTGCGACATTTTTTCTTATTGTTCCGCTCGCATCTCACAAAGTAAATGTTCTAAAATTATGAATTTGTGCCAGTTTGTTAAGAAATGTTTGAGAAAGAAGGTGAATATATTTATTTTTCCATACGATCAGTATTTTAGACGTTATTGAACGTTTTATTCATAATTTTATAAAATTTCGAAAAAAAATCATATACTTTGAATACTTATCTTCCAGTTTTCAACAAAAAAACAACAACAAAATTAGGATATAGATTAAACTATTGGCTATAAGTGATTCAGAGAGTTTTTGAAAATTCGATTTAGTTTTGTAGTAATAAATTTTTAAACAATTGACGAAATGTTTAAAATAATCGACAATTTTGTACTTTTTTTTTAAAGTATCCCATAATTTAATACCTTATTGGCGAATTATTTTTAGCGCCAAACTCTTACGTATTTAGTAGTTTTAAATAAAATTTGGCGATTAGAGTAAAATTTGGCTCATTTATGCTTGGCGTATTACGCTGTTGGAACATATTTCACTTTTCAATAAGCAGAAACAATTGAGCTGAAACATTTCTACAGTTGAAAGAACTTAATACTCACAGGCCAACAAGCCGAGCTGTTTAAAAAAAGGAATAAAAAAAGTATTGCGGTTAAGACACATTGTCATTAGCTACAGTGTATGAAGCCAGCATTGGTTTGCGAAGCAAACTAAAGAGGATTGCGTACCAATCCTCCGGGGTTTGGCGGAGGGTCAGCGGAGCAGGGGGCGGAGCCCCCTATTACCATAAAAAAAAGTATTGCCTATAGAAATAATTATAACGTCAGTTGTCTATAATAGCGGTTTTACAAATTAAAAAATAATTAAGGAAAATAGTTAGATTTCTTTAAACTTTGAGTACGATGTGCGACCGGAAAATGTCAACCCATATTTATTTTTTTACGTCGTTTTTCGTAATTCTCCACACTATAAGGGTTCGAAAAATAAAATCTGGATTTTTTTTTCGATCCACCGTACTACACAGCTCTATGCTCTTATGGTGTTTTTTAGATCACATCAGAGACGTAACGGGGAGGCACGCCAATTCGTGGAGACCCTGTATTAAAGGGGGCTTGATTGTCCTTTTAAAAGGTCTCCAAAATAAAAATCGAATCAATGTCGAACAAAAGTAACTTTTTAACGCGTTGACAGCCGACAAGAAATAAACGGATTGCCAGTCAGAAAAAAAATATCAATGGCAATTTTTTTTTGTAAAAACGAAAATGCATGGAAACAGAGAAAAAAAAACGCTACAAAAGTGATTGTACACAGAAACATTTTCGGATAAATTCATAAAGTCTGCTTAATCGATATTTCCGTACAAGTACCCCCCCCCCCCCCCCCCCCGAAAAAAAAATATCTTCTCGAATAAATTACAAATGGACATTTTTGAAACTTTAAGTCTCAATTTTGAATTCAATTTTGTAAACACATAAAAATAGTTACTGTAGAAATGTAAACGGTATTGTGCGACTGTTCAACTTTGGTAAAACCCTTACTTCTACCGCGTATCCCAGAAATACGCGTTATTGAGATGTGATGAGACATGTTTGTGCTTCATTGCAGTTTTTTTTTAATTGTAACGCATGTTTATACCACACCCTAACGGGAAACTTAACTTTGCTGTAGTCAGCGTTTTTCCCTAAGAGTAATATAAACATTATAATTTTTTGAACAGCTGCACAGCTGAAGCATATAAATATCGAAGAGGCATAAAGTTCGAATTGACCTTCATCTCTCGGGAAGTTGCTTAAATGTGTTGTAGTGTAATCGTAATTTATGATATAAGGATATGTAATGAGATTCCATGTCCTGCGTTTATAGCAATCTTCATATTTATTACTATTTTACATTCTTTCTAACGGAAAAGTTATTGCCTCGCAGCGTTTTTTAATTTAAATCTTAGGGCTGAAATGTATTCTGAATGTTTTGAACCTGACAAAGATCAGTAAACGGGCATATTTCAAAATATATGACTAAACACAAATTAAAAAATTTATTAATAGAGTTCTAGAAAATACGAATTAATTAATTTTTTCTCAAATATTCCTGTCGTTTTTGTTACTGGAAGCGGCCCCCTCCCCCCCCCCCTTGGATTCGTCCATAGCAATTAATCGAATAATTTTTAAAATTTATTTTGAATATCTTTCTAAAATGGCATTTAGTTTTAACAAAGGAATGACGATGGGATTTCAAGAAAGAGGGATTATTTTAAAATGTCGCCAGCTTGTGGGTCGAAGAGGCGTTTCTCGAAATCGCTAGAAATTGCAGTGACTAAGGACAGTGCACCTTATGTATACATTATACCCATTAAATATATATTTGTCCGAAAATTTTATACCCAGAAAATACCACCCAAACTTTACCCCCCCCCCCCTTCCACCCCCCAAAAAATTAACGGCCTTAAAAAAAAATTTACCCCCTCCCCCCCAATTTTGATGGCACAGCTTGCGCTATGATCCCCTCCTGTGGGCACCCCTGTTTCCGTATCTATAACAGCCGGATAATTGATTATTTTTTACAGTTTTTGCCAAAGTGGATTTTTTTATATCCTACAAAAAAAATCGAAATCGGACAATATTTTTTTTTTCAAACTGTCCAGTTAATTAAGAATTCCGGATAGTTAAATGCCGAATAACCAGATTTTTTTTCTCAAATGGTGCATAAGGGAAACATCAGCAGTATATTCTGCTGTTTTGTCAGTTAAGTAATTTTTTTTCTGTATATTCAATTAAACATTCTACTATCTTTCCTAATGATAAATGGGTTTTTGCTTATCAATTGGCAGTAACACTTATTAAAATGTGTTCAGTTTTTGTTATACTCTATTAAGTAAATAACACTAAGCATGCCTATCCGTAGAAACAAGTTGTATATTAATAGATATGAAAATGCGTCTATACTGCTAATCATTATATTGCATCAATAGAATGATATACGTTGTTGTTTATTTAATTTTAATATTATTTATAAGTTTATAAATTTACATTTATTCAAATTCTACATTTTACTCGTCTTGTGCTCAATATACTCTGGACTCACGTGAAATTGTATAATTTTTTCTATATTACTACTAAAGGAAAAGATCTCTTGAGATCAGACGAAACAGCTTGTTTATCTTCATTCTGTTGGAAAGGGTTTTGTTGGCGACAAATCCTTATTTATATAACCTATTACACGAATTTTTTTTTAAAATTACCATGGGGCTCCCAAAAAGGTAGAAATTTTTTTCGAAATTTTTATGAAATTATGACTTTAACATTAAATAACGTCTAAAATACTGATCGTTTTGAAAAAAAGTATATTCAACTTATTCCTCAAACTTTTCTTAACAAACTGGCACAATTTCATAATTTTAAGACGCGAGCGGAATAATGAGAAAAATAGTCGAAAATAAAAAGTTGCTCGAAATATCCAAAACAAATTAATTAACTATATCTAATTTAATTGAAAAGATAGAAATATAATCTTAATGACATCGGAAAGATGAAGTTTTAACGAACATTTGAGGGTTTTTTTAATAAGAAAATATGTGATATCAATATCGCCAAAGCTGGAACAATTATCGCTTTTCCTCGATGGATGCTTTTCCTCCAACAGGCACTGCGGTCCGGAGATGTTAGTTACAAAGCCTCAAATAAGTGAAGCGTGTTTAAAGGTTTAAAAAAAATTATAAATTCAAAACTAATATGAATCTTAAAAAAGTGCTTATTTGGATTTCCAGTTGAAACCTATTCCTACATTCCATAAAATATTAAATAACTCCTAAACTAATAATCGTATTAAAACAACAATATATTAATTTTATTTATAAATTTTTTTTTAACAAATTTATTTAATTCCGTAATTTTAGGATTTTTACTTTTCGACACAAGATCTGAATAACAGCGACATAATTGAAAAATTAAGATATCAAAAATAGACAGTATCTTCCACGTTATGGGGGGGAAATACAACATACGGAACTGTATTGGTAGTAGGGATGTGAAATGTATGTTCTTTTTAAAGAACAGCTGTTCCCTGTTCCTGTTCTTTTTTAAAGAACTGTTCTTTAACCTGTTCTTTTCAGAAAACTGTTCTTTTTTTTAGAATTTTTTTTGGGTGGTATTTTTAAACTTAAAACCATAAAAATTAACAAATGCCGATTAATTTTATTTTATATAGTAAATAATTATAAATAAAAAAAGGATCTATAATTTTCAAAGTAAGAAAACTATTAATAATTAGTTTAAATTTATATCGACATTTCAGAAAATAATTCATTACAAAAATTTTACAGAAAAAAACAGAATATGACAGGAAAAACAGAAAAATTTTAAAGCTATCTTTTAAAATCAGATGTAATGGTGATAAAAGTTTTAATATAGCAAATTCTTAGTTTCAATAACGATCAATTCTAATAATTTAGAACAGTAAATATGTATAAATCGTAAAGAAAAGTATAAGTTCCTCGAAGGGATCTCTAGGATGCAAGCATTTTTTATATATTTACATGTTAATATAATACATTTATTCCTAAATAAATAAGCATTGCAAATTTGTAATAATTTGCTTGCTAGTTTGTAGATGGAAAGGAAATGAAGGTCAAATTAAAATAATATTTTAATAGCCATTCATTTGTTAAGATTTCAAAAATGAAATCCGAAAGGAAAACTCGTTTCAAGAAACTTCTGAGTGTCTCCGATGTTCACGATATGATAAAAGTTATAGTAATAAAAATTTACATTCATCGCTTTCAAGAACGGTAAATAACGTAATACACTAATATTTCTATACACCATTGAAGTACAAATATACAAAACAACAGAAAATACTTAGCTGTTTCAACCAAATATCCGAACCATTAATATATAAATTTTTTACAAGAACGATTATACTTATAGTACATACTGCTATAGATTTAATGGAATCGGTTACGTTAAAATTGTTTCATACAGGTGAAGACTTTTTATCTATGTTCAAGATTATATTGAAATCAGAGTTTAAAAATTAACACGGTATTCCTATTTAATTTTAAAATAAAGTAACTACTTTTGAATGATCATATCGCATAGTCTACAGATCAGCAAGTAAGGAACAGAGAAAATGCGTCTTATCTGCAGGTCAGCTGAAAATGAATTGCCACCGACTCTCTAAATCCCAACAGATTGCATTCCTTTTCTAACTTCACCCACATCAGTGAGACAAAGAACCGAGACCGAAACCCTCTCAAAAACACTCCGACAAGAGTGTTATTTACACAATCGCATCAACACCTCTCATCTCCACCTCCCTTTTAGTAATATTAATCACCGTCTCCCCTTCCCGTTCCCAGTTTACCTTCTCATATATTCCGGCATCCTTACGCGAAGATGTCAGTGAAAAGTGTTTTGAGGTTCCGTAACGGAAAAAAAATCATCTTGGTATCCAAATCCAAATCCAGTGGCAAAAACTTATCACGAAGTGGCAAATATGACAGGGGGGAAAATTACGTTTTTACTATCTGATAATTGAAAACATTTTTTGAAGAATATTTTTACAACACATTTTTCGGATGAAAATGTGTATGCAGCAACCATACCTGCCATACCGGTTCCGGCGCAACTGCTATACATCCCAAAGTCTTTGTAACTATTCGTAAAAATTAACAAAAAATACCTCCAAAAGATTGAAAATGTCCACGTGAAAAGTTATTTAAAAAAATTAATAAAATTAAAGGATTATATTGAGTTATAAAGTTTTGAAACACGGCATATTTATAACTGCATGATCAATAATCTAGTATAATAGTTAATAATATATTCTTAATCGTGCTATAAATTTGCAAATCCTTTACTTTAATTTAGTGCATGTTAAAAATACAAATTAAAATATAAAGGTATAAATAGAACATTTCTTACGCGTAGATATTTTTTTTAAAATTTATATTTTTTTACTAAACTTGGTTAAATGAATACAAAAAAAATGTGGATCAAAATCATTTGCATATTTTTTTTAGAACACAGACAATTATCAAACACTACAAGAAATATTCGAATTTATAAAATAATTCTAAAACAACTCGAAGAATGTATAATTTCTTATACAAAATATCCTATATGTAATATTGAATCGTCCCTTTCCATTTTTTCCATTATACAATATTTTTTATCTAGATATACGACTAACAATTAATATAAGGAAATTGATCTTTGAAATGAAATTATATAAAATGTAAAACAATTTTAGAATATTCGACAAAATTCCCAAAAAGTCATGAGAAATCAACACAAAGTAACTGACACAAGCAGTTTAGTAGCCAATTAACATAAAGCAGATAAGTATGTCTTGTAATAACATATTAAACAATTTAAGGAAAATGCTGTCCCAAAAAAGAAACACATTTATTCCGAAAAAGAACGCCTGTTCCAAAAAAAGAACACCCTGTTCACTTAAAGAACACCCTGTTCACTTAATGAACACCCTGTTCACTTAATGAACACCCTGTTCATTTAAAGAACACCCTGTTCACTTATTGAACACCCTGTTCATTTAAAGAACACCCTGTTCACTTACTGAACACCCTGTTCATTTAAAGAACACCCTGTTCACTTACTGAACACCCTGTTCATTTAAAGAACACCCTGTTCACTTAAAGAACACCCTGTTCACTTACAGAACAGGATGGTTCTTGTAGCTGCATTCTGAGTAGAAAGCATATCAGAGTAAAATATTCTTGCAGAACTATAGGAAAGCTCTAGGAACGGCGGCCTCGAGGGGTGTGCGACGTGTGCTACCACACATTTCGCCACTCTTTTTATTGAGGCCTCGCGACTAGGAAAAAAGTTATAAAATTAAATATTATGGAATTAAATGAATTCCTTAACTGAAATAACATTGTTTTTTTTATTTGTTTTTATTTATTTAGAGAAAATATTCTCTCGCTGATTATAAGTTATCTGGCGTCCAGAGAATTATTATTTTTTTTTTACCCTAAGAGAAAGGACATAATAGATAAATTAATTCATTATGATTTCCTTCTGCAAATTTATTATTCATCAAAATTTAAATTTCTGTTGAAAGTTTGCATTATGTTTATACTTTAAAGAGTCCTCGCGGTGAAGTTCGCATTCGGACCCGGGAATGCCAAGGATGTGTTATGGGAGTGGAAAGTGGCCTGACACATTATAATAACGAAATTTTATAACTTGAACACATTTTAATAAAGAAAATTGGCTTATATAAATATTTGTTTATCATTAATTTTGTAGTAGTGACACGCATATTCATAAAAACTAAAATTTTCAAATTTTAATTACATTTTTTATTTGTTTCATTACAAATGATTAAAAGCTATATTTACTCTAATAATATTTGTTTGTCAAAGAAATGTCATTTTATACAATTTAAAATATATTCAAAACGTAATATCTCTTTATTTTGTGCTAAAAATAAAAAAATAAAAATTTAAATTATAATAGATTTTAGGCTTTTTTATTTATATAATTTTTTTCTTTAATAAAAAAAATATACTAGGATAGCTTAGGAAAATTCTTTGTACTATTTCGTACAAAGAATATGTGTTATAACGTTTTTTAATATAACGAACATTTGGTTTAATAGTTTGTTTTCCATGACATTAAAAATCCCCGTAAATAGAAAATTTTCTTTCATAATTAATATTTCAGAAACATAAGTTTTATATTGAATTTCCTACCATGATATGTAAATAAAAATTATCTATGCAATATCCAAAACATAGCAACTCTGGCTTTTCACACCAAAATATACATATAATACTGCAACTAAATATTTTTGGCAATAAATTATTTAAGCTTTTTTTTAATGCTGATTTTTTTCGGTTGTCGCATTAAAATATTCTTGAATGCATTTTATACAACTTTTATTACATATATTTCACAAACGCAACTATTAAGCAACCCAATCGTCCTGTATAAGTATTAATTAAACTAAGTTTTAAAATAATTTCAGATATTGCAATAAAAGTGTTCAATCAATAATAATTATTGAGACCGAGCAATAAACATGAGTTTTATTAAATGTTAAAACTAGATTATCATTAAAAAATGAGCGCGATCTCTTAATATTATTTAAAACACCGAAAGCATTGTCTGTTAGAGGGACATCATAAGTTAAGAAAAAATATATCCGAAAAGAACAGATCAGAAAAAGAACAGGGTTTCTTAAAATTTAAGAACAGGCTGTTCCTGTTCTTTTTAAAGAACAGGTGAAAAAGAACAGGGTGTTCTTTTTTTTCACATCCCTAATTGGTAGGGATTTGTTAAGGGCACGATTTGTTGAAGTGTAGTTCCAAAAAAGAAACATAAGCGTGGGAGATAGGGAAAATTGAGTCATGGACATGAATGAGAATGGTTCTCAGGTGGTGGTTCGCGAGGTCTAAAGAAAAAAAAATAATGCATTGAACGGTTGCCCTTGGCGACTTTAAAAAAAAAAAAGCTTTTATTTAAAATGAACTAATTGAATTTTGGTAAACTGCCCAAAGTGGCTAAAAACAACTGTCCGAGAACGGTTAAAGTTATTTAAAACCCTTGTTGCATAACTTATATCCGAAAAGCTTTTGGTGTCTTCTGTTACATGAAAAACAGGTATCGTTACAAACAATATTCACGCTGGTTAAGAGTGAAAATATCAAGCTTGCAGCCAAATTATTTGGATGAGATTATAAACCAAAAGGGAAGATTTAACTCAACCCATACAGTTCGAAAATCGGTGAAGTAACTAACTCAGGTACGTAGGTAAGGGGGTGGTTAAAGGGGTTCAAACCCCTCCCATTGTAAGACAAGAAGAAAAAATTAAAAATCGAATTACTGTAAAAATACTTTAAAAAACTAAAAAAAATTTACTTTCTCGTATTATACTTCTTGTAAAGTTGATATTTTCCGGGGGTCCTGCTCCGGAATTTTTTTTTCAAAAAGCCTAAAAAACATGTTTTGAGGCTATTTTTATCTCAAACTAAGCTTCAAAAGACATCATCGGGTTCATTTTCCAGCATTTGGATTTCGGCGACAAAGGGACAAGATCGTCAAACGGGGCAAATACACAAGATGCTCCAAAACCGTATATTATTCTAAACAATGATTTTCAAAACATAAATTTGTTCTCTAAATTTATTTCATAATTAGGGAGTGGTATTTACTAATTTGAAAAATAGGTAATGACTGATATTGGGACGTTTTCCGTCAATAAGAAAATAAGTTTCAATAACCGAAAGCTTCTATTCCATCATATATATAATTGTTTAACTGCGGAACACATTTATAGAAACCTACAATATACACATATATATCCGTATTTTAGGTATACCCATTTTTAAATACATATCAAGTAATATTTGTGGGTCCCTTTGCGAAACGTTCTACATAGCAAGGAGCATGATTAATAAACTGATTTCATGAAAAATAAACGATAACTGTTGCTGTTACGGTATTTACCTGTCAACGTATTCCTGTTTACTCTTCAAGTTGAGTTGCAGGGGGATAAATAACCTAAAGAAATCCGTTGCTCAGACACTGAACCCCTCCCATGAAAAATCTATAACTACGTGTAAATTTATATCTACGTGTCCGAACTAACTTAAGTGACTATTGCAATGTTAACATGAATGTTAAATGTACAAGCAAGTGACTAAAAGTAATGAAACTTCCGATTGTGGTGTTTTATTTTCTATGTATTTGTTGGGTAAAATTGCGACACTTTTCTTAGTAAAAATTGTGTAAAATAATAATGAAATAAAAAGGGCGAAGGGGTGGGAGTGCCATGAGCAGATATGAAAAATAGTTTTTCCCGGTCCTATTTCTGTTTTAGCTTTCGAGTCCACGGTTTAATGCTAATGGTAACAGCTGGCGTCGAGATCGTGGATTGTTTTGACTAGAAAAGAGTGAAAGTTCAGCGGCGTCAGCAAGAATTATGTGAAAGAAACTTCTGGAATCATGAATTTCAAAGTGCGCATCTGAAAAGAAAGCAGATGGTCTGGGGAAAAGAGTTTTAAAGTATTGGGGTTTTATACAAATTAAAGGAAGTAGTATAATGGCAAATGTAATATCTTTAGCCTTACTTCAGAAAGTGAGCCGAAAATGTTTTTTCGTTCTATATGGGTCAAGTGGAACACAAATATGACATTTTTACTTGTTGTCAATTTTACATGTAATTTTTTCAATATACAGGGGGGCATCTAAAGTTATACTAAATTAACAATGTAATGCAATATAAAGTGTTCAAATTATTAATATATGCTTATAACATATCAAATTAAGGTTTTTTTTGAAGCAGATAATGAATATATATATATTAAAAATTCATACATATTATTTAAAAGGAGATATAGCGTCAAAAGCTTTGGAGCTATAATTGCATTAACAAGGGTTAAATATTTTACAATTGCTTCAGTATTATTGACCAAAATTGTTCAAGAATATAAGAAGTATGCAGGTATGTCTGATAGAAACGGTATATCACTACATTATGAGAGTTTCGGGGGAAAGGGCTCAAGATAATGCGCAGCAGTGACATTATCAGAGGCTCTATCGACTGAACGTAAAATTGTGAATTCAATTAAATATGTCATTAACACTAAAAGTTAAGATTCTTTCTGTCATTAACACGGAAAGTTAAGATACTTTAAATTAAAATACTATAGTTTAGGTTTTCAATGCTTGCAATTTTATCCAACAATGACATTTTATGAATGAATTTTTATGACAACAGTGTTTGTCTAACAGTATTGGAATAATATTTTTTTTAAAAATATGACACTACTAACGCAAACCTTTTAAATAAAATTTTATATGAATAAATTCGACACTTCTCGACATATATATTGCTAATGATAAATTTAAAATTAGTCTCCTCAAATACCATACAATACTTATAATTTTAAACCATCATTAATACCATCAGCAATAATATTAACTAGTTTAGAACCGTTCTCAAAGCAGTGTCACAGATCAATACAATACAGATAATATTTTCTGCAGCTGCAAACTTTGATTTTGCATCCTCCAGCATTGGCATTTTCAGATGTACAAAAGAGCTTTCAGTGTTGGTTTGTAAAGTGTATTGTTCTGAAATTAATTGTCCATTGATTTTAACCCCCAAAACTCCATTTATCTTGGGGATAACTGGACATGGAATATTGTATGTCTTGAAAATCGTGCTGTGTTGTTGCAATCCATATATATGTATAAGATCCACCCCAATTAGAGCATCAGCACGTTTTCCGTCAATACGAAAATAAGTTTCAATAATCGAAAGCTTCTATTCCATCATATACATAATTGTTTAACTGCGGAACACATTTATAGAAACCTACAATATAAACATATATATCCGTATTTTGGGCATACCCATTTTTAAATACATATCAAGTAATATTAATCTACATAGCAGGGATCATGTTTTGTTATTCAGCCTCCTCTAAAGTGTGCTAACCTTGTTTCGTAGCTGGAATAGTAAAAACATTTTCTAGGTTCATATTAAATCACTATGGTGCATCTCTGCACCATAATAATGGTGCAGAGATGCACTTTGTCTATCAGATGCATACTTAATTTTTTTTATTTTCCGAGAAAATTTGGTCAATATTGGAGTAATTGGGTAATTAGTAACTATTCCATTTTTGATGACGTCATAGATTCCAGGTGTTTGAAGTCATAGCTCTTTTCAAAATAATATGCATGTACTTGTAATATATATTTTCATAATCTACTTCAAAAACCCTTTAATTTGATATGTTACAAGCTTATTCAATAATGACTTTGGCACCATGTCCTACAACGCGTTGCTTTGTTAATTTAGTATAACTTCAGAGTGTATATTGAAAAACTTGCATGTAAAATTGACAACAAGTAAAAATGTCATCTGTGGGTTCCACTTGACCCATATAGAATGAAAAAATAATTTCGGCTCATTTTCTAAAGAATATTACAACTTCCACCTCACTAAAGTATTTAAAAGCAAGTGCAAAGTTAAAAGGGGTTCGAAATTCTCTTTCGTGTATGTATATGTGCAGTGCACTAAAAGACCATTAAATAACGGAAAACCTTCCATTTCAGATAGTGCAGGCTTAAAGGGGGGGGGGGGGGGACAATTGCCCCAAGTGTTCTTTTTCGGATGGCAGGTGGCGCTTCTGCAATCGCATAAACTTAATGCAAACGATACACCAAAAAGAATGTTTTAATTTGTTTTTATGCCAGACTTCAACGGATTATGATGATTCTGTTCTGACTAGCTGTGTGGTTGCTGGCGTCAGCAAATCTCGTAACTCTAAGTAAATGGTGTCGGGTTGCTTCAGCTGTAGTTTGTGACCACTGAAATAAAATTGTGCATTCAGCAAGTATGACACTGGGAATGGGTCGACTACAGAAGATTTTTTTTTTTGGTTTGGGTTAATTAACGTCGCACTAAAGCTGCACAATGGGCTATTGGCGACGGTTCGGGGTATATCTCGAAGGAAAGATCCGACAACACATACACATTTACACACACATTAATACATGCACTACGTTATTTTAGAAAAATGGTCAGATGACGAGAAAACATCTGAACTGGCACCCAACGCCTTCAATAGACGTCGGGACTTAGGACCCCGATCACATTTATCGTGCACCAGTCCTGTATACATGCCGTTAATTTTTGCGGATGTTCTGGACGACTTTTCTAGTATTTTGTAGTGAAGCTGGTAACCCTCCATTCACAAGATCATTACTTTTCTTTGTCAAGTCCATCGCCTCTCACGCCTCATATACATTTTCGTTGACATCTTTCATAGTTTGTTGATAGATCGACATCTCATTTCATATTTAATCAAATTGCAATTGTTAATATATAGAGCGAGTTATAAAAAAATATTATGACAATTGGTTTATTGTGTGTGAGGGGAATGGGGGGGGAAGTTAAAAAAAGAGGTACCTTAAAAGTTGGGAATTTTGAATTCTAAAAATCTATGAGTTGGGAAAATTTACTTCCGAAGGAAATTAATATTATTTGCACATCAAAGCGAGTGATGATTAAAAATTGCTGAACTTGCAAGATTAAAATTAGACCACTGAACGGACACTACATTGGAACACGTGTGCCAACAAATCAATACTTTTGAGAGAACTGTTTAATTGTACCTAATCTATATAAAAGTTTTAAAATGTCGATAAGAAAGTTGCAATTGAGAATTTTAACACTGTTGATTTAAAAATTTCAATAGTTTGGTTAATTGACACTAGAGCTGCATATTGGGTTATTGGCGGCGGTTCGAGTCCCATTTCGAAGGAAAGACCCGGGAACAATGCCTCGTATTTTTTAACCGATAACGAGGACAGCTTCTATAGAATTTCGAATTGTTAAGTTAGGAAATTTCTTGATTCCCTTTCCTAACAAACCCCCTTTTTCTCAAAAAGCAGGGATATGACTTCATTTTAACTTACAGCAGAGGTTGTATTTTCGCAAGCTAATATTCAGTTGAAAGGGAGGAAGTGAGAAAAGGAGGGAAAGGGCTGTGCAAATTGACCAAATGACATGCAAATTGATATTCAACGATAAATTTTGTCGTTGATTCTAAATATTGAGTCAAAATTATTTAAGCTATTGGAAATTTTAAAGTTGGTACGGATTTTAATATGAAGATAGTCCCCTATGCAAATTTTTTGTATATCAATGTGTTGTAGACTTTATTCCATACAAAATGGTATGATAAGTTTACCTCTACTATAAAAACTAACGAAATAATCATTGGTGGTTCGTTTTTTTCCCCCCGGCTGTACAACATGGATGTTAGGTTGAACAATGAGAATCGAACTTGCAACCCTTCAAGCTAAAGTCCGGTGCTCTTCTAATTAAATTAGGCTCTACGGATTAACTTTCATTATATAAGTAATTTGTTTTAAATCGGTTGGATTCGATTCATAGCCAGAGGGGTTATCATTTCCTTTCTTGTTTTTCATTACTTAAAGTTTAAATATTCATTTTAAGAATTAACTTCGCCAAATTCCAAAACATAAATCAAAAGTCAACGCTGTCGGGTACGCTGAAGCACCGTTGTTTGCCTGCTACTGTTTTGTTTGGTTGCCAATGATCCATTTCTGTTGAGTTTAGGTTGTACGTTTGCTCAAAAGCTTGCGACGCTACAATTTAAGCCCATTCTACGTGAACGATAAAAACGCGCGCGAGCTTTGGCAGATGGCTCTGTGATTCGAGAATAATTTGTACGCTGATGTCTTGGACATTCTTTTCCTCTACTAACTAAAATAATACTTTACCTTTAATCCTGGGGGCCCGGTATCCCAGTGTGTAAAGGCGTTCAGCTGGTAATCGGAGGATTGCTAGTTCGAGCCCGTGCGATGGACTTGACAAAGAACAGTAAAAAAAGTAGTGATCTTTCGATCGGAGGTTTGCCAGCTTCGCTACAAAAATGCTAGCATGTCGTCCAGAAAACATCCAATAAATTATACCGGCGTGTATACGGGACTGGTGTACGATCAATAAGATCGAGGTCCAAAGTCCTGACGCCTATTGAAGGCGTGGGTGCCAGCTGAGGTATTGTTCTCGTCATCTGACCATGGCTCAAAAATATGAGGCATCGTTCACGGGCCTTCGAGATACGCACCGAACCGTTGCCAATAGCCTACTGTGCAGCTCTAGTGCGACGTTATTTAACCAAAACCAAACCTTAAATCCTGCAGAGATTTGACCGATTAAATATCGGTCTATACCTCAGTGTATTTTTCAACGTAATTGTTATTCACGTATTCACAGAATTCGTATATAATATATTTAGCATGAAAGGTTAGTGTCTTTGTTCATTTTACGGCAAAACTTCCAGGATTGGATTGGATTTGTTAATTAACGTCGCACTAGAGTTGCATAGTGGGCTATTGGCGACGGTTCGGGGTCAATCTCGAAGGAAAGACCCGGGAACACATACACATTCACACACTCATTCATACACACACCTCGTTATTTTAGAACCATGGTCAGATGACGAGGAAACACCTGAACTGGCACCCAACGCCTTCAATAGACGTCGGGACTTTGGACCCCGATCAGATTTATCGTGCACCAGTCCCGTATACACGCCAGTATAATTTTTTGGATATTCTGGACGACTTTCTAGTATTTTTGTAGCGAAGCTGGCAACCCTCCGATCGCAAGATCACTACTTTTTTACTTTTCTATGTCAAGTCCATTTCCCAGATTCGAACCACCAATCCTCTGATTAGTAGCTGAACGCCTTACCAACTGAGCAACTAGGGCTCGCAAAACTTCCAGGACAAATCACTTAAAAAACAGATTCCCGAACCAATATGCGAATTCGATCTTTTTTATGATTCAAATATCTACAACTGTTCGTATACAGGATAGGTTTTGACATGATATACCTTCGAGCATGAATGGACTGTAGCGAATATGGCATCATAATCGTGAGACCAACAACTCAGACCGAATGGCCTCAGACACGTGACTTCTTTTCAAAATTATGAATTAAAAAATACTAGCGATTGGTTGATGAATTGGGAAATGTGTAACAGTGTAAATTTATGAATGGAATTACGTAATTAACACATGCCTGAGGCCACACATGTTGTCCTCACTTTGATGTTAGCGAGATTATAACATTATGTTTTCTCTACTACGAAGGTCCATGCTCGAAATGATATTCACACTCACAAGATGAGTTCAAGAGAACGTGGATTCCTAACACTTATGGGGTCGCACTGAGTTTTTATCAGACCCAATACAGCAGGAAAACCGTAGTGATCATGGAAGCGCGACATCGGCAGGGTTAAGTTAAGCTACATAATCTAATTTGTATTAGAATCTTAAAAATCGAAGCTCTAAATGAAATACATATTTACATTATGGGAATTTAATTTATAAAATGTTTGAATTTTTTTTTTTGAAACCATGTCACCTCTGTATTTAAAATCTTTACAATAGAAAAAAAAACATAAAATTTTGAATTATACAAGCATAACGTAGTTTCTCTGAAAAGGTATTTAAATTAAGCACAAACTAAAAAAAAAACATAGTTTGAAGAAAAAAAAGTTGCAAGTTTTATAATATCATTAAATGTGGAGAACACGTCTTTGGTTTTTTCACTTTTTTTTTTATGCTTGACGCACCGTCAAGGATTCCGGCACTGGATTGATTGGATCCAGTGTCTTGGACGTCGAACGCGGTGATGAAAAAAAAAGCGAGGACATGTTCTCTAACTTAGTTCAATAAGTATAATAAATTCTTGAGATTAAGGCCCATTCTACACGGACGTTATTCGCGCCCGTTAGCTTTTGTAGATGGCTCTTTGATTCGAATAAAAACCACATGATTTGCATTACTAAATCTAAAAATTAAATGTGCGCCAAATCAACAAGGAATTTTTAGATAAAATTATCCACAATTAAAATGGAAACTGTAGCCGCTATCTCTATTTATACATATCCCAATTTATACAAACTTGTAAATGTACTTTCATTTAAAATATCAATTTAAGATTTCAAAAACATTGAAAAAAAAAGAGTGGGGGAAAAAGATAACACTCCATTTTGTAAATACAAAACGTTAAGTTAATTGAGCGGCGGAATTCGTCAATATCAGAATCGGCAGTCCTGTAAGCAAGACAACCAGTTTGTCTATGGTTGCCACAAGGCCCATCGCACCAGGGCAACCCCCAGAAATCTGGAAACCCTCAAAGTTGGGAATTTCAAGTTTTTAAAATCCCCGAGTTGGGAAAATTTATGCCTGAAGAATATTAATATCATTAGCAAATGGAATCATTAGCAATTAATATCAAAATTAATATCATTAGCAAATTAGCTATGGAAGATTAGAAATTACCTAAATTTACATTTAAATTAGACAATGCTTGTGAGAGACTGTTTAATGTTACCCAAGATATAAAAAAAAACGATGAAAAATGCCAATAAGTTATAACTGGGAATTTTCAGCACCGATAAGTTGAGAATTTCGATTCGTAAAGTTGGGAAATTTCTTGTTTCAAAAAAAAAATCACTAAAACGTGTGAGTTTTTATATTACTAAATAAAATATAAACTAAGTTTTAGTTTTCACATAGCTTGTCTTGCAACTGGAATAAAGATTTAAGTGATTTAGCAACAGTTCTTGTCCAAGGCCTAAATTGGCTATATCTACAGTAAGTAAACATTTACAATTCAATGATAAAATATTTTATTTTACAAAAGTGTGTGGGTTATAGGTGTATGTACAGGTCAAATAATAATTCTTAAGGAGGTAGGTGCACACTATTAAAAATATATATATACATATTTTATTGTGTTAAAACTGTTTTAATTTTAGATTTAGTTAATATTTAGATTTAGTTAAATGAAAATTTAGATTTACACAAAGGAAACTTTAAAAAAAATTATAAACAAAATAATTAATAAAATAAATAAGGTATTCACTAAACAAACAGATTTTTATAATTAAAGTCTCGTTTTCACAAACTATTATTTTATGTTTAGATACATTAAAAAAGTATATTATTAAAATTAAACACCTAATTGACATATATAATTCTTCCAGAACTGTTTACCACATATGGTATTCATTAAAAATGGTATGGTATTCATGTTTATGATACTCACTAAAATACTTCAAAATTAAATTCATATTTTCTCAAAACTATTTTTTATATCTTTAGATACATTTAAAAATTATACTATTAAAACTAGACACTTAATTGTAATATATATAATTCTCTCAACAAAACTGTCTAACACCCCCCTTTACAATTTATTTGAATTTTCCCATAATCCCATTACATAAATAAACTCGCCCATGTTTCCTATGCCCGGACTATTTTACGACAGGGGATTCGGGGTACTTGTCAAGGGCCCCCATTTCAAAAGGACCCCCGAAATGCTTATAAAGCTTTAAATAAATCTGAAAAAGTTAAAAATAAATTTATTAACTAATGAACTTTTTTTAATCAATACAATTTTTTTTAAATTACAAAACTTTTACTATTTTATCCATTCAATCCCGATTCGATACTTAACAAATAAAAGTCTTATATAAATAAAAGTCTTGTAGAAATAAAAGTCTTATAGTCAAATAGAAGTGAGCTGTCCGTTTTTGGATTTCCAAGGCGCATCATCCGCTTGCAATGGCCTCAATGTACGGTGTCAAAAAAAAAAAATGGCTCTCCAGCCATTTTGGATTTTCGACGGTCCGCCATATTGGTTTCGCTATGGATACCTTCCATGTCACATGCCTGTGTTTAGGAAGATAAATATCTGCCGTGTCATGTCATCAAAATTCATGCCAAGGTGGAAGAGATCACCCCTCACAGTATAATGGAGTGGCCAACACGTGACTTTTGGTGTTCCAGCAGGGAAGGCGGTACATTTGTAGGGAGCTTATTGTGTGTATTTCAGTAGTTTTAACCTAAAAATTTAAGTATCAAGTATAGAATAGCTAATTATATATTATTTTAAAAAACTGACTGGTAAAAAATTATTAATAACGTACGCCCGTTACCACAATTTATGCGAGACTATTAGAATAATTAACCTGTCATTCTTTTTCTATTTAAAATCGCGCAGGGATGAGCGGGGTAAAATGGAATATAAATTACACGCTGTTAAACTTATACTTTAACCTCGTTCTTCGAAAAAAAAAATACTTATTTTAATGGTCAGTCAGCAAAAAAATTAAATTTCTTGGTGATTTAAATCGAAATAGTGAAATAGAATCTCAATCAACATCATGAATGGTACAGCAGTTGTCAATACAGGATCAAGCCATTCGATTGCTGGTGAGGTGTTGTACCATCTTTCGAAAGAAAAAAGAACGTCATTCTTTTTCTATTTAAAATCGTGCAGGGATGAGCGGGGTAAAATGGAATATAAATTACACGCTGTTAAACTTATACTTTAACCTCGTTCTTTTAAAAAAAATATATACTTATTTTAATGGAGTACATTTCAGCAAAAAAATTACATTTCTGGTTGATTTAAATCCAAATAGTGAAATAGAATCTTAATCAACATCATGAATGGTACAGCAGTTGTCGATACAGGATCAAGCCATTCGATTGCTGGTGAGGTGTTGTACCATCTTTCGAAAGAAAAAAGAACGTATTTGAATCCAAGATTTTGAAAGTCGCATGTGTTTATTATGGCTTAGAAAAATGAATTGAGGTGCATCCAACAAGAAAACATCATATTCTAGAACTCCTTTTTCGCTGTACTTCGTAATTCTTGATTAGATAACTAATTAATTAATCAATACGATTTTTATACTTTAATTTTAGTTTACAAGTTAATTAATTGAGTTAGTTAATTTAGTGTTAGTATAGTTAAAACAAGAGTAGAACTATAATTAAAGTATAAAATTCTTATTTATAAATGATCGAATCATGATCAAACGATTATTTAATTTTACAAATCTTATCGAACCCTCTTTTAATCGTCCTCGATTAGCGGGTTGCTCGACGAAATGATTGGAGGCGCCAGTTCGGAGGGTAGTCAAGGGGGGTAGGCATTGGCTAGTAAAGCTTTTAATCAGCAGAAACACATTCTAAGAACTATGTCAACATAACTGTCTACCCCCTTTTCATATTATTTTAACTTCCATATAATTCTATTACCCATTCCATTATTAAACTCATACATGTATTCTTACGCGCGATGAGAAGATTCGCAACTCCCTTTTCACTGTAAGTAATAAGAAAAGGCAAAATATCACAAGATTATTTAATTTGGACAGTAATTGTTTCATCCTGATTTTACAATTAATAAGGATTTTATACTCTAGCTATAGTTCTAATCTTATAACTAAACTAAAACTATCTAACCTAGCTAACTTAACTTATAAACTAATTTAACTAACTTATAAACTATAATTAGAGTATAACATTTTTACATATTAATTATTGAATCAGGATGAAACGATTATTTAATTTGGAGTAGAGTTTTTATGCGTCCCACACGGACAGGGACTTTTTTACATTATCTTATTACTTATAGTGGAAATTGAGTTACAAATCTTTACCTTACAAAAAACATCTCACAAGCAATCGAATATCTTGATCCTGTATCGGCAACTAATGTACCGTTCACGCTGGTGATTGAGATTCCCAAGAAAGTTTTTTTTTGTTGAAGACAGGGCCTGATTACCGAATAGGCCATTATTTAAGATTTGGGGGCCCTTCAAAAATGTAACCTTGGGCTTCACGGGCCTATCGGTAGTCAGGTCCTGTCTTCAACAAAAAAAATAACTTTCTTGGGAATCTCAATCACCCTAACATAGTTTGCTACCAATTTACTTTAAAAAAAATTGCATGACAAACATTATTAAAAAAAATGCCACTTGTTATGGTAATTTTGTTCGAACATTAGTGGAAGAAAATCAAAATGTACAGAATATTAGGAGTACTCATTACTGATTGATATGTTTCAATATATAATTTATAATGTGTTTCATTTGAATGCCAATATTGGTAAAGATGATAATGAATGTAAAAGTCCGATTGGATGTTCTAAAAGGTTCAAATGTCCATACTGCATCACACCAGACTTATTAGTTCTTAATTCGTTTAATCCTGCATTGCAATTATAAAATATTAAAAGGGTGGTTATGAATAAAAATAAATTTTAAATACAACTATAAAAGTTGATAAATTTTAAAAGGCTAAAAAGTTCAACAGCGTTTCGAGATTTGTTAACTATCTCTGTGAGTATAGGTGAACGAGATATTAATAAACAAAAACTTATCAAAACTTTTTTAACTTCGATTATGTGTAAGGAAAGGTTTCGGATCGTACATTTATATAACCATTGTAAACGATATTGCACAAAGTATAAATTATTCTGACCTAATTTAAAAAAATGTCCTGTGTCAAATCTAAAAAGTTACCCATATAGTATGTTGATTTTTGTTAATGTAATTGGGATCTGGTGTTTAATAAAATTTTAATTATAGAATAAAAGTTTTTTTTAATTGTGTAGCCTATACGTCTGTTAATTAATCGATTAACCGACTTTCTTAGAATTTGCTGTGAAATATGATGTGGTGGTGGTGGAGATGGCGCAACTTAGAAATATCGCTCCGCCTAGAAAATGGTCTAGGACCGTCACTGCCTACGTAACTGCGGTGGCGACAGGAAATTCTTCAAAATGTGTAACACGTTTTGCTACGCATCATCTCGAGTTGACTGAAAAACGTACAAATTATTGATCTTAGATTGCGCATTACAGCATATCTAGAAGTGACATGAAGATAGGAGTGGTCTCTTCCATCTGCACATCAAAACGATTGTCACGTAAAGAACTTCAAAAATTCGTTAAGTAAGCAAAATTCCTTTGCGAACATTATGAGTTCAACCCACGGAAGAAAAATGTCTTACCCCGTTTTCCTAAATACAGGCAAGTGATGACCTTGGTAGGTATCCATAGCGAAACCTATATGACGTACCATTGAAAATCCAAAATGACTGGAACGTTATTTATTCGACACTGTACAGTATTTCAAACACGGAGAGCCCACTTTGTGGAACTCTTCAATCCACATAATTCTGGTCCGAAGAAATCCGAACGAATATTTTTTTTTACTCAAAAGAGTCATTGAAAAGGCTTTCGACAAAAAGGGATAATTCCATTTCTTCATTCTCCAATACGATTCAATCAAATCGCTTAGTTACTTGTATATCGGGAAATTTTGGGTCGTACTGACGGCCACGAGTTCAGGCCTCTGCATCACTTTGTAAAAAAGACTAAAAAGAAACGGAACATGTACTGTTCACTCCTAATAAAGGGCCAACACTTTAAACTTGTAAAAAATCAGAAACATGAAATTTAAACAACAATATAAAAATTCTCAAAAAAATTAATTTAAATGATTCTTACTTGACTTTTTCTACTTGGTCGAAAATACAATCATAGGAAAAAACGACGGATGAAGCGCGTCTCCGCTTTTTTTTACTTTTATTTGTTAATTATCGAGTCGGGGTTAAAAAACTTTTGCCATTGGAGCAGCGATTTTATCCAATACTGACAGGGACTTTTTTTACATTCTCTCAGTCGCTACAGTAGAAAAGGAATTTTAAATATTAGCATAACAAATTATATAAGTACATACTTTTTTTTTTTAAATCAAAATTTTTTAGTTTTTATAGTCTAAAAATGCTTTGAACTTTCTAATATATAAATTAATGTTTAATTGGTATAATTACATGTAATTGTTAAATTAGCAATTTTGTTAAGTAAACGAACACATAGTTTTTAAATGAAATATACCAAAAAGTAAAGCATAGTTTTGAGAAAATATGGATGTAATGAAAAATTATATGTTTGAAAAAATATTTATAAAACACTTCTGGTTTAGCTAGAAGAATTTTTTTTAAATTGCTGTGAACAGAGGAAACTGTATAAATTTAAAAAAAAATGTGTGCACCTACATCCTTACCGTACTTCAGAACTATTTAAAAGAGCTGATCCCAAGTAGGGCTTCGGAATCTCGCATATTTTGAATGCAATAGTTTTCCTTGCGAGGCACTATGAAGCTGTCTCTGTCTTTAAATTCAAACTGGGTATCGAAGATCATGACCTTCACATGACCTGTGTGGACTACAATGTGTGTAGTGTGCTCTGGGGAGTTATGCTTGTCTTTGTATCCGAAAGGGCACATCCTCATGTAGCCAAACTTCGCCTTTTCAGAACTGAAAGTTGTTCTCGTGTAGAACTGTACTTCTAAAGTCTCCTTATCTGCGACGGCCGACCACTTCTTGGGGGCTCGTGGACGTAGGTAGATCTGGGGTCTATGCTCATCGACGATCTCGTTAATGGGCGGATTCAGCGGGGTCGCTTCGGGGAGATGCGAAAGCTTGGATTTCTTCTGTTTTTTCGATTTTTCATATCGTCCCGGTACTGCTGAAGCTGCAGCAGCTTTATTTGTGACATTCTCGTTGGTGGATCGGATCGAGGTGGCTCCATCCCCTTCTGTATTTGAGAAATAATCAACTTCGATATCTTCCGACAACTTGTGTTTCTTCCTGGAAGATCTGGATGGGCTCACATTTTTCCTTTTTAACAATTCTTGGGATTTAGATTCTATAATTTGGGTAGGTACACTTTTAGTGTGCCTAGCCGAGGCAGTTCCACTTTTGGTTACGTCGACAACGAGATCTTCGTTCACAATCTTGAGGTTTCTTTTTTCGCAAAGCCAGGACTTTAAAGGCCGAATTCTCTCTTGTTGGCTTCGGCGTAGAGGAACTTCATTGAGCTTTTTGTTCTTTGATTTCTTGGTCGTTGGCGTAGAAGGGATGTTATTGCTTGAATCACTTGCATTGTCTTCCATCAATTTGCTTCTTGAAGTTCTAGAATTCTTACTATGGTGAATATTGCGTGATTCATTTGTGACATTCTCGTTGGTGGATTGAATCGAGGTGGCTCCATCGCCATCGGTGTTTGGGTAATTATCAACTTCGATATCTTCCGACAACTTGTGTTTCTTCCTGGAAGATCTGGATGGGCTCAAATTTTTTCTTTTTGTCAATTCTTGGGATTTAGCTTCTATAATTCCACTTTTGGTTCCGTCGACAACGAGATCTTCGTTGACAATCTTGAGGTTTCTTTTTTCGCAAAGCCAAAATTTTAAAGGCCGAATTCTCTGTCGTTGGCTTCGGCGTAGAGGAACTTCATTGAGATTTTTCTTCTTTGATTTCTTGGTCGTTGGCGTAGAAAGAATCTCATTGCCTGAATCACCTAAATGGTCTTCCATATATTCGCTTCTTGAATATCTAAAGTTCTTACTACGGGGAATATGGTGTGATTTTTCGGTGACAATCTTGTTGGCGATTCGAATAGAGGTGGCTCTATCCCCTTTGGTATTAGTGAAATTATCCTCAACTTCGATATCTTCCGACAACTTGTGTTTCTTAATGGGAGATCTGAATGGGCTCAAACTTTTTCTTTTTGATAATTTTTGGGAGTTCGATTCTTTACATTGGAGAGGTGCATTTTTAGTGCCACCAGCTGAGGTAGCCTGCATGTTTTCACATTCAACTCCACTTTCCAAATTTCCAGTAACTTTGTTCCAAATCTCCAGTGAAGCTTCAGCAAATCCAGGTCTGAAAGTGCTGCTGCTTTGGCTTGGTGAAATTCTGGAAGAAATTTCATTTGTACTCTTAACGTTAGTTGAAGAAGCTTCGATAACAGGACTACTGCGAGAATCGTTTTCACTGGAAAAATCTTCGATTATCTGGCTGTTGTGTTTTAAAGAACTTGTGTTCTTACTTCCATTTTTGAAAGATGGACTGGATTTCTTTTGTTCTTTAGGAAATTTTAGTTTTCTTTTCAACGAAAAGTTTCTAGGTGAAACATGCCGATATTTATTGAAGGCAAGTTCTGAAACTGATTTCTGTTCTTTTTGTAATTTTATTCTTGGAGCAGCAAGGTCAGTGGCAACATTCTTAGCCCCAGTACACGTTAAATCCAATTCAATGTCAAGATTATCGTCAGATGGATTATTATTCACGGGATCTTCAACGAATATCCTTTGACGATTTGCAGATGTAGAGGATGCTTCATTACTTTGAGAAATTTTGCGACCTTCATTTGATGCCGTTTCACTCTTGGAAAATATTTTTTTAAATTTTTCCTTGATCGAGTCTTTCAAGCTTGAAAATTCTTCTTCAGTTACTTTTGTTTTCTTCATACTCGGTATGGATGTATTGTGGCCAGCCCATGTTGAACTTCTTGAAGAGATAGTCTTTGTTGAAGGCACGTCATTCATATTAATAATACCAGAATGTTCCTCACTTTCGGAATCGTTGACCAACGTATTTCTAGTCCTTGTTGAAGGCACGTCATTCATATTAATAATACCAGAATGTTCCTCACTTTCGGAATCGTTGACCAACGTATTTCTGTGTTTGCCTCTACTCTTGGAAACTTTATTGACGGCTTTGGCATTCTCTTTTCTAAAACAAACTGATTTCTTCTCCTGATATTTTTTTAATTCAACTTCATTTTTCAAATCTCCAGTAACTCTGTTGTTTTTGCTAGTAGATCTGGATGTGCTACAGCTTGCCCTTGGTGAACTTCTTGAATAGATACCCTTTGTGTTATTAGTCCTTGTTGAAGGCACGTCATTCATATTAATAATACCAGAATGTTCCTCACTTTCGGAATCGTTGACCAACGTATTTCTAGTCCTTGTTGAAGGCACGTCATTCATATTAATAATACCAGAATGTTCCTCACTTTCGGAATCGTTGACCAACGTATTTCTAGTCCTTGTTGAAGGCACGTCATTCATATTAATAATAACAGAATGTTCCTCACTTTCGGAATCGTTGACCAACGTATTTCTGTGTTTGCCTCTACTCTTGGAAACTTTATTGACGGCTTTGGCATTCTCTTTTCTAAAACAAACTGATTTCTTCTCCTGATATTTTTTTAATTCAACTTCATTTTTCAAATCTCCAGTAACTCTGTTGTTTTTGCTAGTAGATCTGGATGTGCTACAGCTTGCCCTTGGTGAACTTCTTGAATAGATACCCTTTGTGTTCTTAGTCCTTGTTGAAGGCACGTCATTCATATTAATAATACCAGAATGTTCCTCACTTTCGGAATCGTTGACCAACGTATTTCTAGTCCTTGTTGAAGGCACGTCATTCATATTAATAATACCAGAATGTTCCTCACTTTCGGAATCGTTGACCAACGTATTTCTAGTCCTTGTTGAAGGCACGTCATTCATATTAATAATACCAGAATGTTCCTCACTTTCGGAATCGTTGACCAACGTATTTCTGTGTTTGCCTCTACTCTTGGAAACTTTATTGACGGCTTTGGCATTCTCTTTTCTAAAACAAACTGATTTCTTCTCCTGATATTTTTTTAATTCAACTTCATTTTTCAAATCTCCAGTAACTCTGTTGTTTTTGCTAGTAGATCTGGATGTGCTACAGCTTGCCCTTGGTGAACTTCTTGAATAGATACCCTTTGTGTTCTTAGTCCTTGTTGAAGGCACGTCATTCATATTAATAATACCAGAATGTTCCTCACTTTCGGAATCGTTGACCAACGTATTTCTAGTCCTTGTTGAAGGCACGTCATTCATAGTAATAATACCAGAATGTTCCTCACTTTCGGAATCGTTGACCAACGTATTTCTAGTCCTTGTTGAAGGCACGTCATTCATATTAATAATACCAGAATGTTCCTCACTTTCGGAATCGTTGACAAACGTATTTCTGTGTTTGCCTCTACTCTTGGAAACTTTATTGACGGCTTTGGCATTCTCTTTTCTAAAACAAACTGATTTCTTCTCCTGATATTTTTTTAATTCAACTTCATTTTTCAAATCTCCAGTAACTCTGTTGTTTTTGCTAGTAGATCTGGATGTGCTACAGCTTGCCCTTGGTGAACTTCTTGAATAGATACCCTTTGTGTTCTTAGTCCTTGTTGAAGGCACGTCATTCATATTAATAATACCAGAATGTTCCTCACTTTCGGAATCGTTGACCAACGTATTTCTAGTCCTTGTTGAAGGCACGTCATTCATATTAATAATACCAGAATGTTCCTCACTTTCGGAATCGTTGACCAACGTATTTCTAGTCCTTGTTGAAGGTACGTCATTCATATTAATAATACCAGAATGTTCCTCACTTTCGGAATCGTTGACCAACGTATTTCTGTGTTTGCCTCTACTTTTGGAAACTTTATTGACGGCTTTGGCATTCTCTTTTCTAAAACAAACTGATTTCTTCTCCTGATTTTTTTCAAATCCATCTTTAATTTCCAAATGTCCAGTAAGTTTGTTCCAAATATCCAGTAGCGCTTCAGCAAATCCAGATTTGGATGCGTTGCAGCTTTGCCTTGGTGAAATTTCATCTGTACTCTTAAAGCTAGTTGAAGGGACTTCCAAATTAGGAATACTGCGAGAATCGTTCTCACTGGAAGAATCTTCGATAAGCCGGCTTTTGTGTTTCGAAGACTTTAAAGAACTTGTGTTCTTACCCTTTGAATTTTTTTTATCGTGTCTGGCAGATTTCTTACTTCCATTTTTGAAAGAACTAGATTTCTTTTGTTCTTTACTAGGTGAAACATGCCGATATTTATTGGAGGCAAGTTCTGTATTTTCTGAGGAATCCCGAAGGCCATAAGTCGCGTCCTTAGTTTTAGTTCTACTTGATGCTGCTTCACGCTTGATTCGTTCGTAATTACTAGAAGAGTACTCGACACCTTTCGTCAGTTTATTTGAAAAAATTAGAGAAATTTTGGGAGTTTCGTTCCTTGTTAAACTACATGGTTCCCCCATTTGACCATCATAACTAAAATCCTCATTACTATCACTATTATACTTAATAATTGTTCTTTTTTGATCAGAAGATTTACAAAAAATGTCTCTATTTTTAAAATTCTTGAAATTGACATTTTGGAACGTATTTTTATTTCTAAAATAAACTGATTTATGGTTTTTTGAAGGAACCTCAACACCAAGATTACTGCGAGAATCGTTCTCACTGGCAGAATCTTCAATTAGCCTGTTTTTGTGTTTCGTTCGGCTTTGTAACATTATATTTGGAGCAGCAAGGTCAGTGGCAGCATTCTTAGTACAAGTTAAGGCCAGTTCAATGTCATGTTTATCGCCAGATGGATTATCAACGAATATTCTTTGACGATTTGCAGTTTTAGGGGATGTGGTGTCATTACTGTGAGGAATTTTACTACTTTTTTTTGAAGCAGTTTCACTCTTGGATGGGATTTTTTTCTTCTTTTTCTTGCTCGAATCTTCCATGCTTAAAAATTCTTCTCCTGTAACTTTTGTTTTCTTCATACTCGATCTGGATGATCTATCTTCTTGATAGGGAAGTTTGCACTCGGGCTTGTCATCTTATGCAGCATTCATCTTTAGAAGAAAGAAAAAAAAATCATGAAATTTATAAAATGCCAACAAGGGCACACTATAAAGCATGGAATCAGAAAATGTTAAAACCCCTGAAATTTCCCTCAAGCACATATTCACCAACCAAAATTACCCCCAACAAATATCGTTTTTGTACAGGATTGAATTTTTTTCCCTCCAGAAGAAACTGATTTCTTCCAGGACAAGGGAAAAACTGGGTGAAATGGAAAAACCGACAGGAAACAAAACAGATGCTCAAAATTGAAATATATTAACAACATAAAAGGTTTATTTAGAAAAAAGTTATTTTTTTAATAACAAACTTTCGGTATTTACAGGTTTTACAACTTTAACGATGGGGTTGGAGAGTTCATTGTTTCTACAATTTCTGTAAAAAATTACGAACCAGTTCTTCATTTTTCATATAGAAATGCAATTATAACTTTATTATGGAACACATTAAATAAAAAAAAACCACTGCTTTATTTAAATAATCTGTAAAATAAGTAGGGATGAAACGGATATCCGGTAACTATCCGGTATCCGGCCTATACGGGTGATTTTTAACTATCCGATATCCGGAAGTAAAGTGCCGGATATCCGATTTACCAAGCCGGATATCCGGATGAATAAAACATCGAAGATTTTTCTTGTGGCGGTCAATTATCTTTGCTAAGAATATGGTATTTAAGTATTTTCCTGAAAATTCAACCAATGTATTAACAGTGTAAAGATTGTCCCTTGAATTTTTCTTGTTTTTAACTTTAAAATTCCATTTTTTTTTAATGAATCGTTATGGTGGAGGGTCATAACATCTCACAACTAATATTAAGTTAAAATAAAAATAAATTTCTCAAAAGCTTAAGCAAACTTGAGTTTTTATGTTTGGAATGAAAGGGCATATGGTAAAAATACAATTATTCAGAAATCGAGGTTAAAGTGTACAAAACATACGCCCATTCCTAGCAGCACCCTAGACTAACCCTTTGTAAATAAAAAACGTTTTTTGAATGTTTATTCAATCTTGGTATCGCCTTAAGGGTAAGTAATTGGGGAATATTATAGAATAAAAAAATATTTTGTAATTTTTGACCGATTTCCGTATTTTCTAGTGTGTATGAGAAGATATTTTCATAAAAAAGAAACTGCCGGATATCCGAACGGATATCCGGCACCGGCAAAAGCACTATCCGATTCATCCCTAAAAATAAGTTATCCAACAGTTGGCAAGTTATTCATACTATTTACCCCAGTTAAATAAGTTACTCATAAAACAAATGTGCTCGTTACATTGAAATAAAAAAAAAAATCTAAAAACAATATATGCCAAAAAAATATGTTTAAGGGGAAAATAAAATCTAAAAAGAAAAAACGTAAAAATTTAAGTAAAAAAAAGTTTAAGTCTAAAACTACATTTTAAAAGAAAAATTGAAAAAGAAAAAAGTTATAACTAAAAGAGAAAATTAAGTAAAAAAGAAAAAAAAAACAAGAGTAACTAAGAAAAGAGTATACCAATAGGCGTCTATAAATGTAAAACTATTGTATATATTACTATTAAAATGTTGAAACGTATACTAAATTTTTCACTAATAAACTTAAAGTATTAGCAAAAGAAAAAATATTACACGCTTTTTTTTTAAATATCACAAAACAGTCTGTGAATGGATAAAAAATATGATATGCATTAAAAACATTACCATATTATAATAACGTGTGACAAATGAAGTTAAGAAATATGTACTTAGAAATGAAATTAAAATGACTACAGTTTTCTTTTAATAATTTAAGTGTTAACTAAATATAATACAAAATATTGCCAAATTACGCCCTTTTAGTAATATAACGAGCAAACGTTATGTCTTATTATCGCATTTTTAAAGATTAACAGAGATCAAATGTATATAATTATCATTATCAAGTATATGTAGCCGAATAACACTGTTGAAATATTAACAAAGTGGTGTCATTTATACTAAAAGCAAGGTCTTTGTTGCGTTACTGAGATGTTTAAAAAAATTAAGTTCTTTTTAATGTAATATTTGCCATACTTTTTAAGACTGCGCTGTGTTATTCCATGAAATAACTGATCGTGTACGTTAAAGTGTAAAACTCTCTTGTATTTCATGGTTTAACTAGTTATTTCATAGAATAACGATCTGCAGCCCGTTAAAGTGTAAACTAATCTATATCATATATATAATTAATTAAAATCGAAGAAGTACCGGATGTAGAAATATCGCTCCGGTCGGTTGCTACAGTTAAAAGTTTAGGTACTGGTCAGGGATTTAAAAAATGTTCGTGTAAAACCCAGTGTGTCAACAAAAAATGTTTTTGTTTTAGAAATAATGTTCTTTGTAATTCCAAGTGTCATTTTAGTAATCCTTGTTGTAACAAATGATTTTATGGTACGTTTCCACAAATACCATTTATACGCTGCATAAATTAGATAAATTGCTTTTTTTTCATTTTAATTGTCTATCATTAGTTTAATTTAATTTTAGATAAATTGTTTATTTTACACTTTAACTGTCTCTCATTAGTTAATTTATAGAATACCTAGTTATTTCATAGAATAACTAGTTAAAGTGTCAAATTAATAACATATTACACACTTTAACGGACACGATCAGTTATTTCATGGAATAACTAGGTATTCTATGAAATAACTGCATTAAATATATTAACGGTAACATAAACATAGAAACGCCATTTGGGTAAACTTAAAATCAAAACAATTTTACAAATTGAGAAAAAAAATACTTAAGGCAGGTCTTTGCACATGGCACTTGTACAAAAACCACGATGACTTACATTAATTTTAGCCGAACAAAGGAGATTAGTATACAGCTATGCGTCAAAAATACGAATAGAGCTACTTATTTGATTGAGATAGATGGAAAATCGGTAACATTTATAGATTTTAGGGAACTTAGTAATTTTTTAAAAAGTACATACATACAAAATGTGATCTGGGTGTGTTGGTAAATGAGGATTTTAAAATGTGTCATCAATGTACAGTGGCTAGCAAAAAAGCTAATAGAATGTTGGGGTACATCAGGAAAAGTGTTTCATCAAAATCTAAGGATATTATCTTGCCATTGTACAGAGGTTTAGAAAGGCCACATCTTGAGTATGCTGTACAGTTCTGGTCACCATATCTTAAAAAAGACAGAGAATTGTTGGAGAAAATTCCGCACAGGGCTACTAAAATGGTTCAAGGGTTTTCAGGCATGAATTATGAAGATAGATTAAGACATTTGAATATGTATACTCTGGAGAGAAGGGTTAGGGGAGATTTGATTCAACTATTCAAATTTATCAAACAAGGAGATGTGGAGGGTTTAGATTTTAAAATGAGTGATAGAACGAGAGGTCACGGGTTTAAGTTAAACAAATCCCATTTTAATCGGGAAGGGAGAAAACACTATTTCTATAATAGGGTAATAGACAAATGAAACAACTTGCCAGTGGATATTTTTAATTGTACAGGGGTAACGGATTTTAAGAAGAAGTTAGATATGCATTGGGGGATAGTACTAGATGGACCAACCTTGTTGGGCCTCCAGCCTGTTGTTGGTCGTCAATATTTGTATATTAACAAAATAATGACAATGCTTAGTATTGGTAAATTATTTGCAAAATGTCCTTACATCTATTAAAAAGTAACTATAAACCATTTAAAGCTATAAGTTCATAATAAAATATTTTAAAAATTGTTAAAACATATTGTGTTGCAAGTAGTAATTTTTTTATTTCATTAAACTCATTTAAAAACTTTTAGTGAAATTCAGTAGTCCGTAAGAAAACATTTTATAATTTATTAAAACATATTGTAGTGTAAGCAATAATTTTCACCCGTGAAACCAAGGTTGCTTTATTAAATAAATATTTTGAATGAACATTGTAAGTTAGTATATGCTGATGTGCCACAAATTTCAATTTTTTTCATTTACTTTTACCTTTTTTTTCTTACATTTTTCTTTTTAAAATGTAATTTTACACTTAAACTTTTTTTTTCTCATGTTTCTTTTATATTTTTTAACCCTTTGAGTACTGAATTATTTGAAGATTTTTATGCCCATGGACAGATTTAATTTGTCGCTATGTCAGATGACGAGTCAGATTCGTCCACCGTAACTTCGCCCAAGTAAGCAGATGACGAGTCTCACTCGTCAAATGTACCCAAAGGGTTAAACTTTTCTTTTTACATTTATCGTTTTTACTTTGTCTTCTAACATTTTGCTTACATTTTAATTTACATTTGAACTTTTTCATTTCTTTGTAATGTCAACTATTTTCCACGTTCCCAAACGTCCCTGTATCGGTACTTGATGAAATGGCAAATTCTACACATACATTTCCAAATTAGCTCCATATGGGTATTTGGCTTTCTCTTTTATTCCCCCCCCCCCATTTTTTACGTATACACACTCAACCGTGCTCATACGGGTACTTGTTGCCCTTCAGTCTTTGAAAACTTAACTAACCAGCCCTAATTATTCCCCTTGTACAAACCTAGTGCGACTTTATTTATTTTGTTATAATGTAAGTTTTATAACATAAGAAAAAGAAAGGTTTAAATTTGTAATAACATAAAAAAAATTACAAGGGCTTAAATTATTTTTATTAACTTTAAAAATGTAGGTTATGCAACTTTAAATATGTTACAAAAATTCCTTAAGTGCTTTAATAATGCATTTAAAAAAATTAATAATATAACACATGTATATACTTCAAGAAAAAAAATTAAATTGTAAATAAAACTTTTCTTTAAAAAAAAATTCACCAACCAACTGAAATTCCCCTACAAACACCCTTAAAATCTAGAATTAAAAGATTAAAAATGAAACTTTACATACTTATGTTGCGCAAATAAAAAGCTTTGTGTAACTGCAATGATGTTCAATCAACCACCTTCCATCTACAAAAAAAGAAAGAAATATTAAAATAGAAATAAATATTAAGATAGAAATAAATATTAAAATAGAAATAAATATTAAAATAGAAATAAATATTAAAATAGAATAAATATCAAAATAGAATAAGTATCAAAATAGAATAAATATCAAAATAAAAAAATATTAAAATAGAAATAAATATTAAAATAGAATATCAAAATAAAAATATATTAAAATAAAAAAATATTAAAATAAAAATAAATATTAAAATAAAAATATTAAAATAGAAATATTAAAATCGAAATAAATATTAAAATATAAATTAATATTAAAATCGAAATAAATATTAAAATCGAAATAAATATTAAAATCGAAATAAATATTAACATCGAAATAAATATTAAAATCGAAATAAATATTAAAATAGAAATAAATATTAAAATAGAAATAAATATTAAAATAGAAATAAATATTAAAATAGAAATAAATATTAAAATAGAAATAAATATTAAAATAGAAATAAATATTAAAATAGAAATAAATATTAAAAAGTAATATTAATCAAATTATGTCATACATTTGATTTACTTTTACAAAATTCTAGCAGTAGACGCTTGTACAGATAAAATGTCCCATAAAAAATATACAAAGCAACGTTGGTGGGTCTTTCTTTACTATCCTGTATTTACGTAACATACATATACTAAATTTATACAGTCACTTCCTATTATAAAATCCACGTGTTTACCACACATTAAATAAAAGTTCAATTCTCGTTCAACCGATTTTATAACTAAACTAGCAATATGCCCGACGTTGCTCGTGATCAATTTGCGAGTGTAAAAGCTGTGCAATTTTTTTTATTTGTAACCAGTCGCATATCCCTCTAAAATAATATAATTGAGTAGTTTTCGATATATCTAATTCTAATACTTTTGAATTTTTATGTTATCGACTTTACATGATGTTGGGACTACAAATTAAACTGACGAATTTGTAAAATGTTTTTTTTTTCGTTATATAAAAATTTCTAAATATTAATGATTAGAAAATTATTTGCAAATTTTAGAATTGTACTCTGATGTCGATAATAAAATAATCATTTATATAAAAAAAAAATCCGTCTTGAAGAAAAATGCGCTAAAAAGTAAAAAACAATTTTTAATTTTACGAAACAGTTGAAATTTTTTTTTAATTATTTAATATCAATTTTAAGTTTATAATTTTTTTTGAAATAGGCCCCAAAACGTATCTATGATGTTTGTAAATTGGTTCAAATTGTAATTGTTACTCACATTTTTCCACGTCACGGATCTGGTTTAATACTTTCCGGTTAAACAAGTCTATTGTTTTTTTTAACAATGTATATTGTAAAGCAATCCTTATCCATATGCCGAATGAAGAAAATGTGATTGTTTTACAATCTTTATTAAACAATGAAAATATTTTCAAATAGGATAAATTGTTTTAAAAACAGCCCGGTTAATCGATATTTTCGGATATACAACAGCCGGATAAAAAAAATTATAGTTTTTGCAAATAAGAAATTTTCTCTATTTAACAAAAAAAGAGTTTTCGAAATCGGACAATATTGTTTTTTTCAAACGGTCCGGTTAGTTGAGGATTCCGGACATTTAAATGCCGGATATTTTTTTCCCAGAGGTGCCCAAGTGAGTCAACCGCTATCCAACAAAAAAAAGATTTTTCCAAATATCTGAATTAGAACAAAAATCTTGCGCGAACATACATAAAAAAAAATTACGTAACATTCGAATTGATAACCTCTCTTCTTTTGGGGCATTTTGGAGGTTTTGATTTAAAGCTTTTGGCGGTTTTATTTTCAAGTTTGGGTTGGAGCGCTCTTCAGTCGGTTAAAAATAATGCATTCTGTAAAAATAAACGTAAAGCACTTGGCGATGTTGCTTCAATGCCGTTAGCTATGTCCACACTTGTGATTTTAATCGCGCTTCGTAGCATGGACGTTAAAAAGTAACTATAGTACGCATTTTCCAAAACCCACAATTGCAATTCCCAGAAGTTATGCATGAATAGTTATGTCAAAACACGTGCGATTCAGCATGCTTTTTGCGATTAAGCTTTCCGCTTATGTTATAAAAGTAAGCATACAATATGGCATGCACAAAATGTGTCGAAAAGGTTCTAAAACATCCAAATCTCGTTGAGCGGGCTGCTGTTTATTTCTGTGCGATTTTTCGTGCTTTATCTATTCTTAGGCAAATTATATTAAAGTGGTTACCGATTTATTATTAATAGGTGTTTATTATTTTGATAGTTGCTTATATTTATTTAATTTGTATATAATATTTAATTTAGGTTTAATTAGAAAAATAACTGAGAATCGATAATTTAATAAATAATTGGTAACCGATAATTCGATATAATAATTTGTAAATAACTAATAATTGATAATTAACAAATGACAGTTGATAATAATCGATATTTAATAACTGATAATTAATAATTGATATTTAATAATTGATAATTAATAATTCGTAGTTAATAATTGATAATTACTAGTTAATAATTGATAACTAATAATTGATAAATAGTTAATAACTGATAACAAATAATTGAGGATTATTAATAATTGATCACTGATAATTATTGATAATTAATTATCATTATTATAATTAATTTATCATTAATAATTAATACAATAATTGATAATTTATCTTAAATAATTAATACAACAATTGATAATTAATTTGCTATTATTAATTATCAAATTAATAATAATAATTAATTAGTTATAATAATTAATAAATTAAAAAAAACTAATAATAATTAATTAGTTATAATAATTAATAAATTATAAAAACTAATATAATTAATTAGTTATAATAATTAATAAATTGAAAAAAACTAATCATAATTAATTAGTTATAATAATTAATAAATTATAAAAACTAATAATAATCAAATACTGTTATCAATTATCAAAAGGTTCGAAAATAGCAAAGATTGCTGTGGGTTTATGGTGGTCCTGTGGTTAAAATATTCAGTTTGTAATCTGTGGGTTTTTAGCTCGAATATTGACGTGAACTTATATCTATATCTAACGAGCTCGTGATCGGAGCGTTGCCAGTTTCGTTCCTCTTTGTCAAAATATCATCCATTAAAGGACCCAAATAAGGAACTGGCACTGACCCACGTAAAATATGTCGTGATCTAAATCTAAAGTATTAATCTCTATTCAAGTTTCGGGAGGTGCCAACTCTTGTGTTGTCCTCCTTATCCGACAATGGTTCCAAATTACGAGGCAATGTTTCTGGATTCTAGCTTGACGTTAATTCAACCAACCGCAAAGCATGCTGCAAATCTCGTAGATCCAGCTACCGTGGATTTTTGGGATGACAAAGCATTCTGCTTTTATGTGTTATGCAAATATGTTTTCCGATCGCGTATTAACTCTAAATGTTATTGAAGATTATAGATTGTTTGTAGAATAGTGGATTTTCTTTTGTTTGATTAATTAACGTTGAGGCTATTAGCGACGGTTGAGGTCTATCTTCAAGGAAAACCCCGGGAACAATGTTTCGTATTTTTGAACCATGGTCAGATGACGAGGATAACACCAGAGATAGCCCCGACGCAACCTCAATATACATCAGAGTAGAATTGTGGTACGTTAATAATAAAATAAAAAAATACGCCTTATAATATTTGTAGACGATTTTCAGACGATAAATATCAAACAATGTTAATAACTTACAATTAATATTAAATTTCGCTTTGAAATAAACTGTACATTATTTTTTTAACAAAAAATATTGATACATTTTAATCTGTTAAGAATAAATCGGGTAGGTACAGGTTGCTCTGTACCTTAAAGTTTAGTTCGTCAATACTTTTGGCCTCATGCGGTACAGTGGTCATAGGAGGGAGTGGATAAATGGCCAACCTGGTCGACGCGGAAAAATTCATGTAATTTATCTCCGAGTTATGGGGGAGGAAGTACATGCAGCCAAGGGCGACATTCCCCTCCACGCGGTACAAATATCAGAAGAAGAAATGTGTTAATCGGCCAGTTCGAAACGTCTGACTTTGCTCTACACGATGGTATGTCATTCGAGTAGTCCAATTGCAAAAGTAGATATATTCACGAAACGCTTTTTGTTGTAAATCGCGAAAAACTGTCAAAACTTAATTATTGTTAACACAATACATTATTTATTGTAAGAATTAAGAAAAATACTATTTTTCTTTAAAATATGCAAGTTCTCCGATTATTGAGTATTTTATAATTTAAAATTTCCCATAACTTATTTCGCAACTACCAAACCTACACCAAAATCTCATTTTAGGAACATTAGGATATAACTGCTTTTGCATTTGGGATACTCATTTATAAGCTGATTTCAAATGGAATTATAAGGATTTTAAAAATTTAATTTTTCATAGTGCGACTATACTCATTGAAACTATGCACCCGTATCATCATTAAAAACGTGTTCACGTAAAAATTTAATATAATTTTATTTTGTGTATTTTATCAATTCATCAGTGCTAATTATAAAATAACGTTTACTAATTTAAATAAATAAAAACATTTACTTTCGGAATGTTTAAGCATATGTTAATTCTGTAGATAGTGATCTTTAAAAGAATTTTTTTTATTTAACATACATTTAGTATTTTTTTTTTTCTTTTAAGTATCTTAGCAATAATTTAAAGCCAAATAAAATCTAATAATAATGACAAAGATTTAGATTAGTACGCGAATAGCTCCATCTCGTGCATTACAGAAGAATAAACTTGACAAGTAGGGAGTATTGGTGGATTTTGCTCTTTCCAATTTGCGTCGACGAAAGTTCTCGGAATGCGCAGTCTAGTTCGTTCTTAATGTCTATGCTTCAAACCATGGTAAAAGCACAAGTGTGGACATAGCTAATTGGTGTTGTAAACTTATATTATTTTTAAAAGTTGCATATTTTTTTTGTATAAAATTTAATCCTTCAGTGACAATAAACGCATGTAGTAAACTTCACATTCCTTAGTCTTAATACTGGCGATGTAATAATATATCAAAGAAAAAATATTGCATTTTTCCTAATGGAAATAATTTATCATGTTTGGAGAAGTTTTTTTATGTGCCAATTGGCGACCTTAGTCCATATATCAGTCTTTAAACATAATTTCTGAAGATTAATAAATTAGGATTTATTTTTAGGATAAATTATTTTAGGATTTATTAGAATAAATTAGGATTTATTTTTATTTATAACTGTATTATTATTTGTCGTGCCCTCATGCCGATTCGAACTCGCAATCCTTTGGTTGCAAGTTCGCTTTTCAAATTCCGTACTTTCCAGCCACTGCACCGGTTCAGACGATATATATTAATTATACTATTAATGTTATATTTCGCTTTGAAATAAACTGTAACATTATTTTTTTAACAAAAATATCGATGCATTTTAATATTTTAAGAATAAATCGGGTAGGTACAGATCGCACTCTACCTTAAAGTTTAGTACGTGAATACTTTTGGCCCCATGCGGTATACTGGTCACAGGAGGGAGTGGATAAATGGCCAACCTGGTCGACACGGCAAACTTCATGTCATTTATCTCCGAGAAGTTACGTGGGAGGACGTTCATGCAGCCAAGGGTGGCATTCCCCTCCACGCGGTACAAATGTCAGAGGAAGAAATGTGTTAATCGGCCTGTTTGAAACGCCTGACTTTGCTCTACACGATGGTATGTCATTCGAGTAGTCCAATTTCAAAAGTAGATATATTCGCGAAAAGCTTTTTGTTGTAAATCGCGAAAAACTGTCAAAACTTAATTATTGTTAACACAATAATATATTATTTATTGTAAGAATTAAGAAAAATACTATTTTTCATTTACTATTATCATTTCATTTCATTTCATTCATTCATTACTATTTTTCATTTATTCTGCAATTTAAGACAATTGTAAAATATAATTTTAAATTTGCCCTGGTCAATATTTACTGACATTATTTTAAAAAATTTCAAATATACATTCTTGAATTTCAATAACATGTTTTTGAAGTGAAACCTATAAAATAAACTACATGGAGGTATAAATATAGAAACCCTAAGTTAAAATTTTAGGATGGCCCATTCCGACACTATAACACTGTTCCACTTCGTAACAATTAGCACTATTGGCATAAATGTAATAACGTTATACAGGAAATTAGGCATCGACGCGTTTAAGATCTTGAAACAAAGCAATTTCCGGGCATGAATTGATACCCATGGCGTCAGAAGAATCAGCTGGTTTATCTTCCTCCTTCGGTTGGCGAGGTTTTTGTTAACAACTGATTTCTACAATATGCTGCCTAATAAACGTATTTTGTAAAGAAAAATCGCAATAATAGAAAGCAACCATTATTGTCGAAAAATTTGTTTGGTCGCCAAGTTGATTTTTAACAACAATGGTATGAAGGGAAGATCTACAACATGTAAATTCCAATAGTTTTTTTTGGGTTATTGTTAATTAACGTCGCACTGGTGCTGCTATTGACGACGGTTCGGGATCTATATTGTAGGAAATACTCGGGAACGATGCCTCGTATTTCTGAACCATTGTCAGATGACGAGTGCAACACATGAGCTTCAATAGACGTCTGGACTTTGGTGCACGATAAATCTGATCGGGGTCCAGTCTCGTATACACGCCGATAATTTTTCGTGGATGTTCTGGACGACTTTTCTAGTATTTTGTAGCGAAGCTGGCAACCCTCCGATCGCAAGATCAATGCATTTTTACTTTTCTTTGTCAAGTCCACCGCACGGGCACGAACTAGCAATCCTCTGATTACCAGCTGAACGTATTTACCCACTGGTCAAATTTAGACCCGGTCATATGACGGGGCAACACCTGAGCTGACACCCGACGCAACCTTAACAGACGCCAGGACCATAACGGATTAAACGTGCATCAGTCCTGTACACACGGCGGTGGCAAATGAGGATAATTTCAGGGGACATTTGTACTTTAGTATCTAATCTGGCAACTCTCCGATCATGAGAACACTACATCTTAACTTTTCATAAAACCCTCACGCTCATTTTTAACCGACTGCCCAGCGCGCCCACCAAAATAAAACCGCCAGAAACTTTAAATTAAAACCGCCAACGAGCGCCAAGTCGAGCGGTTATCAATTCGACCGATATGTATTTTTTTTATGTATGTTCGAGCAGGATTTCAGTTTTACTTAAAATATTTGCACAACTTTTTTTCGTTGGATGGGGATGTTTCACTTGGGAGCAATTTGAAAAAATATCGGGTTGTCCGGCATTTAACTATACGGTATTATCAATTAACCGGACTGTTTGAAAAAAATATTGTCCGATTTCGAAAATTCTTTTTTTATTGGATAGAGAAAAATCCACAAAAAAAAATAATCTGTTATCCGGCTGTTATATATCCGGAAATGTCGATTAACCGGAGATTTTTTAAACAATTTATTCGATTTCATAATATTTTCATTGTTTAACAGAAGTTGTACAACAATGACATTTCGTTTAACCAGCATTTATTGGCATTGATAGGGATTGTTTTACGATATACACTGTTGAGACGAAATGTAAGCACAAAATGTTGTTATTTGAATTTATTAGTGAATAATAACAGGGGCGAAGCCACCCGCTAAATTAAAAACGAAAAAATAAAATAATCTTTCTAGAAAAAAGTAAAACAGACTTTAAGGAAAATGCGCTAAAAAGTAAAAAATAATTTTTACTTTTACGAATGAGTTGTTAGAAAAATGTAATTACTGAATATCAATTTTATACTTAGTACAACTTTTTGAAGTTGGTGCCAATTTACAAAATCATACCTAAATTTTGGCGCCGATTTCAAAAAGTTGTAATAAGTATAAAATTGATATTCAATAATTTAATTTTTTCAACTCATTCGTAAAATAAAAAAATATTTTTAACTTTTTAGCGCATTTTCCTTAAAGTCTGTTTTCCTTTTTTCTATAAAGAATATTTTATAACTTGCAATCCTCTCTCAAACGTCCACAGTGCAGATCTAGTGCGACGTTCACTAACCAATATTGGTGGGAGCTCAGGTGTTATCCTAGTCATTTTACCAAGGCCCAACATTAATCGTTATTTTCTTTTTATTTGAGACTGACTGACTGACCCCGAACACCGTCAGCAATAATCCACTGTGCAACTGCCGTGCTACGTTTATCCAACCAGCCAACAATCTATTTAAAATTTTGGATCAATTGCTCAATTCAACTTTAAACTCACATTTGCTATTTCTTTTAAAAATTTGACTATAACATGTTTTGACCTTTAATTTATAATTAAAATATTATAAAAGAAAATTAAGTGTGGAATATACCACCACCATTTTTCTATTTTTATTTTTCTATTTTCCATCCTTCTATTTTTAAATCTCGCATTTCATATGAAGATCCTGATATAATCTTAGTCCTCGTCAGCTGAACATTGCATAGTTCAAAAATACGAGAAATTGAGAATTGAATAAATAAATAAGAACCGTCATATCTCCGGAAAGTTAAAATTGCGGCCCATGGAACCTTTTATATGGGCGATAAACAACAGTTTTCTTCTTTGAGAATATGGTAAACCCGGCTCACTTCGGCCGCAATTGGGCTATTGCCCATATCTCATTGTGCAGCTCTAGTGCTACGTTAATTCAACTAACCAACCAATTAAATAATGGCCAATATGCGATCATGTAGCTATAGTGTTACACTAATTAACCCTATGACAACCTTGAATAAAATGTCGCCAATAGCCCACTGTGCAGCTCTAGTGCGACGTTAATTAGCAAAACCAAACCAACCTTGTCAAAGCGATTGAAATCTTTATAATCATTATCAAAATTCTTTAAAAGCTGTCGCTAATAGCATGCTTGTCGAATGAGAGTTTAGTTACAATCAAATAGAATATAAAAAAATTAATTATTGAAGTTTTTGTAGCTGCATCAATATAATAGTCATGAATTCTGAGTTGTTAAATACTTAATGGCATAAATTATACGGATTATTAACAATTTGAGAAGTTAGCAAAATGTCAAATGCCTATAAATATATATATATATATATATATATATATATATATAAATTTCTCCTTTATAACAAATATAGTTTATAAAATATACTTCAACGCTTTAGTTCTAAAAAATAAATTAAATACAATTATTTTTATGAATTTAAAGTTTAGGTGTAGTGCGGACAGGAAACCCATGAACCACCAAACCGCTCCAAGGATTAAATCGCATGTTTCGTACATCTATATAACACCACATATTTAAAAAAAAATATATATTGAAATCGGTTAGTTGATTGGATTAAACCCGAAGAAAAGGTCTAAAACAAAAGATCAAACTAATGTCGGATGATCACCATCCAATTGGTATGGTAGAAGAAATTCCTTAGCTTATTGCTATTTAAATATATAGAAGATAAATACCAAATGTATGGTCGTATAAATATTATATAATATATATAAGAAGTTATATTTATAAAAAACAATATTTTATTGTCCAAGGTCTAAAATTTTATTGTGTTCCATTTGTAAATGATAAAAGAATGCATTTATTCAGTTTAGATATACCATAGTTTAGATATACGGTTCGGTTTGTTTAATTAACGTCGCATTAGAGCTGCACATTGGGCTACTGGCGACGGTTCGGGGCCTATCTCGAAGGAAAGACCCGGGAACGATGCCTCGTATTTTTTAACCATGGTCAAATGACGAGGACAACACCTGAGCTGGCACACGACGCAACCTCAATAGGCATCAGGACATTGGACCCCGATCAGATTTATCGTGCACCGGTCCCGTATACACGCCAGTCTAATTTATTGGATATTCTGGACGACTTTCTAGTATTTTTGCAGCGAAGCTGGTAACCCTCCGATTGCAAGATCACTAATTTTTTACTTAAGTCCATCGCACGGATTCGAACCACCAATCCTCCGATTAGTAGCTGAACGCCTTATCCACTGAGCAACTGGGGCTCTTAGATATACGAAGGAGTGTTCTCGTCTTTCTTTTGTGATAGACGCTGAACCATCGCCATTAGCCCACTATGCAGATCTAGTGCGACGTCAATTCAACCACAACCTCTAACCAAAAATATTACGAAACGATTCCAGGGCTCGCAACACTTTTTACATGTGTCCGTAGGGAAAACGGGACCAAACATCTAAAAAAAGGACAATAAGGGACCTACAAAATTTAAATCCCCATTACATTTTAAGTCATCAATGTGAGTGATAAAATTATAGGAAACATACAATAGAGCAAAAAGAGTTTTAAATATAAAAAATATAATTTTTTCGTATGTAATAGCCTAGCAGCGCACTGGCAACTATCGGACATCCAACTGAACTATTTAGGTACATGCAACTGAAATATTTTTGCTAAAATAAGGGGAAAGGGACAATATTTTAAGTAACAAGAAGGACTTTTAGGGAAGAAAGGGACCTGTTGCGAGGTCTGTATTTACACTTTTTTCTTCAGAGCGTGTTCCTATTAAAAATTAATTTTCGAAATATTGTGGTGCCATGCACTATTAAATATAAAAAAAATACTCGTGTATCGGCAAATAAGGTACCTTTTAAAAAGTTCCAAATGAAACCTACGGAAATTTGTTTTAATTAAAAAAATAATAATGAAGTGGTGCGCTTTGGCACCACTGGGCAAGTTAACATAAAAATATTTCTTTTAAATAAAAATTTTAAGTATTTTGGTACAATTTTTCTTGGGTTTTAAAGATTGAAATTCTTCAACAGTTTATTTTTGGTGCTTGGGGAAATGAAACAGATGCCTTTAAGATCAGCAGGTGGAGTTGGAAATCGCAACTTCTGTAAAAATAAACCATAGCAAACGGATAACGATAATTCTAAATCGGTTTCTCAGTTTTGACCAATCGCGAACATTGTTTATGAATTGCACAGCTGCACTTATCGACTTCTATTTTATTGTGTTAACACGCTGATGCAGCAAGAAAAAAAAATCGTTTTCCATTTTCAACTTGAGTCGATCTATTCGCATATTAATGACTCGGCAGCTGCAGTAACATTCTTGTTTTCACAAACGACACAAGTAACGAAAAAGTTCGCCCGATTTTGACTTCGTGAAAAAGGGTTGGGTTTGACCTTCAACCCATGGTGTTTTATTTGAACGGACGCACATTCAGTCGTTTTTTTTCTTCTATATTTCTCGAAATCTAGCTGATAATAATTATTATGTTTATTACATTGTATAATAGAAGTAAATTTCTCCGCATAAAAAACAGGAATATTAATATTTTTGACGAATTAATATATAAATTCGAATATTTAAAAATATTTTTTAGAAGGCCGGGTAGACGATTCATTAAGACAAAGGTAGACTTTAATACCTTTGGCTACTGATGTTTCGGTATAAAACTTAACGAATACTTAATACATCTTACTTATAAGCAATTGAGAGTCTCGTTCAACTTTAATTAGTGCTATTTGAACATTTAAACAAATCAAGTTTTGAAGAAAAATCGACCTATAGGTAGCGATACCATTTATTTCTTTAGTGAAATCCGGACACGCCAGAGGGGGAAAAAGGGGGGGGAGCAAAATATAGTGTAAAATTCTAATAACGACCAATCAAAGGGCCTCCTTTTATAACACAGAGCAGAGGAAGTCCTCAGAATAAAAAGATACCATTTTTTTATTATTTATTCAAAATTTTATTAATAAAATATATCTTTTTTTAAAAAAAGGAATTTTCAGTTCTTTCAATGTTATTCAGATCGTATCTCAAAATGTAAATGTCCTAAAATTACGAAATTACGTGAAGTTGTTAAGAAATCTTTGATAAATAAGATGAATATATTTTTGTTTCAATACTGTTATTAGTTTATAAGTTATTTAATATTAAAGTCGTCGTTGATAAAATTTCGCTTACAAGTAATTTTGTCCGTCGAGTTTCTGAAACGCTATTAAGAAGAGATATCCAATTTTTTTAGGGAGTGTACAAATAGGTTTGAACTGGAAATCAAAGTGAGCATTTTTTAAAATTCGAATTAGTTTTGGATTTCAAATTTTTTTAAACATTTAAACACGTTGCACTTTTTGAAGTTTTTTCACCCTCATTTTTGTAACGTGATTTCTAAATTGCTATAAGTCAATTAAAAATAACATATTTTGTTATTAAAAAAATATATTAATGTTCGTTAAAACTTCAACTTTCCGATGTTATAAAGAATATATTTCTATCTTTACAATTAATTTAGATATGGTCAATTAAAATAGGTATAAAAAATAGCGAAGAAGGGAAAAAATGTCGGATATTTCGAGCATTTGCGACTTTTTGTCTCATTGTTCCCGCTTGCATATCAAAAAGTAAATGTCCTAAATTTATGCCAGTTTATTAAGAAATGTTTGGGAAATAAGGTGAATATATTTGTTTTTCAATAAAATCAGTATATTAGACGTTATTCATGACCCCCCCCCCCCCTTCAGTAAACTTGAAACCTTAAAAGTTGGGAATTTCGAGTTTTAAAAATCCCTAAGTTGGGAAAATTTATGCCTCAGAAAAATTAATATTATTAGCAAATGAAAGCGACGGAAGACTAGAAATTGCGCAACTTGTATTAAGATGAAACTTAAATTAGACCTCAAAACGGAACACTGCATTGGAACATGCGTGTAACAAATCAATACTTTCGAGATAACTTTTTAATATTACCTATAAAAGAGTTCACAAATGTCTATAAGTTGGAACTGGGACTTGTTTAATCACTGTCGTGTTGTGAATTTCGAATCGTTAAGTGTGGTTTAATTAATTAACGTCGCACTAGAGCTGCATATTGAACTACTGGCGTTGGTTCGAGCGAAGCGTCCTTGATTGGTTATTGATACGTATTTACTTACTACATCAAGGACGCTTTGATTCGAGGCCTTTCTCGAAGAAAAGTCACGGGAACGATGCCTCATTTTTAACAATGGTCAGATAACGGGGACAACACTTGAGCTGGTACCCGACGTCCTTAAGTTGGGAATTTTGAAACGTTCAAGTTCGGATCTTTAAGTTGGGAAATTTCTTGTCTCAACATCCGAAACATAAATTTGTGTGACGGCACTGCCAGTAATCTTATATATAAAGCAGAAATCTCCAAAATCTGTCCGGATGTGTGTTTGTTGGTTTGTTTGTTGGTTTGTTTGTTGGTTTGTTTGTTGGTTTGTCAGTATATTATAGGTTCCGTAACTACACAACGCAGAGCTTTGAAATTCACAGAATAGTTAGTTCAAAAAATAAGAATTTTAACGCGACTATTTTCAAGTCTCTACGATGTTCCATTCGAATGTTATGACATTTTTTAGCGTACGTCATCAAAGTTTCACGAAGTGGCAACAGTAAAATCAGTTAAAATCAACGTAGAAAAGCGAAAATATAATATAACAAAATTATAAACCAATTAGAATTCCGATATTTACACGGAATACTCCATAACTATAAAACGTAGCTTTATAAAATTTACAGAGTGCTTTACTTGAAAAATTAGAAATTTTTTGTGATAATTTTTAAGTTTGTACGATGTCCCATTCGTATGTTATAACTATTTTAATGTATTCCATTGACTTAACATGGATGAACATATCGTATGCAATTTAAAATAATTTTTTTCGTTATTGGCACTATAAAAATACGTCATAGGTTTTGTTTGATTTAATAATTATTGAAAAACGTCTGCACATTGGGCTTTTTGCTACAATACGGAACCATTCAAAAATTAAAACAACCAGAATTTTATCTTAGGGAAATGGTTTAGAATTGTATTAAAATGTTATAATTGTTTTATCTCTTTTGTTTTATACAGGATTATTGTAAGTATATTTAATTATCTTAGATCGAACTTTAGAACAATTCATCCAAAATGCGAGTAATTTGTGTATGAACGTCCGTTTTATTTATTTGAAAAATATTTTATGCAAGTATTTTTTTTGAAATGTACGAAGCTTGGTTTCATTGTGAATTTTCAACTCTTTTAGACTTTTTAATGTTATTAAAGAATAAAATTTCACAGATACCAACTGATAATTTAGAAAATATTTTATTTAATGTGCCAATGAATATTTCCTTTTAAAACATTGAATGGCGATCATTAAATATTAAATGAAAAATTATTGAAAGTACATGGTGAGATTATAATATGCTGCACCGTTTGCTAAACTATCGCCAAGTTATAACAGTCTATTCTTTGGATGAAGTGCGCCTTGGCTGTAATTTGCTGTGGAAACTTACTAAATATTTGTATGACAGGTATTTTTCGATGCGAATTCTATAATAACAGTATTACAAAATCAAAATTTTAGGAAAAATTGTTTAACAAAATGAGTAAATACCGAATTTTTAATAAATTGATCCGTAAATAAAAAAAAATGAACTTAAAATTAAAATAGGTGGTTATTCTTCTGTAATAATATTATTCAAGAGAATTCTTTAAAACATGGGCAGGGCGTAGTAAAAGAAAGTTGTGTAGTATTTCAAAACATACTATTTTTGGTTGAGTATTTATGCTGGGCTGTTAATTTTATTCTTACTTTGATAAAGAATTTGAGGCAGTTTATTTGCAAAAAACGTTTAGGTTTATTCTGGCTGCAATTTACATTCTTATGTTCTGCATTATTGAGGACAAAAATGCAAACTATTAATTAGATACACAAGTTGTTGGTCGAAGATATTGCAAAGATGTAGCCTAAACGATACATTGGAACGGGCATTTGGAAATAATCAAATCAAAATTGCAATACTGGGAACAGGGAAATTCGGAATGTTTGAAAGTTAAATCATTTAAGTTCTTTATCAAATTTATTAATTTGGTCAGCTTTAAAAAATTATGTTATCTGTTTCTGCTGCTTTTTTCACTTCCATGCAGCTTCAGAACATTTCAATATCGAAATTGATTCAGAAGTTTAATTAAAATTCACGCTTGAAGTTATTCCTTTAAAACTGCAATTTAATGAAACCCTCCTTGATGAAATTATTTTTAAAAATAATATAAAAATGAAGATCATAGCGCTTGGTTTATTATTTAATTTAATATTTTTTTTCTTTGATAAAAAAAATCATAGCCTTTATGTAAATAATTATTTATATAAAATACCTGTTATAATGCACATTATCTTTCAATAATGATGACAACAGTAATTAAAATTTCGTCGACTAAAGTAAGCACTGTAAACTAAAATATAATTATAGTCATTTCACAAATAAATTGCGGCATCCGTGTTAAAAAAAAATCGGTTATGTACAGACCGCGCTGTATTGGGCCCCTACTCGGTACAAGGTTGAGAGGGGGAGAGAATAAATGGCCTACAATGATTGAAGCGACCATCCCTCCTTTACACGATGGTATGTCATTTATCCATATATGCTAATTCCACGTTGAATGAATGATAGCGGTACACTTATTTTCACCTGGTACAAACGCAAAAAGGGGAGGCTTAAAAATCGGCATGTACGTAACGTCTGACTTTCGTCTACACAATAGTATATTATTTTATACCCATCAACTTATTCCACTTGGAGTTAAGGATTTTAAAAACGTCGTTTTTTGTTATGGTATTTAATGTAACTATGTATACCCATACCGAAAAGAAATTCATATTAATTTCTAAAAATATTTTTGTGCAGGAATGTTTAATTTTTAAAATTCCATACCTTATGAGAGATAAACTAGAAATTATTCGATTTTTATCGGTGTTTTAGCAACCAAGTAGTATAGAGATAGTTTTACTTTTTTTTAACTTCTAATTTATTAAACATAAAAATATTTTAAATTATAAAAAAAAAGCTTTATCACTTTTTAAAGAGGAATTCTAAAATGGTATATGCGATTATCCCAGACAGGAGAGGAAATGTATATATTTTCAGTTATTTGTCGTTACTTTATTTATTTCCGTGCGAAGAACGGGTACTTTTGCTAGTCTTATATATAAAGCAGAAATCTCCAAAATCTGTCCGGATGTTGGTTTGTTTGTCAGTACTTTATAGGCTCCGTAAATACAAAACGCAGAGATTTGAAATTCACAGAATAATTAGTTCAAAAAATAAGAATTTTAACGCGACTATTTTCAAGTCTCTACGATGTTCCATTCGAATGTTATGACATTGTTTAGCGCACGTCATCAAAGTTTCACGAAGTGGCAACAGTAAAATCAGTTAAAATCAACGGAGAAAAGCAAAAATGTAATATAAAAAATATACGAATCAATTGGAATGCCGATATTTACACGAAATACTCCATAACTACAAAGCGTAGCTTTATGAAATTTATAGAATACTTTACTTGAAAAATTAGAAATTTTTTGTGGTAATTTTTAAGTTTGTACGATGTTCCATTCGTATGATATAACTATTTTAATGGATTCCATTGACTTAACATGGATGAAAATATCGTTTGCAATTTAAAATAAAATTGTTCGTTATTGGCAATATAAAAATGACGTCATAGGTTTTGTTTGATTTAATAATTATTGAAAAACGACCGCACATTGGGCATTTTGCTACAATACGGAACCATTCAAAAATTTAATCAACCAGAATTTTATCTTAGGGAAATGGTTTAGAATTGTATTAAAATTTTATAATTGTTTTATCTCTATTGTTTTGTTTTTTGTATACAGGTTCATTGTAACTATATTTAGTTATCTTAAATCAAACTTTTAGAGCAATTAATCCAAAATGCAAGTAATTTGTGTATGAACGTCCATTTTATTTATTTGAATAATATTTTATGCAAGTATTTTTTTTAATGTACGCAGCTTGGTTTTACTGGGAATGTTCAACTCTATATGACTTTTTAATGTTATTAAAGAATAAAATTCCACAGATACCAAATGATAATTGAGAAAATAAATATTTTATATGATGTGCCAAAGAATATTTCCTTTTAAAACATTAAATGGCGATCATTAAGAATTAAATGTTCTGAATTGTTGTTCTGAATGATTGAAAGTACATGGTGAGTTTATAATATACTGCACCGTTTGCTAAACTATCGCCAAGTTATAACAGTTTATTCTTTGGATAAAGTGCGTCTTGGCTTTAATTTGCTGTGGAAACTTACTAAATATTTATATGACGGGTATTTTTCGATACGAATGCAATAACAATAGAATCACAAAATAAAAAATTTATGAAAAATGGTTTAACAAAATAAGTAAATACGAAATTTTTAATACATTCATACGGAAATAAAAAAAATATTCTTAAAATTAAAATATGTGGTTATTCTTCTGAAATAATAGCATTCATGGAAAATCTTTAAAACATGGGCATTTGGACATAATAAAAGAGGAGGGGGGGGGGAGGCGGGGGTAAAAATCGGCACGTAAAAAACGTCTGACTTTCGTCTACACGACAGTATATTATTTTTACCCATCGGCTGATTTCACTTGGAGTTAAGGATTTTACTAATGTCGTTTTTTATTATGGGATTTCATGCAACTATGTATCGAAACTACCCATACCGAAAGGAAATTCCTATTAATTTCTAAAAGTATTTTTGTGCAGGAATGTTTAATTTTTAAAACTCCATACCTTTTGAGAGATAAACTAGAAATTATAGGATTTTTATCGGTGCATTAGCAACCAAGTAGTATAAATATATTTTTACTTTTTTAACTTCTAATTTATTAAAAATAAAAATATTTAAAATTATAAAAAAACAGCTTTAACTTTTTTAAGGAGTAATTCTAAAATGGTATATGCGATTATCCCAGGAAGGAGAGGAAATGTATATATTTTCAGTTATTTGTCGTTATTTTATTTACCTCCGTGCGAAGAACGGGTACTTTTGCTAGTAATTTATATAACTAAAAAAAGTATTGTTGTTAGGACACATTGTCATTGTCTACAGTGTATGACGCCGGTATTGGTTTGCGAAGCAAACTAAAGAGGCTTGCGTAGGGTTGGCGAAGCGTCAGCGGAGCAGAGGGAGGAGCCCCCTAGTTTATTAAAACAAAACTACCAACACTTAATTTTCAGTTTGAGATGGGCCCTGGATAGCCGTAAAAGTAAAATGGCAACACACAACTAGGTGGGTGCCAAGGTTGACAAAAAAGAGGTTTCACCAAGTTTGTAAGCAATGCAGTTTCTTTCATTGGTGGTGTAATGCCAGTTTTCCCTTTTACAAACAAATCTCTCTCTAGCCACATTCACTGGCGTAAATCCGGACATTTTGAGAATCCGGGGAAAGCAGGGACTGCAGCCGTATTTTGAGAAAAAATAGAAATACTAAACACAAATTTTTTTTAATAAAATTATTTAGAAAAGGAAAAGCATCGGTATCCATTCTATAAGTCTGTCATTCAAGCAGCACACGATCAATGACAAGATCCTACATTTGAAAGACAATTTAAAGAATTTTACAATACTTAATTTTCATAACTTGATTTTTTAAAGCAAAATGTATTTTTTGAAAAATTAACCAACCCAGTGTTGCAATTTTGCATACATGAATTAAAAGTGGGTCCGATACCCGAAATTCGCAAAAAAAGTCATTTTTTTTTATATTTAAAAAATAATATTCAAACTTATCTTAATAACTCACAAAAAAATGCTTCAAAAAATTCCTATTACTTTTTTAGTTATGAATGTTTTAATGATGTGTTCCTATAACATAGTTGTATCATATGTAAACTTTAGAAGCAAATATCTCTGTTCGTGGATTTGAAATTTAATGAACACTAAAAATGCTAAGGCTTTTTTACTATTATACTTAAAATCATAATTTTTATGTGTATAGCAAGATAAATATATTTTAAATAGATGTATGCATTCAGATTTCCTATTTTTACATAATTTGTTTTTTAAAACCACTTAAAATGGAATTTTTTTTTTCGTCAATTTTTTTTCCAAAATTTCTAATATATTTTATTTTTTTAAAGTGATGTATCTGAATCAAAATTTGAATTCATACATCTATTTACATATTATTCAAGATCTTAAATAAAAAAAAATTGCTTCAAAATATTGAAAAACAAAAAAGGAGTAGGAATTTTAAAATTGTTAAAAAAATTACTAAAATTTTAATTTAAAAATAAATGTGCAATTTAAAAAAAAATTGAGCGTCTTAAAATGGTTTTTTATGCATATTTAGAAAGAAAAAAAAATTGGATTGTACAAGTATAAAAATAAAAAAAAAATGTCGAAGGTATCGGACCCCCTTAAGGAAGTTGAGGAGTCAATTAAGAAGGTTGTTAACTACTGTCTAAGGGAAATTAAATTCTGTAATTTTTTCAAGGAAAATTTAGATTTATTAAAGAGTAAAATGTTAATAGAATACCTATAATGATTTAGATGAACATGCTTAAGCATGTTTATCTAAATCATTAAAATTTACAAAAACAGTTATATAATTTTTTTAAAAAACTTTTAAGAAGCATTTTGATTTTTTAGTGAGAGGTGCGAGAAGAGGAAGTTTCAAATTAAAAAAAAAATATTATATACATATTTAAATAAAATATTGATTTCGAGACGAATTGAAAGCCACGTAAAAAGAAACAAGCTTATTTCAAATGTTCATTGTCACTACATAAAATGATAAGTCCCTAAACTTCATTTTCGTATGTTCTAAAATAAATTTAATGTTATTTTGTTAGATAGTGCAAAGCGAATTATGGTCAAATAGGAAGTAATGAAAAATAAACATTTATTTATCAGATGCAAATGGATTGAAAACATTTCCACGGACATCGCAGCAGATCGCGTTTAGTGATTATGTACAATTTCAAAGTTTTCACGAGAGAAAATAATTCTTAAAACAGCCATTTTGAGATTGCATTCACCAGATGTAACTAAAGAGTTTTATTTATCAATTTTCCAGTGAATATCCCTGCGTTTTTGAAAATATTTCAACATGTTGAAAATGCTATATTTTTGTGAAATTTGTCGTTTTTCAAGGTTGAGCAGCGATTCTGCTCAAAATAACAAACGAAGTGATATTTTCCAATGATGAAATGCCCATGGCAAAAAAAATCAGACAACATAAATAAAGTATTTTTTTTTACGTGAAATCCTCCCATTAACCTTTTTTTTTTATACTTGCCATATTGCACATTTCAGACATGGTACAGACGAAATAAATTTAAAAAGGCTTAACTTCCAAACTCCAAAAAACCTAAATGTTTCAAGTTCTCAATTTTTTCTAAAATTTCAAAGTTCTCACATTTTCTAAAGTCCATGGGGTGAGCAGTTTCGAAAAAAAATTAACTTTAATAAAATATATAAACATTACAACAAAACAGAAACTAATTAGAATATTATTGTCAGCCAAACAAAAAGTAACAAACTTCTTTCAAAAAATTAATTTTTAATAATTCAAATGACAAGTGCTGAACTTCAATTTCGTAAATTAGATGATATTTTTGAAAAATTTAATGCAATTTTGTTAAGTAGTGCAAATCAAATCAGGATGAAATAGGATGTAGTGAAGTTGAAGTATAAGGATTTATTTATCATATGCAATAAGATTGTAAGTTTTTCAACGGAGATCGCAGCAGATCGCGTTAAGCGAATTTCTTCAATTTCAAAGTTTTTATGAATGAAAAATTCTCCAAAGAGTTCCATTTAAGTCTCATTTGCCAGATGCAACGAAATTTGAGTAATAACCATCTTAACTTTCGAGTGATATCATCTCCGTTTGACGAAGATCGTTCTCCGCTTTTCTAGATTTACTATACTAACCGAGATTTTTACCATACGAACTGAGATTTTTCAATGAAGTGTCTTATGATAAGGAAATACTATTGACTAAAAACACGGACATAAAAGATCAAATGTTCAATTTTTTTCTGATGCAAAGTCCCGACATTCGCCTTTCTCTTCTCAAGTCCTTGCTCATTTACACTTGCGTATAACGAACAAAAGTGCTGCGCCATATACGTATCTTATATTTCTACAAATATTATTTAAAAAACCGGAATGTTAGGAACTGGAAAAATAGCACCCCTGAAAGAAATATCTAAGCTTTCTCATAACTCTCATTACAAACTGGCATTCCAACACCACTTTTTGTGCTTTTGGATTTTCCTTTTCCTGTAGATAATTACTTTGAAAAATGTCTCATGCATCTCAGAGTTACGACCCCGTATAAAGACATACCGAAAATTTAATGCAGATTTACATCAATCCCAGCGATGGTTTTTGTTAATTAACGTCGCACTAGAGCTGCACAGTGGGCTATTGGCGACGGTTCGGGGTCAATCTCGAAGGAAAGACCCGGGAACACATACACACACACATTCATACATGCACCTCGTTATTTTAGAACCATGATCAGATGACGAGGAAACACCTGAACTGGCACCCAACGCCTTCAATAGACGTCGGGACTTTGGACCCCGATCAGATTTATCGTGCACCAGTCCCGTATACACGCCAGTATAATTTGTTGGATGTTCTGGACGACTTTCTAGTATTTTTGTAGCGAAGCTGGCAACCCTCCGATCGCAAGTTCACTACTTTTTAACTTTTCTATGTCAAATCCATTTCACGGATTCGAACCACCAATCCCCTGATTAGTAGCTGAACGCCCAATCCCAGCGATGATAAAATTAAAGTCTAAAAAAACAGAATTCCGCGCTTCCGTGGAATTGTACGATGTCCGATATTTACATAAGTGAACAGCGATCAAAAGCATGACATTCGTAGCATAAAATTCTGCAAATATTTGAAACTTTAGAAAATGTGTTTAAAATTGAAGCTTTGGAAAAATTGTTAGTTTAAAAAAAAATACAGATTTCCGCGTTCCACAACTTTTAAAACATCGGGAATTTCAGTTTCCGAAAATTAAAAAAAAACCACTTAGTATTCCGGGTTTAAGCCCGGAAAAGTACCACTCCCTGACGCTCCATAAACTGACTGTTCAGTGCGTGTTCGCGCGCATCACGTTCAGCCTTGGTAATGGAGAAAAAGTTCAGTTGTTTTCTGCGTATACGTAGCTTCATAAAAAAAAATATAACGTTCATCGGAGAAACTCGAATCTGCGCGCCATTTATAATTTCATTGACAATTGTCTAAAAAATAGGGGAAAAAAGCAACAATTTAAAAAAAAAAAAATAGGAGGTATGCGGTCCCTGGGAAAGCCGGACGTGAGCTTGAAATCAGGACTATCCGGGCGAAACCTGGACGTTTGGTTACCCTACCTGACGTATGGTTACCCTACCCATATGTCCGAATTTTCAAAATGTCCGGATTTAAGCCAGTGAATGCGGCGAGAACAAAATTTGGCTACTGAACGTTAAAACGAATAACGTTTTATTCTGTCTAAAATTCCACGAATAAAATAATAAGACTTTTCTGAATAAAATTTTGTCATTTGAATAATGTCTACTGAAAAAATCAGAAAAAGGAGAAAACCCATAATTAAAAATGTTGGCATTTCTGTTTTATTCTATTTTTTATTAATATAATTTTGATTGCCAAACACAGGGCTCGCAACACTTTTTACGTTTGTCCCTAGGGAAAAAGGGACCAAATATCTTAAAAAAAGGACCTACAAAATTTGAGCCTGAGATAAATTTTTGTTAACTATCACCATTATACATATCGCACCGTAAAACTATTAATATTATTAAAACAATTAGTTAAATTTCATGAATATTTTAAACCTTATGTTGACCAAATTATAGCAGGCTTCGCAACACTTTTTACATATGTCCCTAGGGAAAAAGGGACCAAACACCTTAAAAAAAGGGACCTACAAAATTTAAATCCTCGTTAAATTTTAAGTCCTCAATGTGAGAGTGACAAAATTATCGGAAAACCGCAATAGAGCAAAAAGAGTTTAAAATATAAAAAAAATTACATTTTCTATGAAAAAATACAGGTTAGCCGCGCATTGACAACTATCGAACATCCAACTGAACTATTTATGTTGCAGACCGGCCCACTTGGGGGATGATTCACTGTGCTGAGAGGCCCCATTTGGGTTTGGAATGTGGCATCTTCCACTTGAGAAGTTTCGGTTCGGATTTCGAACAGAGAGAGCACTAGGCCGCCATTGAGTATGGTTGGATAAAAATCAGCTCCTCCACAAAAGTATTGTTTGGGAATGTAAATAAAAACTAGTTAAGTTTTTAAAAGATGTCTCTTCTTCTTGAGTCTTCCGAACTACAGGAAATGCATCGAACCTGGTAGGTTTGCATTTGCATTTACAAAATTATGGCGCCCGAACAGGGACTCGAGGAAAAAGAGACAATGGAATCTCTCAAACAAAGACGCACAGCCGTGCGAAGATCTTTCACAAAGGCCGTTAAGCTCTTACGTGAGCTTATAACGGAAATGGCTGAAGCCGTGAATGTCCAAATAGCTTTGAAACAGCTAGAAGAAAAAGCCAAAAAACTCTTTGCCCTAGACGTTGTGTTCCAGGAACTCCTGCAGGGTCAGGAAGCGGGATGCAGCCAAGAAGACTTCAATCAAGAATATTACGCTGCCGAAGTCCATGAAGAGGAGCTTATAGCTTGCCGTGTCCGAGCTACAATACATCTAAAAGAATTGACGATCTCGTCGAGAAATGGAGATGCCCTTCGAATCCGAGGAGATTCATTCCCGGCCGCGGTTGTGACCCACTCAGCCGCCCCCATCCCCCCCGTCCCAGTATTGAAGGTCTCGACGACAGATGAAGATGCTATTCGAATCCGAGACGATTCCTTCCCGGTCGAAGTAGCGACCCCCTCAGCCGACTTCATCCCCCCCGACCCAGTGCGGCGAATGCCGGAAAGGCTTGTGTATGATGCAAGTTGTAAACAGAAGGGATTATCGTCTCCGAATCAATGTTTGGAAAAAGTGCCAAACCTTCTACTTAGTGCATCTGATAGTGTAAACTCAGGCGAGTCAGTAACTTATCGTCATACAAATGTTTGTTTTGGTGTAAAATGCTCACCATTTCAATTAAGTGCCACCATAAATCATCATTTGAAACTAGTGCCCCGTGATCTCTCTCCAACTGCCAATCATCTAAATGTTGATGATTGTATCCCAAGTTTATGTGACTTGGGTATCACTGGGATTCGTCCATTCTATTCGATGGACACTCCTACAGCTGTTAGAAACAGTTTCAACAGTTTTCGGTGCACATTAGTGTTAAATAGAATTAAGTACATTCTTTCTGTGACTGATCCTCCTCAGTTGTGGCATCATATACCAGGTGTATAAAAAGCTGCCGACCTCATGTCTCGTGATTGTTTAACTGAAAAGTTGAAACAATTAAAATGGTGGGAGGGTCCATCTTGGCTCTGAAAGTCAGAATCCAGGTGGCCTTCTAGTGTAAATATTCTAAATGAAGAGATAATTAGTTCCGAGTAACTAAAAAGTGTTTTAACTGTACATAATGATGTAGTGAAACAAAACAAATTGTATTTTGAATATTTCTCTTCATATTTAGAAATTTAAGACTTTTTGTATCTCACAACAAACTCTAACGCTGGTAACGTGCCAAAGTGGACGAACTGTGAATGCACCAGATCGTATGAGATATTAAGCAAAAAACTTTAGAGAATTTAATATTTAGAATATTTTTTTCAATTTATACTTTTCTTGCATTTAAATTTATATGTATATATATTTTGGCATTAGTTAGTAAGCATTCTTTTAGTTAGCAAATAATTCATTGTTTTTGTTTTCAATGAACTATGTGTGTATTTGTATATATTTTTGTATCCTTTTTGTATATTTGACTTTGCTTTTGTGGGGAGAGCTGTAGTTAGTAAAATTTGAGTTTATAAGTTTAAACTCAAAGGTGGGTGAATGTTGCAGACCGGCCCACTTGGAGGATGATTCACTGTGCTGAGAGGCCCCATTTGGGTTTGGAATGTGGCATCTTCCACTTGAGAAGTTTCGGTTCGGATTTCGAACAGAGAGAGCACTAGGCCGCCATTGAGTATGGTTGGATAAAAATCAGCTCCTCCACAAAAGTATTGTTTGGGAATGTAAATAAAAACTAGTTAAGTTTTTAAAAGATGTCTCTTCTTCTTGAGTCTTCCGAACTACAGGAAATGCATCGAACCTGGTAGGTTTGCATTTGCATTTACAAAAATTTAGTTGCATGCAACTGAAAAATTCAAATTGTATCTGCTAAATTAGCAATTATCAGACATGTAACTATTGGACAAAATATCCTTTCACTCTATACCGCGTTAACAACTTGGTCAAATAATCGATTTTGGGCGATTTTTCGTCTTTACTTTTGGCGATTTCGAAATCTGATACGTGGCAGCACCGAGTTGAATGCAATTAAAATAATCGCAGTTGCCGAGTGATTTTTTTAGTCACTTAGCTCATTAAAAGTTGCAGTGCAATTATTGATTGTGTCAGGCAAATAATTTAAAATCAGATATTTGATTACATCAGTCAGAAGTCCGTGACATTTCCCTTACCAAATTCAAGAGTTTAGTAACTATTGGTTAAATAGTGTACAGTTGGTTGGTTTGGTTTTGTTAAATAACGTCGCACTAGAGCTGCACAGTGGGCTATTGGCGACGGTTCGGGGTCAATCTCGAGGGAAAGACCCGGGAACACATACACATTCACACACACATTCATACATTCACCTCGTTATTTTAGAACCATGGTCAGATGACGAGGAAACACCTGAACTGGCACCCAACGCATTCAATAGACGTCGGGACTTTGGACCCCGATCAGATTTATCGTGCACCAGTCCCGTATACACGCCAGTATAATGTGTTGGATATTCTGGACGACTTTCTAGTATTTTTGTAGCGAAGCTGGCAACCCTCCGATCGCAAGATCACTACTTTTAACTTTTCTATGTCAAGTCCATTTCCCGGATTCGAACCACCAATCCTCGGATTAGTAGCTGAACGCCTTTATCCACTGAGGCTCAAATAGTGTACAGTAGGTTACGCATTAAACATCCCTATTCCCAAATCATAGTTACTAAACATCATCTGACTGCAAAAACGTATATTTTCAGTTTTAAAACATCAATTCCATTCGAAATTATTCGAAGGCTGCATGTATTGAGATGGTCTTGCATTGATATATAACTCTTCACAAGTCGTTTTAAATAAATGCATACATATGTTTTTCCATATTATAAGCAGTTTGTTACTTTTGGCATAAAGACATATATCATATAAATCAGCGAATGAACATATAACGGGCAGCACATGCGTTTTGTTGCAGCAATAAAACTGTGTTTAAGAACGCATATTGAATCGTTTCGACTCGCTTTCACTCGTTTTTCCAGTACACCTAGTCAAAATTTGAAAGAAAAAAAAATTTAATTCGAGTTTTCTTTTGAACTATAGCATTTTACTATTTCAAGCATTATTCCAACCAAATTTTTAAAGAAAATCAGAGCATTAATAACAAAGTTAGTAAATTTGTGCGAAAATACTTTAACGTTTTTGTAATAATCTCATGGTTTTTGTAACTTTTTTTATTTATGGTCTCATGGTTTTATTAAATTAGAAGCATTTTTTTCATTTGTACTCTAAAAATAACACCGTCTTCCTCACAAAATTACTGAAAAACGTCAAAGAAATTATTAAAAAAATATATATTATTTTTTGGGAAATTTAACAGGGATGCCACTTACTGCAGAAGATGTCTATTTTAAAAATAAAATGTAAACGCACAGTATTTTTCTAATTACAATACGAGATACTGTTAATATATATATATATATATATATATATATATATATTTGTTTTTGATACAGTGTAAAACTTTTATAGCTACAGGTGAAATGCGCAGTGTGGGCTGGATGCCGATTGTATCACTACATGAGCACATATTCAAACACTTACCCTAATCTGATGCGAAGACAAAGCGTGTTCAGTAGCTGGGCAATGCGCAGATCTTTTACAATCTCTGCTTGCTGTTCAGTGCCGTCAATCTTGAACGTCAACGTTGAACGTCAATCTACACAAAATAAAATATGTTTAATAATATGTCGGGAAGTGCGAATAAATGGCAAATTAGTAATAAATGGCACTGTAATAGAAAAAGGTACACAAAAATGAGTATCTGACCCTACTCTTTCTTTTAAGTAGGTATAATTGCAACGTATATGAATAATGACGTATTCAAATTTAAGTAACCGTACTTTCTCAAAAAATGAGCAATGTGGTTTAATGAGGGTTCGAAATTAGGAGATATTCATTTCTGGGGTATACATAACATCTGGGCGACATAAAGATAACAGTTGAGCGTCATTTGCACTTAGCAATTTTTTTTTAGTCGCCAAAATGTTCTGCTTAAGCGTAATTTCCGAAAAAATTCAAATTGCTTAAGCAGAGCTGCCAACTGTTACGATATTTTTGTAATAGTCAAAGCTTCTTTTTATTAAATTAGAAGCATTTTTTTCATTTGTACTCTAAAAATAACACCGTCTTCCTCACAAAATTACTAAAAAATGTCAGAGACATTATTAAAAAATATATATATTATTTTTTGGGCTATTCAGGTGCGTAAGGAACGCGTTTCAGGCGCGGTGGGTCACAGATAATAGATAGCAAGGAAGATATGCTGCAGACATTCGAAGCCACTACTATAGATAGGAGTATCTTCGAGTTTGAACAATTCACATAGGTGGTGGTGTATAGAGTGAATAGCTACATCTTTGTTCGTTGTACAGCCGCGGAAAAAAAAAACGAACCACCGATGATTATTTCGTTAGTTTTTATAGTAGAGCTAAACTTAATATACCATTTTGTAGCGAATAAAGTCTACTACACATTGATATACAAAAAATTTGCATAGGGGACTATCCTCATATCAAAATCCGCACCAACTTTAAAATTTCCAATAGAAACACCCAATTTTGATTCAATATTTAAAATCTACGACAAAATTTATCGTTGAATATCAATTTGCAAGTCATTTGGTTAAGTAGTTTTTTAAATATGAATATCGAAAGTTCAGAACTCGTAATGTTAAATGAATTTCTTAAACTTTTAATCATATCTTTCGAAATAATAATTTTATTAAGCTGAAATTTTTATGCGTGTTACTTCTAAACGACCCAAATAAAATACACTAACTTTCATTACTTATATGTATATTTTTTAATTTTATTTAAATTAGGATATTAATATTCATAAAATTTATGAATAGCAACCATGATATATTTTGATAGTGATGAATTCAGAAAAACGTTTTATATGCATATCTAAAATTTCATGATTTTCCTCTTTGTAGTGTTTTGGCAATATTATAATGTGCATCAAATGATCATTTAAGGGGTCATACACAAATTTAAAATCTGCAGAACTTAACAGAAATCTACGAATTTTGAGAATTGAAAGCGCTGTGATCGCGTTGGTATAAAATTATAAATTCTTATATAGAGGCGAAGGGAATACAGGAGTGGGGGAATGAATGACCACGGAAAAATAAGAACCACGGCTAACGCCAAAACATTTTCTACCAGTGTACTTTATTTCGAAGTCTCACTAATACTTTGTTCACTGTGGAAAGTAGCCCCTCAAATAAGATCTATACATATTGTCTAATATATCTGCATATAAATGTAGGAAATTAACGAAAATTTGTATTTAGATTATTTTGAGGGCGGGGAACATTTCTGCGCTATCAAAAGTAGGTGTTGCTATTGAAAATTTTAAAGTTGGTGCGGATTCGAGTATGAAGATAGTCCCCTATGCAAATTTTTTGTATATCAATGTATAGTAGACTTTATTTCCTACAAAATGGTATATTAAGTTTAGCTCTACTATAAAAACTAACGAAATAATCATCGGTGGTTCGTTTTTTTTTCCCGCGGCTGTACATTAGAAATGATTTTATTCTCCAGTCTAAAAGCTAAAGCTAGTTTTAGCATTCAAATGTGGCACAATTCAGATCAGCAATTTGGAAGTATTTCAAAATTATATTTTCAAACGCATTGTACAGTACATATCTGGCCGTTTCAAAGTCAGTATAAATAAGAACAGTTTATTAAAGAACTGTTAAGGTGTATGTACACACTTGAATTTTTTTTCTTACTTATAAATTTAAAACTCTTGTTTTTCCATGTTTGAAAACACTTTAAATAATCATGATGATTCATTATTAAAAAAAAAACTGAATAAAGGCAAATGCTAATTAGTAGGGATGAAACGGATATCCGGTAACTATCCGGCTGATTTTTAACTATCCGATATCCGGAAGTAAAGTGCCGGATATCCGATTTTCCAAGCCGGATATCCGGATGAATAAAACATCGAAGATTTTTTTTGAGGCGGTCAATTATCTTTGCTAAAATTATGGTATTTAAGTATTTTCCTGAAAATTCTACCAATGTATTAACAGTGTGCTTGTCCCTTGACAGTGTCCCTTGAATTTTTCTCGTTTTTAATTTAAAATTCTATTAATTTTTTTTATTGAATCGTTATGGTGGAGGGTCATAACATCTCACAACTAATATACAGTTAAAATAAAAATAAATTTCTCAAAAGTTTAAGCAAACTTGAGTTTTTATGTTTGGAATGAAAGGGCATATGGTAAAAATACAATTATTCAGAAATTGAGTTTAAAGTGTACAAAACATACGCCCATTGCTAGCAGCACCCTAGACTAACCCTTTGTAAATAAAAAAGTTTTTTGAATGTTTATTCAATCTTGGTATCACCTTAAGGGTAAATAATTGGGGAATATTATAGAATAAAAAAATATTTCGTAATTTTTGACCGATTTCCGTATTTTCTAGTGTGTATGAGAAGATATTTTCATAAAAAAGAAACTGCCGGATATCCGGCAAAATCCAGTTCGGATATCCGATATCCGGTTTGTAATGTGCGCCGGATGTCCGATATCCGGCAAAACCACTATCCGGTTCATCTCTACTAATTAGCCAATTATGTTTTTTTAAACGTGATTATGCAAGTTGTAATTCATCTAGAAGCATCATATTTGTTGGCAATTACTCGAAGTATCTTTCTTAATGTTATGACCCTATTAAAAATTTATAGCATTACAATTTTTTTAATATAATTTTTTTACCTCAAAAGTCTTTAAACAACCCACTTTTTTTCAAATTTTTCATAAAAAAGAAACAGCCGGATATCCGGTAAAATACAGTTCGGATATCCGATATCCGGCAAAACCACTATCCGGTTCATCCCTACTTATTACAACTCAATTATTTTACTTCCCATCATTCTTTTGACACACCTTTTTAACATTTCTTCTGTTTATAAGTTCTTAATGTCGCTCTGGTGGTTTAACAGATAAGGCGCAGTACTGCGGTGCTGAGGACCTGGGTTCGATTCCCGGTAAGCCTCGATTGGAAACGTCGACATTTATTGAAAGGGATTTATGAAGACCAGCATCTACTCGTTGTTCTCATTTGTGAGTAGGTCCCTTTTCCAAAATTTAAACTTATGTATTCAGAGCCATTATAAACATCGAATATATACAAAAATTAAGGTATTTTAATTATTTTCGAGTGCCTATTTTTAACATGTAACCTTTTTACTTTTCGTAGTGTTCACTATAGAATTGAAAAAAGGCATGGCGCGATTTTGAGAAAAAGTTCACTCACGGACCAGATTGTCGATTTTAAAAAAAATCGATTCTTGTTAAAATAGACAATTTGGTTAGCTAATAATAGTTAAATACCAAAACCACCAAATTACAACTGAATTAAATATGTAAATCTGAGAAATCGCAATGAATCTGCAAATAATATAGTTACGTTATCAAAGTCGCAAAAATAGTTGAGCAAATTGCAGTGTTTTGATTGCCACTTGACATAACTGATTGATTCGTAATATGTAGTCAAATAAGTGTAAAAATAAAAACTAATAAAAAATACTTTCAGGATTTGCATATATGATTTCGTACTTGGAGCGGACGTGCGCGAAGCGGTTAGCTGATTATCGTGTTTGAAACGGGCGACAAATGAAGAAACGATTTCCCACTTAAGACAATAATTCTGAAAAAAAAAGTTATCCAAGAAAGGCTATTGGTAATTTTCAATTAAAATTGAATTGATTATAGCTGGCAATTCAAATAAAACTGCAAATTTTTAAATGTGTTACTCTTGAGCGGAGTAGAATTTTCAGAGTTTCCAAATTCGAGCCATTTGAGATGAAAAAAAAGTAATAGGGCAGGGTCACACTACCTTAAAATTTGATTTGTGAATACTTCTGGGTTCCACACCGTATAGATGTCGAACGGAGGAGTGCCAACCTGGTTGACGCGGCTCACCTTCCTGGTAGGTAATTTATCCACAAAGGCTGGTTTACTGCGAGTTATGGAGGCGGGAGGATGCAGCCAAAGGCAACATCCCGCTCCAGGTGGTGCAAAGGTCTAATACGGTAATGGGTTAACAATCGACCTAGTCGATGCGTCCCACTATCATCTACACACCGGTAGGTCCCCATAGTCTGATCTACCTTTAAACCCTAGGAGTTTTGAGAGTGGAATTGCATACTGCAGTTAAGGGCGACATTCTTCCAACGAAAGTCAAAGGGCGGAATGGGTTAATAATATGCCTGGTCAACGCGGTCCACTTTCCCTTAAAGGATGGTACACTATTTATCCCCGTAAACCCATAAAATTATTATTCAACGGAATTTTATGGGGGCGGAATCGTATACTGTAGTTGCAGAAATGTCAAAGGGGGGGGGGGGGAATTGGTTTGCGTCCATCGTCTGTAGAAGTGGGGGTGATGTTTTATTTTTAGATAGTGCAATATTAAAAAGTGAGAGGGGCGCAGTACTTCCAAGTAAACAAAGCGCGTGAGGTGGGCGATGTAAAACTTTCTCCGAATTTAAATTTCTCACAATCCCCGTTTTGTTATTTTAAATACGCAAGTCAAATATTACATAGGACCGTAGTATTCGAAGAATGTCATAAACCATTAAGTACATATATAGTGAGATTAATATTGAGCTTAACGCGCAACTTTTAATTTTTTAAATCGAAACGTAAAAAGAACAAGCGAAAGATTACCCCATTAAAAAGAACGGGGGGTGCAACTGTTGCATTCGAACCACCAATCCTCTGATTAGTAGCTGAACGCCTTACCAACTGAGCAACTGGGTCTCTGCTTCGAAAGGAGGGAGAGATCGGAAGACAGACGAGATCGGTCGCGGTGTGTGATACAATCGATCATAGACTCTTACTGCTTAATTACGTTCCCTGCCACAATCTAATTTTCAAACTGTAAATAATTTTGTTATTGTAACTTAAATTTTTTATTTTTTGTAAAAATATTGGATCTCTATCTCTCAGAGTCATCTTTTAAATGTTTCTAAGTCTAAGTTTATTAAGTTCGATTTTAGTAAATTTTACGAAGATTTATCTAGTGTGGTGAACAATCATAAGACTCAGCACTAGAAATATATTAATTTCGAATCAGGGTCGGATTTAGTCATATGCTACACAGGCTGCAGCCCAGGGCCCCCCCCCCCCCCCCCCCCCCCGCACCACATGCCGCAAGAAAAAAAAAAGTTAACTTGCGGTAAAATTATTTGGTTCATGTATCAGAGCAGTAGAAATTGCTATATGTTAGAACTTGGAGCAAACATTTTATTTTATAAATTACATTAAAAAGCATTACTAACAATAAAAAGATCATGAAGGCAGATCAGAATTTAGTAGATGCATAAGACATCGATTTGGACAACATCCTGGAAAATTAACTAATTCAGTTCACGATTTTTTTTAAAAATGAATTAAAAAAGTGGAAAAGTTAAAAAAGACAGCCACGGGGGTGGATAACAAACTCCTTTTAAAAAAGAACGTCAACGACTGGTTTCCTATTGTGGATTGGTTTGGTTTTTGTTAATTAACGTCGCACTAGAGCTGCACAGTGGGCTATTGGCGACGGTTCGTGGTCAATCTCGAAGGAAAGACCCGGGAACACACACACATTCATACATGCACCTCGTTATTTTAGAACCATGGTCAGATGACGAGGAAACACCTGAACTGGCACCCAACGCCTTCAATAGACGCACATTGGGGTATTTGACCTTAAAAGCTGGCCAAAAGTCCATTTTTTTAAATTAAGAATTTTGGATTAAACCATATGATAAAAAACTATCTAAAGTACAATTCTGCAGCACTGTTTTTTTATTTTAACTGTATTTTCTGTGGCAACACTGTCGTTAAACTTAGAAAACTTGTAAACAGTGCATATTTGTACCAATAAAAACTAACTTTTTTCAGAACTATTTTATTTAAATTCTGCTAATATTTTTAGTTGACTGCGTCTTTAAATTATCGGTTATGCGGCTGCGGCGGTAATAAATTACAAGCTCTAGTTGTGGAACTTTTTCCGACCCCTTCCTTCATGTGTTGATACTTGGAAATTCTCTTCAATCGAACACCAAAAGAAGAATGTGACCTTAAACCCGACACTCCAAGTGTTTATATTTGCTGCCCAAGTTTCATCCGCCCAAGAGGAACAAGTAAATTCCCAGTACTAGGATTGACTTCATTCTGCTCTGTATCTCCGAGAAAAATAGTACATTCTGCTCTGTATCTCCGATAAAAATAGTACATTCTGCTCTGTATCTTCAAAGAAAACTAAGATCAAATAGCTTTTTGTTTATGGATCCAACATCTGCATGTTCGAATTTTGATATCTTGTAGAAAATATTCCTTTTATTTGATTATATGTGAAAATATTAATTAAAGCAAGTTTAAAAATAATAAGGATGTAAAATAATTGAATAATATTAACACATCGTTATGCAAAATAAAAAAAAATACTGTCTTTAATTTTTTGGCTGTAAGAAAAAATACCTTTAATAATGGGAATGCACATAATATCGTTTTTTAATGGCTTACTGGCAAAAAAGTATGACATTGTGCAAAATATTGCTTTTATTCGAAAAATATTTTTAATAAAAGAACAACTTTGATTAAAGTAAGAAAAGTAGCACGAAGACATACTGATAGGTCTACCATAACTTTTTTTTAAATTTTAGGACCATCGGGAATTACATTTTTAACTAGAAAATGTCTTTTTGATATTCTGAGAAACTGCCCTGAAAAAGGTATCATAAAAAAAGTTCAACTACATGGAAAGTTATATAATATCAAAGCCCTCCTTTTCTGATGAAGAAAAAGAGCAATTTTAACATAAAATCTCGGTCTTGAAATCCAGATTTAAAAGTAAATGGCTTGCAGTTAATATGTCAAAAGAAAAAATTCTAAAGAAACACCAAAAATGGTTGGAACATTCAATCGAAATTCCCACAAAAAAAATCGCTTGTCGACCTTCGAAATCATTTGATGGGTTAAGTGATCGCAGTAAAATACGCAAAACCAAGGAGCTAAGAGAAAAAGCCAAATCCGAAGAATTAATCTATGCCACTCAAATGAAACTACGTGAAACTGGAAATATCGAGGGTTCAAAAGTAGTAAAGGATATCACAAAGTCTCCGTTAAGAGCAGCCAAATACAGAAAAGCATTTGTTAGCCACACTGCTGAACAAAAAAAGTCACGGCTAACACCAATTCGTGCTTTGACAATTTTCGTTGAAGCTGGGTTATCACGTAAACGATATGAAGTAGTAAGAACTAGTGACAAAAACCTATTTCTTTAGGTTAAGAAATAATGATATACTGCTCCAAACACGTATAAAATAATTTCTACTGGTACCGAAATACAACTTCAAGCTTCATACGAGTGAGCGATTAATCACATATTTGTGAGAGGCTTTAAATACGTTTATAATGATGAAATAAAATCGCTAGAACTTTTTTACAAATAGGGATGTGATGGTTCCGAGCAATCACAATACAAACAAAGATTTGAGAATAGTTGCGATTCCGATGCGAATATCTTCCAATCTGCTTTAGAGCCTCTTTAATTAACAGGTTTAAAAAACAAAAATGCATTGCTATGGAAAAATCCTACACTATCGTCACTGCGATATTCAGGCCCATCACGATAAGATTTATACATGAAAGAGCAGATATCACAAATGAAGAAATACAATACATAAAAAATCAAATAAAAAATTTATAAGAAACCCAATGTTTTTTTTAATTTCTTGCAAAAAATATAACTTTGTATACATAATTAGAAATATATAGGTTGTTTATTATTTTTTTGTAAATATGCCTGACATATAGTTGCAAAAATAAACAACTCCACTTTACAAAAAAAATTATATTTTTTATTATAATTATTTTCATCTAAAACTAATAATTATTAGTGAGCATCTAAAGGGTGGATAAAATATATATAAAACAAACTATTTAAATTTAGAAAGTTTGAAAGTAACGCAATATAAGTACTACTAAAAATTAAGCATTCTTGGTTTGTTTGGATATGTCTTGTTTTGCAGCTGTAGAGGTAACTCGTTTGAATTTTCAACTTATTTCAATTTTTTTTATTTTAATATGTAATTTTAAAATAGAAAATGCAATAAAATAATTTTGGCCAACTTTTTGGGTCAAATACCCCTATGTGAGACGTCGGGACTTTTTCCTATTGTGGAAGTGGAATTTGCCAATGATGGTTACAAGCGGTAGTGGTAAAACATAATTTTCTAAGTTGAAACAATTTCTATGCTATTCCAAAATGCTATGCAAATATACACTTATTCTTCGTTAAAGAAAAAATATTTATGGAAATAGGATAGGGGCCCACTAATGCTCAAATCCGGATGCTCCGAACGTTATCTTTCATGGTTAACCATAATAGAAGGCGGGTGATTGGTTTTAACATGGGATTCTGGCCGATATATCGGCCACCCCCGCCCACTGCTCTGGCTGGTACTGCACGAGGAAAAGTTAAACTTTTTTAACATTGCCCCCCCCCCTCTCCCCAAATCTTACCCTAACCCCTTCCATTATTACAGACGATGGCCGCAAACCCATTCCCCGTCTGACATTTTTTGATAATTTGAAAAAGCTAAGATTAAATAAAAGTTATAAAAAAATATTTCTTTATATAAAAAATACAATGACGTTATTTAGATATAAAATAATTATTTGATTAATAATATTGTGTTAAGACTTTTCTCCATTGGTCTCTCGACAACTAAATATACGAGAGGTTTTTTTATATAATGAAGAAATATTCGAGTAAAAAAAAGAAAAATTGGAATTACAGTAACAATGATCACAAGATTTAAAATTAAAAACTTTATTATTAAATTCGTATTTTCTTGTTCTTACTAATGATAAATCTATGATCTGCCATTATAAATTTAAAATTACAAACAAATATAAGTGATATATAGTTTTAAAATTTCTTGGTTAAACGAATATTAATATAAAAACATATATGCATTATGCAATACTATTTCAACCAACAATTTGAGAAAAAAAATTGAGAAAAAAGTGTTTACTTTCTATACTGAAAATCAATAGACGCTCTATTTGAAAATTGTGTTTATTCCTACTCAAATATAAAATCAATTATACAAAATTACATTTTTATATAAATTAATGACGAATTAAAAGATCAAATAACAATATTTGCAATATCAACATAAAAAATAAACTAAAATACGAAACTTACTTTTCAAACTTTAAATCCTGGTTAAGAGCCGAAATCTTTATTTCGATGTAAAAACAATTATTCCGTAATCAAATCAAAATCCTTATTCATAGCCTAAGTCGTTTTTTTAAATTTTTTAGAGTATTGTATAATTGCGAATTCGAACGTCTAAATATCACCGAATCACATCAACAACTAGTTCACGTTCCAAGTAGATCCAATCCGTCTATCTTGGCATCTTGGCGCGATAATTGTGTCAGCTTTGGCGATATTGATAAGTTTATTATTTCGCACCCCTGCGGAAGGTTGGTTCGGTTTGGTTAAATAATGTTGCACTAGAGCTGCACAGTGGGGTATTAGCGACGGTTCGGTTTGGTTTGGTTAATTAACTTCGTACTAGAGCTGCACAGTGGGCTATTGGCGACGGTTCAGGGTCTATCTCGAAGGTTTGGTTTGGTTTGGTTGGTTTGGTTAATTAACGTCGCACTAGAGCTGCACAGTGGGCTATTGGGGACGGTTCGGGGTCTATCTCGAAGGAAAGACCCGGGAACACATACACATTCATACATGCACCTCGTTATTTTAGAACCGTAGTCAGATGACGAGGTTTGGTTTGGTTTGGTTTTGTTAATTAACGTCGCACTAGAGCTGCACAGTGGGCTATTGGCGACGGTTCGGGGTCAGTCTCGAAGGAAAGACCCGGGAACACATACACATTCACACGCACATTCATACACACATTCATACATGCACCTCGTTATTTTAGAAAAATGGTCAGATGACGAGGAAACAGCTGAACTGGCACCCAATGCCTTCAATAGACGTCGGGTTTTGGTTTGGTTTTTGTTAATTAACACTAGAGCTGCACAGTGGGCTATTGGCGACGGTTCGGGGTCAATCTCCAATAGACGTCGGGGCAAGCGACGGTTCGGGGCAGACCTGGAAAGAAAGACTCGAGAACGATGCCTCGTATTTTTGAACCATTGCCAGATGACGAGGGCACCTGAGCTGATACCCGACCGCTGATAGGCGTCCTCATTGGACCCCTATCCGATTTATTCTGCACCAGTCCCGTATATACGCCGCTCAGTGGATAAGGCGTTCAGCTACTAATCAGAGTATTGGTGGTTCGAATCCGTGCGTGGACTTGACAAAGAAAAGTAAAAATGTAGTGATCTTGCGATCGGAGGGTTGCCAGTTTCGCTACAAAAATACTAGAAAGTCGTCCAGAACATCCAACAAATTATACTGGCGTGTATACGGGACATGTGCACGATAAATCTGATCGGAGTCCAATGTCCTGACGCCTATTGAGGTTGCGTCGGGTGCCTCCTCAGTTGTTGTCCTCGTCATCTGACCATGGTTCAAAAGTACGAGGCATCGTTCCCGGGTCTTTCCTTCGAGATAGGCCCCGAACCGTCGCCAATAGCCCACTGTTCAGCGCTAGTGCGACTTTAATTAAACAAACCAAACCATACCGTATATACGCCCTTCATCTGACCATCGTTCAAAAATACGAGGCATCGTTCCCGGGACTTTCCTTCGAGATAGATCCCGAACCGTAGCCAATAGCCCACTGTGCCGCGCTAGTGCGACGTTAATTAAGAATACCAAAGGTATACACGCCAGTACAATTTGTTGGATGTTCTAGACGACTTTCTTATATTTTTGCAGCGAAGGTGGGAAACCCAATCGGTTGAATGATCACTACTTTGTTTTACTTTCCTGTGTTAAATCCACCACACTGGCTCGAATTAGCAATCCTCTGGTTTGGTTTGTTTTTATTAATTAACGTCACACTAGAGATGCAGAGTGGGCTATTGGCGACGGTTCGGGGCCTATCTCGAAGGAAAGACCCGGGAACGATGCCGCGTATTTTTGAACCATGGTCAGATGACGAGGAAACACCTAAACTGGCACTCAACGCCTTCCATAGACGTCGGGACTTTGAACCCCGATCAGATTTATCGTGCACCAGTCCCGTATACACGCCGTTAATTTTTGCGGATATTCAGGACGACTTTTCTAATATTTTGTAGCGAAGCTAGCAACCCTCCAATCACAATATCACTACTTTTTTACTTTTCTTTGTCAAGTCCATCGTCTGGCATCGAACCGGGAACCTTCGTATTCCCAGCTGACGCCTTTAACCGATCGGCCACGGAGGCCTCTAGCAATCCTCTGAATACCAGCTGAACGCCTTTATCTACTGGGCAACTGGGGGCCCCTGTGAAAAGAATGGCTGACTACGTTGAATTTGGTTAATTAACGTCGCATAAGAGCTGCACAGTGGGCTTATGGCGGCGGTTCGGGTTCTATCTTGAAGGAAAGACCCGGGAACACATACACATTCACACACACGTTCATACATGCACATCGTTATTTTAGAATCATGGTCATATGACGACTGACTACGTTGAGAGAATGGTTGTTGTACTTTTTTTTAACACTCATGACTTTATAACCGACTGAACAGCGCGCCAACCGAAACTCCAAAATAAAACCGCCTGTAACTTTAAATTAAAACCGCTAAATCGCCCGCCAAGTCGAGAGGTTATCAATTCGACCGTTATGTATTTTTTTATGTACGTTCGCGCGGTATTTCAGTTCTACTTCCGTTATTTGCACAATTTTTTTTTTGTTGGATACGGGCTGTTTCATTTGCTAGCAATTTAAAAAATATCCGGTTATCCGCCATTTAACTATCTGGAATGTTCAATTAACCGGACCATTTGAAAAAAAATATTGTCCGATTTCGAAAATTCTTTTTTTGTTGGATAGAGAAAAATCCTTTTTGGCAAAATCTGCAAAAAATAATCGGTTATCCGGCTGTTATATATCCGGAAATGTAGATTTTCCGGAGTTTTTTTATACAGTTAATCCGATTTTATAATATTTTCATTGTTTAACAGAAGTTGTACAAAATGACATTTCATTTAACATTGATAGGGATTTTTTTACAATATACATTGTTGAGAAGAAGTTGCTACTTGAATTTCTTGGTGAATAATAAGAGGGGCCGAAGCTCCCTGCTAAATTAAAAACTAAAAAGTGAAAAATAAAATAATCTTTCTAGAAAAAAGGAAAACCGACTTTAAGGTAAATGCGCTATAAAGTAAAAAATAATTTTTTATTCTACGAATGAGTTGAAAAATTGAATTATTGAATATCAATTTTATACTTAGAACAACTTTTTGAAGTTGGTGCCAATATACAAAAATCATACCCAAATTTTGGCGCCAATTTCAAAAAGTTGTACTAAGTATAAAATTGATATTCAATAATTCAATTTTCCAACTCGTTCGTAGAATTAAAAATGATTTTTTACTTTTTAGCGCATTTTCCTTAAAGTCGGTTTTCCGTTTTTCTAGAAAGATTATTTTATTTGAAATGAAATTGTAGCACAAGATTGCTAGTTCATTTTATTTTATTGCTATAAACTGTGATGATGATCCGATATATTTAGAGTGTATTATATATGCATAACGTTACTAAAATAAACATTCTACGGGAAGAAAATAACAAAATATTGATAAAAATTCAATATTTATAAACGACAGGAAATATATTCCTAATTATGATGCACTCTGGGACGGTTCGATTGTTTGGTTTTGTTAAATAACGTCGCACTAGAGCTGCACAGTGGGCTATTGGCGACGGTTCGGAGTCAATCTCGAAGGAAAGACCCGGGAACACATACACATTCACACACACATTCATACATGAACCTCGTTATTTTAGAACCTTGGTCAGATGACGAGAAAACACCTGAACTGGCACCCAACGCCTTCAATAGACGTCGGGACTTTGGACCTCTATCAGATTTATCGTGCACCAGTCCCGTATACACGCCAGTATAATTTTGTTAGATATTCTGGACGACTTTCTGGTATTTTTGTAGTGAAGTTGGCAACCCTCCGATCGCAAGATCACTACTTTTTTACTTTTCTATGTCAAGTCCATTTCCCGTATTCGAACCACCAATCCTCTGATTAGTAGCTGAACGCCTTACCAACTGAGCAACTGGGGCTCAGGGACGGTTCGAGGTACCATTTCTAGTTCCCAAGACTTTCGGTTGGAGTTGAGAGGTCACGTGATATTTCCTTCGAGATACCGACAGGTTGGGTTTGGTAAATTAACGTCGCACTAGAGCTGCACAGTTGGCTATTGGCGACGGTTCGGAGTCTATCTTGAAAGAAAGACCCGGGAACAATGTCTCGTATTTTTGAACCATGGTCAGATGACGAGGACAACACCTGAGCTGGCACCCACGTATGGGCGAACGCTGGAAAGTTATCAAAGCAAATCCTCTGTTTTCCAGCTGAACGACTTTATCATATATTGGGCTACCGGACCCCTCAAATACCGACAAAAAGTCTCGGGATCGCGAAGCTGTATCGAAGGAGAGATCGGTTTCGCACGCTTTTCTAATCCATTTCAAAGAAAAATAATTTTTTTAAGCAAATACAACATTGAGCGAAATGGTTGTTTTCCAAATATGATGTCGGACCTATGCTATCAAAACCTTCGAGCATGAATGGACTGTAGTAGAGCGAATATGACGTCATAATCGTGAAACCAACGTCTCAGACCGGATGGCCTCAGACACGTGACTTCTTTTCAAAATTATGAATTAAAAAATACTCGCGATTGGCTGATAAATTGGGAAATGTGTAACAGTGAAAATTTATGAATGGAATGACGTAATTAACCACGTGTCTGAGGCCATACATGTTGGCCTCACTTTGATGTTGGTGAGATTATAACATTATGTTTTCTCTACTTTGAAGGATCCATGCTCGAAGATCCAAACGGTTACGGAAATGCGCACGAGTTCGATCTCCATCGAGTGCGTAGATATTTGGTAATCAGGGGAAAACCTGCCGTTAAGGATGTGCAACGCTTGTCACTCACTGTACATGGCGAGCCCCAGTTGCTCAGTTGGGAAGGCGTTCAGCTACTAATCAGAGGATTGGTGGTTCGAATCCGGGAAATGAACTTGACATAGAAATATAAAAAAGTAGTGATCTTGCGATCGGAGGGTTACCAGCTTCACTACAAAAATACTAGAAAGTCATCCAGAATATCCAACAAATTATACTGGCGTGTATACGGGACTGGTGCACGATAAATCTGATCGGAGTCCAATGTCCTTACGCCTATTGAGGTTGCGTCGGGTGCCAGCTCAGGTGTTGTCCTCGTCATCTGACTATGGTTCTAAAATAACGAGGTGCATGTATGAATGTGTGTGTGTGAATGTGTATGTGTATGCGTTCCCGGGTCTTTCCTTCGAGATTGACCCCGAACCGTCGCCAATAGCCCACTGTGCCGATCTAGTGCGACGTTAATTAACAAAACCAAAAAAAAAAACCTGCAAAGTGGGCTATTGGCGCCGGTTCGGGGTCTATCTCGAAGAAAAGACCCGGGAACACACACACATTCATACATGCACCTCGTTATTTTAGAACCATGGTCAGATGACGAGGACAACACCTGAACTGGCACCCAACGCCTTCAATAGACGTCGGGACTTTGGATCACTACTTTAACTTTTCTTTGTAAAGTCCATCGCCTGACATCGAACACGAATTTCCGGATTCCCAGCTAACGCCTTTAATCACTCGGCCACGGAGACCCCATTAATCCCTTAGGATCCGTTCCGTGACAAATATCACGACTGGTATAAATTTGGTCTCGTTCGGTTGAAAATTTGGCTTCTTTTTCACACAACGGGGAAACAAGTGCCGGATGAAATGTTACGATTTAATGCCGCATGGAACTACGTGAAAAAGTTCTAATTGGATAACATTGCTCCGTCTGCCGGTGCCGACATCGGTTTTCCCGATGTATGAAAAAGCGACCTTAGGTTTAGAGATAAAATAATACAAAAATAAAAATACACATACTTTTCATTTAAGTTCTCTAATAAGTATTTTATTCCAATGATATGTAGCCTGCATCAAATATTTATAGTTGATAAAAAAAATCCGATTGGCTTTTCAGAAATCTAAAAACTTATAAGTTTCATTGAAACATGCATTAATTTGTGTGGAAGTTAAAAATGGGCCCTCTACTAAGTTCGTACCGGGCCCAGCTTTTGCTAAGGGCCCGATCTCGTTGAATTCGTTTGAATCATTGTCGAATTCGTTTTCCTTTCACTACCAAAATTCTCCACCGTGTCTAATAAATGGTTAGTTGGTTGAATTAAAGTCATATTAGAAATGCATAGTGCGCTATTGGCGACGGTTCGGAGTCTATCTTGAAGGAAAGACCCGGGAACAATGTCTCGTATTTTTGAACCATCGTCAGATGACGAGGGCAACACCTGAGCTGACATTCGACGCAAACTTAATGCCGCACGTCAGTACATTGGACCACGACGGATTTAACATACATTATTCCCGTAAACAAGACGGTGGTAATTGAAGATAATTTCAGGCAACTTTTGTAACTTAGTTTCGAATCTGTCAACCCTCCGATAACGAGATCACTACATCTGAATTTATTCAACTTCGAACTAACAGGGACTGATTTTAGGCGCATGGACGAAAAGGTGGCCGGGTTGGTTTTACTAATCAACGTCGCACTACAGCTGCACAGTGAGCTATTGGCGACGCTTCGGGGCCTATCTCGAAGGAAAGACCCGGGAACGATGCCTCGTATTTTTGAACCATGGGCAGATGACGAGGACAACACCTGAGCTGGCACCCAAAGACGTCGGGACTTTGGACACCGATCAGATTTATCGTTCACCGGTCCCGTATAAAAGCCGTTATTTTTTGTGGATGTTCCCGTATAAAAGCCGTTATTTTTTGTGGATGTTCTGAACGACATTCTAGTATTTTGATAACGAAGTTGGCAACCCTCCACTACTTTTTACTATTCTTTAGTCTAGTCCATCGAAAGGTTTTGAACCAGGAACCCTTGGATTCCCAGCTGACGCCTATAACCACTCGGCTACGGAGGCCTCATAGCAGCAGCCTTAGTTGAAGCAGCACTATTGGTTCGAACGTCATATTGAGAGAGCAGCGAACTCGCTATAGTGCTGCCATCTATGAAGACATTATTTAAGAAAAACTTGACCTCATCGAGTTAAAGAATATTTTAGACGGGAAGTAGCATCTAAATTTAAACTAATAGTCTAAAAACACTTCAATAATCTGGTATTTCGTGTTACCAGCCGTATAGCCCTACTGGGCAATGCGGCTGGGAATCGAAGGGTTCCCGGTTATTTCGTCAAGGACAAAATATCCCCAGAATAATTTAAAATCAAAATTGGTATTAAACATTGTAAATAGCTTATGATCCTTAAAAAAGTGAATCAATCGTTTTAATTTAACTCCTGTTTGAAAGAAGCAATGCCTAGTCGTGTTTCTTTTTCCCACTTTGAGGTGAGGATTTATATGTGACTTAGAACACTGAAAATCATTCACATAAATACGATAATAGAACACTGACTTTCAATTTTTGACGAAATACTATAAAAAACAACTTATATTTTGTAAAGGTGATCTTGTTGTTTAACGTGTGTAATACAAAAATATTTTTTCTTTCTTCAAAATTATTCTCGCAAACTAACGTTTTCAGTTGTAGAGTAATATTTTCTCATTATGAACTTGTATTGAAAATCAATGATCAAGTAAATTTCTTACCCAAGTATATATTAGGAAATATAGACACAACTAAAATTCTATTTTTTTTTTATACAAAAAAAAAATTAAATGATATGAGTAATAAAATTTTATTCAAATTTTCAAGTTTAAAAAATTTAATTAACTTAAATATAATGATTAAAAAATAATCACAAATATTTTAGGAAATATTTCTTAGAAAATTAATAACGCATAAATTATAATTTTTTTAAGTAGTAGAATTGAAGAGATAAATAAGAATTTTAAACAGAGTATGATTAGCATTAGAAATTTAAGTTATGACTCAAAGTCGTAACGACTTGAACCTTGACTAACTTACGGAATTATACAATTTGAATTTTGAAATCGAAACAGTATCTGGAATTTTTAAACAAAAAGCTTAATTAATACAAAAACAGAAAAAAAAGTGTAGCAGATATTTACTTACAGACAGCAATATTGTACGCAACATCGGTCTTATGTACGTGCATTAGCTTTTGCAGATGGCTCTGTGATTGGGGAATGCAAGTGGTTTGTATCCCCCAATCACAGAACATCTGCAAAATCTGACGCGTGTAATACACCCGATTTCCAGGTTCCGAAAACTAAAAAAAAAAACGTAAACAATCTTTTTGCGCTTTCGGATTTTCGTTTCTCCGTGGACAATTCCTCATGGAACTTAAAGAGTCACAACCCCTGATAAGGACATACCGAAATTTTAATGCAGATTTGCGTCAATCCTAGGGATGGTTAAATTAAAGTTTGATGTAAGTTGTGAAACAGGATATTTATCCCCATTTAATAAAATGTGTTCTAAAGGAATTGTTATACAGTAATTTACTAATAATTTTGTTTTCGACTGTTTTATTAAAGAACAAAAACTTTTTATTTTCAATGAAAATTTTATTATCATTACACTTTTCAATATTAAGTACATTATGGGAAATAAAATTCTTATTGTTATTGAAACATTGCTAACATCAATTTCCACATATAAACATCATCTGTGAAAGCGACTGATAATGGTTTAAGCTGAAAATGATGTTTCATTTAAGTATATAGCATTTTTAAATGAAACTGTGTTTATAAATGCATTGTCTTAAAGTTAAAATTTGTTTTAAAGATCTATACAAACTTCCTAAGACTATGGAGTACATTAGATAAGTAACATAGGTGTCACTGATGAACTTTGTCATAACGTTTACAACTTTACTGAAATATTTCGTTGGTGCCTAATTGAAGAGTTTAGTTCCAAAACTGTGCAAATTCATTTTGGAAGAATTCCAGCATAAGGTGAAGTTGGGAAGAAAGTTTTGGCCATACAAATAGGGAATATGCGTATTTTTTATACTCGAAATATTTCGTACAACTCAGTTTTTATTTGTAATAATACTCATTTTCATTCAATATCTGCCAACATTTTAAAATAAATATACTTATGAACTTTTTTTCTCAACAAATTTGCATAAATACTGCTTTGTGTAACATTACAAAAGTTTAAGTTTAATTGGTGAATAATAATTTCATTTAAATTAAAAAATTATTTACAATTTAATTGAATTTGTTCCATATTTACTTATCTTGCCAAATTATCTTCCCATAGCTTTAAAAATCCTATAATATTTTTTTCATAAAGATAATCCATTTTCAATAATCAAAAAAATTATAGAAATAAGCACAATTTAAATAACTAAAATTTAATGAAAACAACTAAATAACATATTTTCTAAAGGGTTTGCTGTTTTTAAAATGCTATTGAAAAAATGAAATGTTCTCTAAAAGAAATTGTGTTACAATTTTAAAAGATAATCGCACAATCATACAAAACGGCCAAAAACTGTACACAGGGTGGCAACAAAATTCTGGAAAAAAAATTCCCTGATATTTCCCTGACTTCCATGATGGTGTCGCAAAATTTCCCTGACTTTAAAATTACATTAAGAAACGTTGAAATATATGATTTGTATAAAAACAAAGTATCCACGCTACAATACAATAAATTTACTGCATTATAAATAAAAATGTATAAGCAATACTTATTGTCAGTTAAAATAATAATTTATATATACACAAATTATACAATTGTGGAAGGCATAATAGTAATTAATCATGTTCTCTGTAAGCAGATAATGCAAAGTTTTCCAACTATTCCTTTTGGAGTTAATTTTAAATGTTTTATATGCTTAATATTTCTTATTCCAATCTTCAATAAATCACATTCATTAGCCCCTCACAAGTTGCTCACAATTTCAAGGTCCAATGCACTTTGCTTTTGCTGCTCCCTCAGCAGCGGTTCACGTTTTTACAAAAATAAACTGAAAATATGAAAATGTGCATAACCATACTTTTTTTAAAAAAATTCTTTTTCAGAACTACAAGGAAATATTGACAACTAAATTACCCAGAATAGAGTGCCTAATGGAGGATAATTTACGTTTTAATGATCCAAATTTGAAAATTTCCCTAATTTTTTGTGAAATTTCGAAAATTTCCCTGATATTTCCAGAATAAAAAAATGCCATGACAATTCCCTGATTTCCCGGTTTTTCAGGTTATGTTATCACCCTGTGTACATGGTACAGGGAATATATATAATTGTTAGGTGTCTAATTTATACAAAATGTGAGTTACACGGTTCTGGAACTAAACTTTCCAATTATACCTTATAATAGACCCTTTTTCTTAATTATACAATAACATATTTTCAAATAAAAATATTTAAAAAAAAAAAAACTTCATCTATTGCTACTTCAAAAACAATTATAAATAAAGACAACTCCAGCAGATAGGATAGTACCAACGATCACTCCAACTGTACAAAACCGTTCCAATCTGTACATATGCCGCCACTGATGCAGCCGCCTTTTAGCGAGAGCCTCACCGCCCCGTCTCTCCCTTTTGGGTCCTCTCCCTCCTCTCCTCGGCCTTCTGCTTCTCCCTGTTCACCTTGTCCTGTGCCTTTTTCTCCTGGGAATCGTTCTTCATTTTGTCACGGCGGGCCTTTTCGGCTGCAGCAACGCCCTCTGCATTCTGGTTCTGGGGGGCAGGGGCAGAGGCTGTGGAAAATACGAATGATTTATACATGGTTCATACATATTTTCAACAGTAAAAATTAAGTAGTTCTTAAGGACTTTTTAAGGACCTCTCGATAATTTTTAAGGACCTCTTGCATTTTTTGGTGCCGTTGAGGGAGAATCGTAATTTTTTGGCGCAAAATTGGTGCAGAATCGCATGAAAAGGCAGTTTCGTAACAAGTTGACGCAGGATACTACTTCTGGCTAACTCTGGCGCAGAAATGTTAAAGATGCTACATTCTTATGAATTTCACCGATTTTCTAGAATGAGTATCGATTTTTCACAAAACAACAAATGAGCTGTGATTTTCTAACGAAGCGTCGCGTGTGGTAATGAAATACCATTGACTAAAAAATCGGATAAAAGAGATCAAAAGTGCATTTTTTTTCTGTCACTAAATCCGTCTATTGACGCCTTTCTGATTTACACTTGTGTATAACGGTCAAAAGTGTGGACATGATCAAAGTAAAATCCGGAATTCTACATTCCTATATTTTTAATGCACTCGGAATTCTGAGTTCCGAAAATTTAAAAAACTTGAAATTTTGGGTTAGACATGAAAAAATACTACCCATGTGTGCTCATGCTTGACAAAAATTAAGTACCTTAGTTGAAAATTAAGGACTTTATGGGCCCTTAATTAAGGACCTATCTAAATTAAGTAGTTCTTAAGAACTTTTAAGGAATGTGCGAACCATGTTATAGGACAAAAAATAATGAGATGATTAACATGTTTTGCAATATGCAGCAATTTCGGTAGAGTAGACATTTTTATACTACATGCTAAAGCGCTTATTGAAATAACATATTTATTTGAAAATAAAATTAAGCAATTAGCAGTCAAGACAGCAATGTACCGTTCTGGAATTTGTAGGTTTGCCCTTAATATTAGGAATTTTTAAAGTTGCAAAAATATTAAATTTTATACAGTTATCAAGTATAAATACTTTTACAACATATTGATTTAAGGTATAGTTAAAAGTACAACTGAAAACATTTATAAACACATTCGATTTCACAATTTTAGTAAAATTAAAAAAATTTGAGATATAATTTAAAATTAATAATCAATTAAAAAAATTTATTAAAAAGTCATGTTCTTAATACTAATAACAACTTTTTTTTTAAACAGCACCAAAATTAGTTATGTTTTTTGTAAATTGACATCAACTTCAAAAAGTTGCAATACCTAAGTATAAAATGTATAATAAATAATTCAATTGCTTTAACATGTTCGTAAAATTAAAAATAATGTTTACTATTTACAACTGAATAAGCCAGTGGTCGGCAAACCACAGCTCACGAGCCACATGTGGCTCTTTGGTCTCTTGAATGTGGCTCTTACACAAAATACTGCGTGGGGGCACCCACATACTATTTTAAAAACAACGGCATAGGAACTTGACTTACCCAAACTTTCCAAGGATATACAGGGCCATTATTCACATTAGTGTTTGTCAGTCATTGTCATGATTTAATTTTATGGATACCTAACAATTTAATTTTATCAATTAATAATATCTTTATTAAGTATGATATCAAGTTTTATTCAACGTACCTATAGTTTAACTAAGACTTAAAAAGTTAAGTAAAGTTTATTAAATTAATTTTAGGGAGTGATGTGGAGTGAAAGTAAGATGTAGTGTCGAGCATTGAGAAAGATGTTGAGATAGTTTGAACATATAAAGAGGATTAACGCAAGTATATAAACGAAACAAGAACACAAGACAAGTGTGGATGGGAGAGTTCAATAGGTCGACCTCAACAAACGCACCTCAATCAGATTGAGGCCGTTTTTAGCAAAGGCCAGCTTTGGAGTACCCTACTTAAGTTAATAACGATTTACCTACCTATATAGTTTAAGTTTAGAAAATGTGACTCTCAAAAGAAATTTAATGCGTTGTATTATTGATATTTGGCTCTGTTGACTAATGAGTTTGTCGACCACTGGGATAAGCGATTTAAAAAATAATGCAAAAGTGGGTATTTCTCTATTTAATAAAACAATTTTGAAATCGGACAAAAAAAAAAAATTCCAAATGATCCAGTTAATTCAGAATTCCGGATAGAGTTAATGGATACTTGGATATATTTTTTTCAAAAGGTGCCTAAGTGAGACATCCCCTATTCCAACAAAAAGACAGTTTTCAAAATATCTCCATTAGAATAGAAAACTTGAGCGATTATTTGTAAAACAAAAAAATGTCAAATTGATAACCAGTCTCCTTTGGTGGGTTTTACAGTGAGGTAAAAACACATTTTTAATATAATAATTTTTAATATATATCATTGTTCTAGGATATAAATTATAGTTGTAATACTTAAACAATTAAAAGTTTTTGCAGGCTTGTTTCAATTTTAACATATGACAATGTTTATGTTAAATGTTATGTTTAAAACAAATACAAATTTGTAAATATTTGCATTATAACACGAAAGTCCATATTAGTAAAAGGAGTTAATAAAATTAATTAATACTTTAGTACATACAGATGAAATATAAACACAAATTACATGCCAAAATTCATTGTTACTAAGTATTTAATTTTACAACTTTGACATGCGATAAAACCTAAAAGAAATAAGATAGCTAAGTTAAGTTGCTTGCACATGTAACAGCAACACATAAAGTTTATGCACACACTGTTGTATTTTTACAATGTCAATCTTTAAAGACATTTAAAAGTTTAGGCAAGAGGGGTAAGACAATGATCTAAATGAAATTTATTTACAAATAACTTACACAGTCACAAACATTTAACATGGGCAGTTATGCATAAAATATACAAGCAATAGTCCAATTCTTCCCAAGAATATTCCGGCATATCGAAGGGAATCTTTGCAATTTTAACAGTGATTATTTTCTTCATATCGTCGATGGCGTACAAATAAAACTTCATGTGTTGCTGCTACATGTACATGAGAAATAGCTATCTTATTTTTTTTTTAGGTTTTATTGCATGTCAAAGTTGTAAAGATAATTCTCATTTTCCCTGTATCAAGCTAAAACATTATGTTTCGGGATAGATTGCAGACAGAAATTAGACAAAAGAAGCATACCATGTGAAGCTGCGCCCTCGTCTGCCTCACACTCTCTAAAAGAAAAACAGGAAATGCATAAGAATTCAATTTTTAAAAACAAAAGAAAACATTTTAAAATAGTAGACACCCGTCGACATCGTTTAAATTTTTTTTATTACAAAACTGCATAAATTGCTCAGTATTAATGTCACAAAAAGTTTGGAATTTGATTAGTGCCATATAAACCTTTTCTGTATTGCAACTAAAAAATATTCAATAGTTGTTATAATATCTCAACTTGCTTTATGCAGTCCTCACTTAAGTTAAAAACATTTCTAGAATACTAAATATAATGGAACTAAATAACATTTTTCACAGGATTTTGTTGTGTTATGGTTTAGGAAACTGTTTTGGCTCTCAAAAAAAGATGTATGAGAAAATTTAAATAATTTTTTTTCCGTATAATTTTATAAACTAATCGTACAACCATAAAAAAAAAAGTTTAAATTCTGTACCTCATATAGACATTCTGTACTAGTAAAGTGTGTGAGTAGGATAACGTAATCTTAAGAGTTCAATCGTGATCAGATAAATCAAAGTTTAGGACACTCACTCTGATACATTTATACTTGAGTATAAACCATACTTTTATGACAATCAAAAACAATAGTTTACTTTTTGACACTTTTAACAAAAATTGTGTATTAAAAAGTATATATTTATTTCTAGTGATGAATTTAATAATAAGCTACTTTTAAAAACCACTTAAATATCCTAATAAGTTAAAGTATCATGATTTTTAAACCTTAATTTCAATAAAAAATTACCACAAACTTTAAGGCAATAAACATCACAATTTTATTTTAGCATGATTTTCACTTTATACTTTTCAGTCAAGTGTGTTATTACTATAAATTTATTTAAACCTAATGCGTAAATGAAATGCAAAATAATTGTGTTATTTTAACGAAATAATGCAAAATGATGCACGCATACACTTTGCTTCTGGGAAAGTTGTGATTATATATCGTTGGGTCAGTGCAACAACTAGATAATTACAAAATTGATGTAACATGGGTTTGTATGGGGAATTGCAGACAGCTAATTTGTAGTTATCTAGTTGTCTTGTAGTACTCACTAAACGATAGAATACACAGATTATGCTTATTTGTTACATGTCTATCTTTGAACAAATATTTTAATATACAATATAGAACTCACAAATAAGAAATTGCAAATTATTAGGCCCAATATTGTATTGCTATTGATATTACAGTAACATGCAACATTTCAAGTTGGAAGGATTTAAATTTGAATTACATAGTTTAACAATGCATCAATAAAAGGAAATGAAACATGCAAAAAGAAAAGATTATAATTTTAACAACCAAGTAGCAAATTTTAATTTAATTTGATATTCAAAATTCAAGGGTGTGTTGAATTTATTAAAAAAATATTTATAAACCTTAAATTTAAAAGTCCCATGTACAGGACAGTAGTGTTCCGAGTTTAGAAAATATTTCAACAGTTTCAAACAGTAAGCATTAGAATGCTAATGATGTGATCTTCTACTATTCAATAACAGATCTTAAAACAAATGTTGGTTGCACTTTAACCTTACTGTCAGACTAAATATTGCACACACACAAAAAATATTTTTATAATTCAACAAATAAATCTTCTTTACAATCAAACACTGCAAAACAAATAAATATCTACAGCAAAATTCAAGATAAAAGTAATAAAATATTGTAAGTGGATGGGGATAAAGGATTTATTAGTGTTCACATAGTTTTAAAAAAGGGCACTTTTTGTTAAGTAAAAAGGCACTTTTTGTTATGTAAAAGGGCACTTTTTGTTTTGTAAAAGGGCAAAGGGTACGATTGGGATACCAAGGCAATCCTACAGACCTACGTTTTTGAGGAAAAATATATATTTTTTAATTACAGGACGCAAAGAAGATATTGAAAAAAGGCAGGGCACATTTTCACTTCTAAAAAGGGCAGGGCGCACCGGCACTTACAAAAAAAAGGGCAGGGCGCGGCGCCCTTTGAAAAACGCATAACAGGGACACTAGGATTTATACTATCTTTTTGGTAAAAAAGAAGTTGATCCTTTTAGTAAAAAAGAAGTTGATTCTTTTAGTAAAAAAGAAGTTGATCCTTTTGATAAAAAAGAAGTTGATTCTTTTAGTAAAAAAGAAGTTGATCCTTTTGATAAAAAAGAAGTTGATGCTTTTAGTAAAAAAGAAGTTGATCCTTTTGATAAAAAAGAAGTTGATTCTTTTAGTAAAAAAGAAGTTGATCCTTTTGATAAAAAAGAAGTTGATTCTTTTAGTAAAAAAGAAGTTGATCCTTTTGATAAAAAAGAAGTTGATGCTTTTGGTAAAAAAGAAGTTGATTTATTTGGTAAAAAAAATAATAATCTGAATAATGAGATTTTGAATAGAAGTTCCACAAAAACAATTTCCCAATAGCAATGTCTATGAACAAATGGGAGAAGTTTTAAAAAAATGGATTGATTGCAGATACCAACATAAAACAATGTGAAGATTAGAAATTAATATGTTCTGGAATTCAAAATTAGCAGGTGCACCTTAATATTTGAAGCAATGCCCAATATCTTTGTTAGCCAGATGTTACCAATTTTTAACTAATGTATATTTTAAAATGAATCACAGTTTTTTAATAAAAAAATTATTACATAATGGTTGTTTGTTTCCTAGATTAACTGGCAAGACACTCCAGGGTAGTAGTGAGAGACCACTTTAAATATTTGATTGTGTACTTTCTTTTATTGGGAAATATTTACGCACAAAAATACACACACAAAATATCATAGTGTACTAAACTAAAATACTTAATACTTTTACTATTTTATTTACTAATTTCAACTAATTATTAATTACTAAAATAAAGTTTACCATTACTAAACTATTCCCAATAGTTAACCTTGTTAAATCCACATGGTTCTAATTTAATGTATTAATAGCAAACATGTGACATTCTTTTACCGTTCAAAATTAAGTGTTAAAAGAAACTTAGTCACATTTCCACTTTTATTTCTCACCGTATTAGACAGAAAAAAATGCCAATTTTAATACCCTTGAAGACGTGGGTGGAAGAACCAGGCAGCTCCAGTTTTCAAACTTATTCAAGAAGGACGAAAAACACTGAACGTTTCTATGCTATGCCGGACGGAATTTTTAATTCATTTCGCAATATTTTTAATTCATTTGGCGATATTTTTAATTCATCTGGCGACATTTTTAATTCATTTCGCAACATTTTTAATTCATTTAGCAATATTTGGCGTCATTTTTAATTTATTTGGCGATATTTTTAATTCATCTGGCGACATTTTTAATTAATTTCGCAACATTTTTAATTCATTTGGCAATATTTTTAATTCATTTGGCGATATTTTTAATTTATCTGGCGACATTTTTAATTGATTTGGCAATATTTGGCAACATTTTTAATTCATTTGGCGATATTTTTAATTCATCTAGCGACATTTTTAATTCATCTGGCGACATTTTTTATTCATTTCGCAACATTTTTAATTCATTTGGCAATATTTGGCGACATTTTTAATTTATTTGGCGATATTTTTAATTCACATGGCGACATTTTTAATTCATTTCGCAATATTTTTAATTCATTTGGAAATATTTTTAATTCATTTGGCAATATTTGGCGATATTTTTAATTCATTTGGCAATATTTTAATTAATTTGGCAATATTTGGCGACATTTTTTGGTGATATTTTTAATTCATCTGGCGACATTTTTAATTCATTTAACAACATATTTAATTCATTTGGCAATATTTGGCGACATTTTTAATTCATTTGGCGATATTTTTAATTCATCTGGTGACATTTTTTATTCATCTGGCGACATTTACTCATCAGCCAATCAAAATAAATCGTTTATCCCAGTATTGTCGAAAAATATTTTTGGTCTCCAAGGTGATTTTTAACAGTAATGTTATGAGGGGAAGATCGAGATGTAAATTTCCCATAGGCGTAATGTTAGAGAAAATGGAAAAAGTTCTATAACTTTTGAATGGTTGCAGATATCCACATGAAACAAAGTGCAGATTTTAAACTAAAAAAAGTTTGTTCACATGCTGCAAGTTTCATAAAAATCCGTGCAGTAGTTTTTGAGTTAAATCCGGACAAACAGACAGACAGACAAAAAAATTTTAAATGTGATTTTCGGAATCAGTGTATCCTAATTCGTGGAGAAAACACAAAATGAGGGGTTTTGTTCGATTCCACTGACAGACACTCCATTCTTATATATAAGTATAGATGATTATATTTAATGTGCAAATGAAAGTTGTTTATTACAATAAATTCTTAAACTACATGACAAAATTGTATACTCTGTAGAAATATCATAAATATTTTTCGCTTTGTCTGGTACGTATAGTCTCCAGGACGCCGTGCAGCTCAGAGAATGGACAGGATAGAACAGAAATAGGATTAGCAGGATAGAGCATAAAAATACATACGGACCAAACAATTATAATTGAGGATAAAATATACAAAAAAAATATTCTGAAAAATGAATCTTATTCGCAAACAAAATGTCGCTTAAAATAATGTAAAAATTCCCTTATAGTGTCGTATATAAATTTGTGTACAGATAGGAGACACATACCGTAGACATACCGTAGGAGACACATACCGTACAGATACGAGACACATATTATTGCTGTTTTAAGAAACTTCGGTTTACAAATTTAATTCACTGAAAAATAATTATTATACATTTATTAACGATGAATGACTGATCTAACAATTATTGATATTTCATAGATATTTTTGTTAGATAAAAAGTTTCCGTGTAGTTTTCGTCGTCAAATATGGAAATGCATTCTTTCCTTCCTGAAGCGGCGAGAGAAAACATCATTAAGAAACTGTTTTCGAGACCTGTCTACGAATTTAACCTTCATAGTAACACTCTGAGGATTTTAAGGCCCCTTTTACTTTAATCTCAATCGCTGAGGTATTCCTCAAAGGGTTAGTCTTGGATATATAAATGTTTTAAAAAGATGTTGAGCAACATGTCTAAAAATTTTGGGGTACTAGTACTGTGAGGGATAACAAATATTATTAAATTTTCATGTTTTACGCTTCGAAACAACGTGTTTAACATTCACGTTTTTTTTTTACAAAACAGTTATTCCATTTTATGTTATTTTCCCTCAAATGTTTGGTGCGCCTAGATAAGGACAGTAATCTGTTCTGGAGTAGGTGAGAAAACAAGCTGTCTCAACGACGTTATCTTAAACGTAAGAACGCACTATTATACTTCACTTTAAAGAACATGAACAATTCGTTATTTTTACTCGTGAAGTGAAAAGTGACAACAGCGTGCAGAGGGAATTATTTTTATATGGGGAGTACTGAAACGTGTGTCACTCTGGCCGTTGCAACACCTAACGATACTTAACTATGCTTTATTATTTGTTTTACTCGGCAATGGTGATAAAAGATGTTTAAATGTGATACCTGGTTGAGGAAATAAATAGAATCACGTAGAATTTCACAATACAAGATTACGCTTCCTAAAAGCTACCGATAAGCCCAGTCCAAATGAAATGTTATTGCATTTTATTTTTAGTGCCTGGAGCATTGATTGGTATTGTAGTCGTCTGTGAAGAGAAGATACCAAAAGTTCAAATTAACGACATAGGATAATACAATAACGATGGAGGAATCTCAAGTTAAAGAGGTAATTAAATTATTTTAATCAACAATCAGTACATATATTTATCATGTTTTGGTGTTATATATTATCAACGTTGCTTTAAAATTAATAAACATGGTGTAAATCCGTGTTGTGTATGCTGTTTTAAAACATACAGCTTTTTTTTAATATTGCACACTTTTATGAAATAACTTGCATACACGGAAGAGTTTTTTGCTATCAAACTATTGCTGTAAATTATTCTTGTCATATAAACAACTACCCCAATCAGGGGCATAAAATACAACCCAGTAGGGACCGCAATGCGGGGAGCCCAGGCCTACAAAGAGACCGGCGTAGTTATATAAAAAAAGAAATACATAAATTACTGAAAAATATAAAGTGCACTGCTGATGTCAGTCAAATAGTTTTTTAAATCAAAACGCTGTTTTTCTCTATGCGGAATGGCCACAGTTACTTTGTTTACAAAATTCTGTTACGCCAGCATTTTTATTTTGCCATTATGTAAGCCATTTTGACGATTAACCCCTTCAATTCATTGGTAAATAATTATTTTGATGATGTCAGCTTAAATTAGGAAGAATATAAGCCTTATTAAATTAAAAAATAGAAGTTTTAAAAAACGCTTTTCCAAACTTTAAATGAAGGACAATTGAGGTGGCGCCATCTGTTGGCAATTTTGAAAACTAGATTTCTATGAGCTTCGTTTAATAATAGCATTTCTACACAATGTAACAAGATCTATCACTAACATAAAATTTCGCAAGTAATTAATATCTATGTCGAACACTGGGTCACTCTTGTTGAAATTGGATCCTGGTGTGTGAATAATTTAACCAATTGCACTATGAGCAATTTTCCATGCGACCTTTCCACAGTTCCGAGTCATTTTTACTGTGAGCTACTACACTCGGGGACAACCTAAGTTGAGCCTAAAGCAATTGAATATTTATACATATCATAGCCTCCGCTTCAGGTTCAACTTAGGTTGTCCCCGAGTATAGCTAGGAGTATTTACAATGATGCAATGGTCTAATAATGAAGTAATCAATCAACCAGCTACAGCGTGACTTGCTGTGTATTGTAAACATTGAGATGTGTAAACAACAAATGCGTATTTATGCATGTTTGTAGTTTGAGTCCGCGTTTAGCGAACGAGAATACTTAAATATATACCTACATGCATAAAAGTTATTGCTAGATGTCGCCGCAGAAGCACTAACAGAGTTACCAGCTTATATTACAATGCTTTATTACAACTTTGAAGAAACTTTAGTCGCTTTGGACGGAACATACGTCTGCTATAACGCCGATTAAATACGTTGTAAAACTGTCCTGTATATTGTTCCATTGCATCATTTATGAGTAAGAGACTACAATAAAAATAATATACCGTAAGAAAAACGTGTGTGCACATACATACGTATTATCTCCTCTTTCTGTTTAAGGTCATTATAGAACCTATTACCAATTTAAACCTATTTTTGTAACTCCATTACTTTCAGCTGCGACGTAGGATGAAGGGAAGCATGAGCCAGGAACTATACGAAGACGAACTTATTTTTATACGTTTTCTGAGGGGTGAGAATCATTTATACTTATGTTTTTCTTTATATAAATTCATAAAAGTCTATAATTACCTATTTTTACAAATATTAAAAAAATATCCTTAATTTTGAATAACAATAACTTTATTATAAACCAATGATAACAAAAATAAAAATCGAGCTCCATATGATTGTCCTGGCACCCTTCTTACATCTTCGGTAATCTAGATCTTTCCGCACTTCTGATAAGTTTAATAGACTTCTTCGAATTATTTTGTTTGTCTTGAGTTGCTCTATTGCCTGTTTAAGTTTTCTATGCTGAAACTTAACTTTAGTGTGATATTTTGAATTCATAATTTCGACAAATCGTCACTTTCCACTCCACGCAATTTTCACACAAATGATTTAAACTGTCAACAAGTTGAATGGGATTGTAGAATGTGCCGTCCCCTTTAAGTACACTCATAAAACATTTTAAACCCACTCATGAAGGTTTTTAAACAGACTCATAAAGATTCGTCGATTATAATTTAAGATACAGCGGGTTAACAAAACGATGCACGCTCTAAATTTGACTAATACCCCTACGCGGTAAAAAGTCAGAAAAATGAGTGATTTACATCCTTGTCAAACGCAGCTCACCTACATTTGCACGATGGTAGGTCATTTATTCATATAGGTGATTCCCCTTGGAATTATGGGGCGTTGACATATTAATATTCTTCTTGTAGCGCTCAAGTTTCTGCCGATGACCACTATACCCTCTGATAGATTTTAAAGACATGTACGCGTTAAAAAAGTTGAACAGAATGTTCGTACGATCGATGCGCGAACCATTGGATTGGTCGTTTGAGACCTCATGACGTCGTGTTCTGCAAGCGGCCAATCAGATTATCTATAATTACTCCTTGTGACATCTTTTTATGCGGATTTGTCAAACATTGTGTGCACACTTCCTGTGAGAACAAACTGAAAGTGCACATGGAGATTGGAGACACGCCCTATGTAACGTATATGTATGGAGAATGCATACAGGTTATGTGCGCCAGTGACTACGAAGATGTTTCACAAAGGATGGCTTGAAACGAACTGCATTTTATGTGTTATCCGTGTGGCTAAGGGAGTTACGTAAAACAATTATTATTTTATTATTGTTTTTATGTTTCTATGTGCTAACCTCGGGGAACATGTTTGATATTTACTTTCTTTTTAGCCCGCTCATGTTCATTTTAAAGAAGAATTCTTTAGCGTGTTCTTTTTTTCGTTTAAGGTGGATAATTATAAAATTAAAAAAAAGTTTCGCGTAAAGCTAAATATTTATCTTGGTGTACCAAACATAAAATGGTGGTTTACGATATATGTCAATTGTTAAAGGGAAAAAAAGGGGTTAAAGGGAATTAAAAGGATTAAAGGGAATTTCCATCTGAAGAAAGATTTAGATTACCAACATACTTTATGTTCCAAGATGACAAAAAAAATTCATATTAAAGTTTGTGAGAAAATAACATTTTAATCTTAAGAATAGGTTGTTCTTTTTCATTTTGATGGACAGAGGAAAAAATAACACGTCGTTATTTTGGTGACTTAAAGGTTGCACTCGAATGCAAAGAGTTCATAAAATGTGTTGATACCCAAATGATATACTTTAACTGGAATTAGATAAAGAACAAGCTAACAAAAGAAAAGCGTTATCTATGTTCAATAACATGCAGTTCTCGTTTGATTTAAAGAACATGGAGCAAAATAACAGGTCGTTTTATTGTGACTGATAGTCACATCTCTTTCGCAAAGGGTTCAACACTACTGCAATTTGAGTTTTCCATGGTGATTTTTGTAAATGCAAATGCAAACCTACCAGGTTCGATGCATTTCCTGTAGTTCGGAAGACTCAAGGAGAAGAAACATCTTTTAAAAACTTAACTAGTTTTTATTTACATTCCCAAACAATACTTTTTGTGGAGGAGCTGAATTTTATCCAACCATACTCAATGGCGGCCTGGTGCTCTCTCTGTTCGAAATCCGAACCGAAACTTCTCAAGTGGAAGATGCCACATTCCAAACCCAAATGGGGCCTCTCACAGTGAATCATCCCGCAAGTGGGCCGGTCTGCAACATTCTCCCACCTTTGAGTTTGAACTTATAAACTCAAATTTTACTAACTACAGCTCTCCCCACAAAAGCAAAGTCAAATATACAAAAAGGATACAAAAATATATACAAATACACACATATTGTTCATTGAAAACAAAAACAATGAATTATTTGCTAACTAAAAGAATGCTTACTAATTAATGCTAAAATATATATACATATAAATTTAAATGCAAAAAAAAGTATAAATTGAAAAAAATATTCTAAATATTAATTCTCTAAAGTTTTTTGCTTAATATCTCATATGATCTGGTGCATTCACAGTTCGTCCACTTTGGCACGTTACCAGCGATAGAGTTTGTTGTGAGATACAAAGAGACTTAAATTTCTACATTACATTATTTACATCATTCTAAATAAGAAGAGACATATTCATAATACAATTTGTTTCACTACATCATTATGTACAGCTAAAACACTTTTTAGTTACTCAGAACTAATTATCTCTCCATTTAGAATATTTACACTAGAAGGCCACTTGGATTCTGACTTTCAGAGCCAAGATGGACACTCCCACCATTTTAATTGTTTCAACTTTTCAGTAAAACAATCACGAGACTCGAGGTCGGCAGCTTTTTATACACCTGGTATATTATGCCAGAACTGAGGAGGATCAGTCACAGAAAGAATGTATTTAATTCGATTTATCACTAATGTGCACCACTCGGTCATCGTACTCCGAAAACTGTTTCTAACAGCTGTAGAAGTGTCCATCGAATAGAATGGACGACTTCCAGTGACCTCCAAGTCACTTAAACTTGGGATACAATCATCAACACTTAGATGATTGGCAGTTGGAGAAAGATCACGGGGCACTATATTCAAATGATGATTTATGGTGGCACTTAATTGAAATGGTGAGCATTTTACACCAAAACAAACATTTGTATGACGATAAGTTACTGACTCACCTGAGTTTACACTATCAGATGCACTAAGAAGAAGGTTTGGCACTTTTTCCAAACATTGATTCGGAGACGATAATCCCTTATGTTTACAACTTGCATCATACACAAGCCTTTCCGGCATTCGCCGCACTGGGTCAGGGGGGATGAAGTCGGCTGAGGGGGTCGCTACTTCGACCGGGAAGGAATCGCCTCGGATTCGAATAGCATCTTCATCTGTCGTCGAGACCTTCAATACTGGGACGGGGGGGATGGGGGCGGCTGAGTGGGTCACAACCGCGGCCGGGAATGAATCTCCTCGGATTCGAACGCGATCTCCATCCCTCGACGAGGTCGTCAATTCTTTTAGATGTATTGTAGCTCGGACACGGCAAGCTATAAGCTTCTCTTCATATACTTCGGCAGCATAGCATTCTTTATTGAAGTCTTCTTGGCTGCATCCCTCTTCCTGATCCTGCAGGAGTTCCTGGAACACAACGTCTAGGGCAAAGAGTTTTTTGGCTTTTTCTTCTAGCTGTTTCAAAGCTATTTGGACATTCACGGCTTCAGCCATTTCCGTTATAAGCTCACGTAAGAGCTTAACGGCCTTTGTGAATGAACCTCGCACGGCTGTGCGTCTTTGTTTGAGAGATTCCATTGTCTCTTTTTCCTCGAGTCCCTGTTCGGGCGCCATAATTTTGTAAATGCAAATGCAAACCTACCAGGTTCGATGCATTTCCTGTAGTTCGGAAGACTCAAGGAGAAGAAACATCTTTTAAAAACTTAACTAGTTTTTATTTACATTCCCAAACAATACTTTTTGTGGAGGAGCTGAATTTTATCCAACCATACTCAATGGCGGCCTGGTGCTCTCTCTGTTCGAAATCCGAACCGAAACTTCTCAAGTGGAAGATGCCACATTCCAAACCCAAATGGGGCCTCTCACAGTGAATCATCCCGCAAGTGGGCCGGTCTGCAACAGTGATCAAATAATTCTTAAAATAAATGAAATTTTCGCAGACTTAAGCTGTTGAACAGTCATGAACTTTGTTTAGAATAGGCCTCGGCACCCAAGAGTTTGGAGACAAAAGAGCAAAAATAGAAATAATGTATTCTTAATATGAAAATCAATGTCTTTCTGAATGGGTTTTGTAACTTAAATTATATTTATTTAAAACGAGAACAAAGAATTAACATTAAAAAAATTTAAAGTTAGAGTGATGTCACTTGTATCGTGTATATTTATATATTTAATCAATATTAATTTAGTCTAAAAATGTCATCGTTTTGATTTCAGCACGGAGTCATAATATAGATGCTGCCGAGACGATGCTAAAAACAGTACGTATATTGAAAAAAAATTAATTTAACTCTAAAAGTTTAAAAAAAAAAATTTAACTCTAAAAGTTAAAAAAAATTAATTTAAATGTTGCTAAAAAATTTCTTTTTAAATAAAACATTTGAATTTAACTCTCAAAGTTGAATTCAAACACATAACACTATATCATGGGTTGAGTACAGTACTACAACTAAGAAACAACTTAGCTATCTAGTTACTGTCTAAGTAACTACATAGTTACCTAGATACTATCTAAGTAACTACATAGTTACCTAGTTACTATCTAAGTAACTACATAGTTATCTAGTTACTATCTAAGTAACTTCATAGTTACCTTGTTGTAGTACTCACCCACAATATTCCATAAAACACTAATATTTTATTGATGTATTACATACATTTTTATCTTACATATGAGGTGGGGAAAAAACATTAAGGCCACTTTTATTTACCTGGGTTTAGCCAACATATCAGCTAGCAGACCACATACTATACTTACTTTTTAATAGCAATTCTTAGATATATTTGACGTTTTAAGTACAGTTTATTCATTTATATCAATTTTAGAGGACCTAAAAATGCGCTTTAAATATTTCATACTGGGTTTTAATTTACAAATATGTACTGTGAAAAAACATTTCGAAAACATATCAAGACAACAGTAAATAATTATATACTGTTGTATATTCTCTTACTACTCATTGTGTTGTTGTTGCTGTTGTTTTTCCTCCATAGTTTGACAAGATCCATGAGACCAGTGACTCTCAGGAAGTCGAGCACAAGGAGAGGATCGCAGTAAATATCTTTCCTGGAGTGGCCCTTGCATTCCATTATGTGCTCTCCAGAAGCCTGATGGTCTAGTGCAGGTGGTGAATACCTTCCTGCCCTCAAACAATGAGAGGCACTTGATGTGTCCGCAACTCATTGTTCTTAGTACAATTGAATCTTTGTATAGGTTAAAATAATGAAAAAAATATCAATGTACATTTTAAACGCCGTTAGTTGTAAAAAAATATTCTGATTTAAATATTTAGATTAATTTTTAATTTTTTTAAAAATGGAATAGTGTGGATAGAATTCTGAAGGGAAAATTAAAATGAATTTTATTACTGTCGAATTTTTCTACCCCTACACTTACTAATAGGAAATTATGTTATTTGGACGATGTATCTACGATTTAAAACTATCATTAGTTAATTATTATAATTAAACAAACTCAGTCCAAATTAGATGGTTTGATGATTCAATTGATAAATCAATGCAAGTGTTATCTTTGGTATGAATGTTTTAAGAAAAGCACACGATTCTCATCTTACAATAACCCGGTAGTGTGTTCTCACAATTTTACATTTTTTAAATAAACAATAATTATTCTCTAAACTTTCATAACTTATTTTAATTGATTATAAATATATCTTATTCAAATTAAATATGTTTTTCCATTTTATACTTTTTTCCAGCACATTAAGTGGCGGATTGAGCACAAAGTAGATTCCATACTTACCGAGTTTACACCTAACAAGGTAAGGTTAAAGTAAAATATGTATACTTTTAAAGATCTGGAAACAATGTATCTCGTTTATTACTCTTTTATTATCCTATATATAAATCAGTCAAAAGTTTCATATTGAAGAAGTAAAAATGGATACACAGTTAAAAATAATTACCCAAATTCGGCAACAGTTTTAGCAAAATATGCCCCAATTAAATATATTGTCAAAACTGATGAAATGTTAGTCAGTTTCTCTCAATTCACGAAATATTCTGTAACTTTCGACGAATTATTTTCTTATTTTTGACGAAACGTTTAACCGGAGCATATTTAGAGAAAAATTCGTCAAGTTTGAGTGACCATTTTTAACAAAGTCGATTGTATTGAAAAAAGGACATAATCTGCAGTTTCAACATGGAATGTATTTAAAATGGAAATAGTGACATGAGAAGTACATATTAAATTATGGAATAAGTATTAATGATTCGTCAAGCGCAAGGAATAAACGATGATGGTCCACTTTTTATTGATAGACATCTCAAAACTTTATATAGGGCAATACATTCATTGTGTTACTATTCTAATTCCTTTTAGTTTAAGTATTTACAATTTGAGTTTCACATACTACTATTTGAGTTTCATATACTATTATTTGAGTTTCATATACTACTATTTGAGTTTCATATACTACTATTTGAGTTTCATATACTATTATTTGAGTTTCATATACTACTATTTGAGTTTCATATACTACAATTTGAGTTTCATATACTACAATGAGTTTCATATAATTTCAGTATTTAATAGTTGATTTTCATATAATTTCCTTATTTAGTATTTGGGTTCATTATATTTTCACACACACAGTATTTACAATTCGAATTTCATATAAATTCTGTATTCACTATTTGAGTTCTATATAATTTCAGTATTTACCCTTCTAGTTCATGAGGTCTGAATACTTCCCTCTCAGCAGAATCGGAAACGATCTCGAAGATTCACCAATCTCGTTCTTGCATTTCGGAAATTTTGACTTCAGGGGTATGTATTTATTCAAAAAGAGCGGCCGAATTCTAAAACGTCTCTGGTCCACTTTTTAAAACTTACGACAAAATCACAGTTTTTACGCATTACATTTTATTTCTACATCTGGAATTAAAACAACAACGTACGTTGCTTAATTTCATGCTTAGAAACAAAATTATATTCGAAAAACATTTTGATTTACCCTTCTGAAAAGTGGACAAAAGTTTAAAAGAAAAATTTTAAAAAGTGGACACGAGACGTTTTGGAATTGGGCGACACAAATATACTAATACACTTTCATCCGGGTGTGTAAAGGTTTGGGCGCTGGACTGCAGGGCCCGGGTTCGATTCCCAGATAAGACGTGGATGTATTTGTGTTGTACGTGTCAAAACAAATTATATGTAAACGGAGAAATGGTTTTATTCTCGTCGTTATTCTTATCTACCTCCCGCTCTGAGAGGCCATCACCAGTAAAACACTGTTTATTAGTGGAGTGAAAATATAGGCAAAAATATTTTTTTCCGAATTTTAATTTTTAATAGTGCTGAAAAGTTGTCATTTGGTACCATAATGACAGAGCTAAAATAGTTTTATTCTACCTTTTCTTCTTGAGGTTCCACTTTGACCTTGATTTTTACAAAATGTGCTTAATTTTTGTATCTTCGTGACATTGATAAGTTTTATCTCCCAAATTCAATTTCTAATATCGCAGGAAAGTTTCCATTTGATATCAATAAGACTTCTAAAATAGTTTTATTTTATCTATTCATTCATCTTTTGGCATCTTTTACCGACACTGGCAAGGGAATGTGACATGGTGTATCCGACAGAGCAGCAGCAGCAATTTCAAGTACCGTGCCTCAAGGTATGCTTTTCATTATAGATTAAGCTTCTTCAAGCGTCATTGACAGTAAAAAAATTGTGAGAAGAAACGGAGAACATACAAGAAAAATAAATGACTATGTACATGGTACATCGGTGGAAGAAAGGGCATAACGTTGCAACTCGCAAGTTTAGTTGAAAAAAATAATGCTATGGGTAAAACAGTATTTGAAGAGCGTGTTACTCTGATTCAAGAACCTGAATCTATGTATCTTGGTCATGTAACTCCATCCAGTGGCTCAGCGAAAAACATCACCAAGGACGTTACTGACTATCTAACAGAAAACGGAATTTCTGTTGATAACATTGCAGCCGTCGGATGTGGTGGAAGGTGGAATCAAACGTAAATATAGGAAGAACGGGAAAAGTAATAAGGCTTCTCGAATTTTATTTTAAAAAAAACCATTCAAAACGAGTTTCCGTTATATCATCTACGGAACTCTCAGACAGAAAAACTATAGGGTTTCGTGAATTCTCTGGTACTATTGGAAAACACTGGCAATTGCGAACAGTTGCCACTTGCATCGTTTAAGAAAATTCTAGTTAACTTGCCAGAAATAATTAAAAAAAGTTATTCACTGATCAATATTACTTATTTGATATTTTGCAAGCTGTTGCTAGCGGCTAGTGTTGAACAATTTTATCAGAACTAGAATCTGGAGCATTTTTCTACTCATGATGGTTAAGACTGCAAATAGAACTTTGTGTTTATCCGATAATACTCATTTACAGAATTTATACACGCTAACAGAATACGTTACGAAAGTTTATGTACCAATGTGGTGTAGTATTAAGATTCATCACTTCTTCGAGGATGGTTTTCAAATTTGTTTTCGAAATATTAAATAATTCACATTTATCTACTAAAATAAAAAATTTCAATCCCGTGATTGAGCGTAATGGTTTTCTTGTAGTTCAGGAAATATACTATTAGCAATGATTGCACATGATCGAAAAATTAGCAAAGAGTTTGGCTTGCATCAGATCTTGCCGCCAATAGCAAGGAAATCCATTGGACTATGTAAATTTACTATTCCATATTTTAACTTCGACGCTGAATTATAAACATTTATTGCAGAATTAAGGCGGAAAATAATCTTCACTTACCAGGAGAATTTCAGATGAAGCTTTTAAACTAACGGTGTCTGATGGCGTACCTGAAGTGTTTGATTTCGCAAAGTACCCATGTCATTTTTAATCGGTGGAATCAGTCATAGAGGCAGCAGCTGCGGTTTGGGTGCAACCAAGAGAGATGAATATATTAGAGTCAGGTTGAAATCTAGATAACTTATGTCACAATTTAACACCAAAGCAGAATATCGTTATTTGGCAAGTCACCCATCAGTTGTTTGCATCGTGGTTATACTTGTTTAAGGTCGGAAAAGCATAAGAATATTTACTACCATCTTTAGTTTCAATTGACTAGCTGTTGCAGCTGGATTCATAATTACTTAGACTCAGTATTAAATTATAATACATTCTTATCACCCTATAGAGCATTACAACATTATTCAATTTTTGCATTATCGGTAAATTTCATGGTCTGAGTGGAATCTCTAGATATTGTTTGATGTGAAAATGCTTTTGCATGGTAAATAATATATACGAAAAACAACTTTTCCGCACTATTACATCACATTAATTACATTTTGATTTTTTCACTTCGCCGTAATAAACATTGTATACGCATAAATTCGGCTAAATACGGTCGCTAAAATACATGTGCCAGCGCGGCAAGTAATACTTGACTTGTTAATGCATGTCCAAATCAAGATATTTGTGTTAAGACACTTATTTATTGAAATGTGATTTACACTATTAAAAATAGGTACTCAACAATAAGTAAACTGTGCTAATTTTTTGAGTACATTCGATGCTTATCATAGCACTGAATACATAAGTTCCATTTTTGAAAAAGACATATACTCAAAAATAAGTAAAATTAGTAAAAATGAATAAAAAGAGCAGTCAATAAGACACAGTCAATAAGCAGTCAATAAGAGCCTACATAGGCTGTTTTTATAAATCACTTTCAAATAATATCGACAATTACAAGTCTTAACGAGAATCGAACCCAGATCCTCAGCAATGCGGACCAGTGCCGTATCCGTTAAACTATCTACCAGAGCGACATTAATAAGTTATAAACAGAAGAAATGTTAAAAAGGTATGCCAAAGAATGGGAAGTAAGATAATTGAGTTGAAATAACTAAGTTTCTATTTAAGCAATCGATGTCAAATAATGTGGCAAACCATCTTCTGAACAACTATTTTAAGTTTGTTAGGTCGCTTTGTCAAGATGGCTTGCACATAATCTGAGATTAGCAATATTAAATCACACTGCTCATTTTTGAGATAGTACGTTTATTTAAATTTGAGTGCGTCATCGCTCATTTACAGTGTAATTGTACTTAAAGAAACACACGAGCATGTTGAGATACCCATTTTTAAGTACATTTTTTTACAGCGTAGTTTCCTAAAATATTCAGACGGAGCGGTGGCTGAGAGGTAAGGAATTTGACTAGCAATCAGATAATTGGAAGTTCGAAGACTTGACAAAAAGTTAAGGTGATCGGAGGGTTGCCAGATTCGCTACTAAAAAACAAAAGTAAATAAAAAAAAACAAAAGTAAAAGTAAAAATAAACCTGAAATAATCCTCAAATACCACCGTCGTATATACGGGATTGGTGCATGTTAAATCCGCTTGTTCTTTATCTAGCTCCATTTAAAAGTATGCCATCACTTGGGTATCGTAGAACCAAAGATCTGGGCATTGCTTAGGGAAAAGAACAGGAACGTTTTTCATGAAAAGAAAGTAAATAGCCAACACGAGTTACTCGACCGCAAAGGGTTAAAATTTTGCATTACAATTTTTTCCAATAAAAACTGTTCTTAGATTAATAACGAATTTATTTTCTTCAAATATTTCAGGTATGATTAAATCATCCGTTAAATGTATAGACGTGCAACTCTTCGTCGCTTATTATCTTGAAACCAAAGTGGCAGAAATGGAAGAGTACAGTGAGAAGGTAAAGCATTTTCCAAGGCATCTTTTTATTTATACGGGTATATTCTGAACAGATAGACAGATAGATAAGTTTAGTGGGCCGTAGCCCATTTACAAAGGTTGGCAACATAATTTAACAAAAGCGGATACAAAATTAGTTAACACAAAATACAAGATAATACATTTTTAAAAAATTTAAAACACAATTTGAATAAATATACAAAAAAAGAGGCACAAATAAAATACATGAGCAATTAGAATTAGGGTTTTAATCTGTTATTCATGCACAAGTTCACTGATCGAGTCCTCCAGGACAATTTTAAAACAGAGATTGCGTAATTGTAAAAATAAAAATATTTTTCTTTGTAAAATTTTAGGATGGTTGAAATGTTGCTGGATTCAATTGATGATAAGTATTTTCGTCTGAATGCATCGTAAATTGGACAGACTAAAAATACATGATCCCAAGTTTCATTTTCTGTTGTGTTACAAAAGTTACAGGAATTATTAAGAAAAATTTCGAAAACAACTCCTTTAAAAAATATACGTGATTGATTGCAACGAATTTGTATTATAATTATTTTTATAGTGACATCTATATTTGAAGTGGTATATTCTGAACAATATGGATGCACTTTCAATTTTTATAAAACTTCAGAATCGCCTTTTCCTTCCATTTCCATCAACAAAACTGAAATAACCGAGTCGGTAATACCAATAATGTAATAATTATAGGAAATTGACTTTCACCGTTGTTTCGTTATACAGGATTGAATACAACTAACTATACGTTGCTTATTTAGGCGAAATATATAAATATTATCAAATTGTATGAATTGTGTTTTTCTACATTAAGTCAATATGTAGTAATTTGTCAACACAGACTCCTTTCACGGGGTCATCATCACAAAATCGTTATAACGATATTTTGTTCTAACCAATTAAAAAATTGTGACATACAAAATAATCAACAGTTTGATACTTTTTTACGTCGGATGTTATAAAATCGCCATATCGTCCTTGTGTGAAGGATATATTATATAATATTATTTGACATGTGCCTCTTTTCAGACTGGGAAATTAATAGATAAATGGGTATGGATATTTGATTATGAAAACTTTTCCCTTGCATCTGCAACTTACAAACCAAGTGAGTCCTTTCAACTACTCTACTTAATTGATAATAACTAGACATTTCTAAATAGTAATAAAACATTTTTCTCCTTCAAAGTAATAAATGTATTTTGCAATGTAAATTTGACTAATTGCGTCTCGGATATCTTCACTAACTGAATGTGTTCGTGTTGGATGGGATTTGAAAAAGTGATTTTTTTAAAATAATTATTGAAAAATATGTTTTGTGTCGAGACACGAATATTCTCAGTAATACCCATCTCATAATAGATGTACTTTGATAATTTTTCTATTTTCTAATGCATCCGTGAAGTATAAGATGTATTTTTGATGTACGTATTTACTTTTATTAACCGATTGAAGAGCTTGCTAACCAAAACCGTCGAAGCACACCAAAAGGGGAGAGGTTATCAATTCGAACGATATGAATTTTTTTTTGTATGTTCGCGCAAGATTTCTGTTCCAATTCAGATATTTGGAACATTCTTTATTAGTTGGATACAGGATGTCGCACTTGGGCACATTTTGAAAAAAATATCCGATTATCCGGCATTTAACTATTACATATCCGGATAAATCGAATGTTACATATCCGGAAATATCCATTGACCGGACTTTTTGTAATAAATTTCTCAGATTTCGAAATATTTTCGTTGTTGAATAAAGATTGTACAACTTTTGTTCACCCGGCATTTATTTGCATTCAGGGATTGTTTTACAATATGCGTTAGAGAGACAACAGAATTTTGTTTATCCGACATTTATTATGGGAAATGGAAAAAGGTCAGCAACAACTTGAATGTTTTGGTGACTAATACAACGGAACGTGAACCCTCCTGTAAAATTAAAAACTAAAAAAGGAAATATAATTTTTTTTTTAAAGCAGACTGTAAGAAAATGCTCTAAAAAATTAAAAATAATTTTTAATTTTACGAACAATTTGAAAAATTTGAATTATTTAATATAATTATTAAAGTTAGTTCACTATAATTACATACAATATATTAACTTTATAAACCTTTTTAAAGTTTGTACCAATTTATAAAAAAAAATTCAAAATTTTAGCGCCGATTTCAATAAGTTGGAATAAGTATAAAATTTATATTAACAACTCAAATTTTTCAACTTGTTCGTAAAATTAAAAATTATTTTTTACTTTTAGCGCATTTTTATTAAGTCTGTTTCTATTTCTAAAAAAAGATTATTTTATATTTTAAATTGATTATAAGGTGTTATAGATGGGACCTTAATTTCCTTTTCTGAGTGACACCCAAATTTAATGTTAGGCCACTATTCAGGTATTTATAGGTTTTATATTTTTTATAAGTATTTGACGATCCTGTCCCACCCTCAGAAATAATAGTATTATCATTTTTAAGCATTCTGCGATCGTCAAGGCTAATTTTATTAATTTGGGCAATCATTTCACCGTTGAATCACTTGACTTTCGACAAAACACGAATCTTTACATTTTTAAAGAAACTAATTTACTACGATTCCTTTCGTGTGATATCCGCTTATTCGGTTCTAATTTTGCTTTTTATGTCACAATTCATTAAAGCTTTTCTGGCTTGGTCGATAGAGCAAGTGACTTCGGACCAGGAGATCCCTAGTTCGAGTCGAGGCTTCAATTTTTATTTTAAATCACCCTCACTCTTGACGAAATAAATTTCGCAAAGAAAGCGACGATATAAGTTTGATTAGTTAGGCGAAATATTTAACCGGAGCATTTAGCAGGAGACTGTTTCGTCAGAAATGCCGATAGTTTCTTTAAAAATGAGCACGCAGTTTTGCCTTACCATCTATTTATTTATTAGTCTAAATTATACCAACCTTTCAAAGTAGATTAGAAATATCAATGACTAATTATTTTTAACTGCACACGTTTATCGTGACGTGACATCGTGACTTGGGGGGGGAGGGGGTATGGGATAAAGCTAACGTTATATTTAACGTGTGAGACGTGAAGGGGGGGGGAGGAGGAGGGGGAGAAAAGCTAGGAAAATAGCGTGGTGTAATGCATTTTTTACTCCCTTAAAGGGTTAGAAAATATTCTACTGTGAATTTTCTTTTTTTAACTATAATATTATACCTAGAGTTTCTTGCGGAAGTCAACAAGGATTACTTATATTATATTTTATTTATTGAAAGTTCCTCTTCGTTTGGACAATCCGCAATGGAAATATTCCTGGCAGGGTAACCTTGGTGATAACTTGTATCTCTTCGAAAAACACTTCCGTATTTCTTCCGATTTTACAATCTTTTTGACCCAAATGAATGATAACGTATCGATTTCATCAAGGTTTCTTGTAATAACCTACTTTTTGTATGATTGTCAGGCTAAAATTTCAATGTCGGGATTTTGGTGTTTAAGTTTTCATATTCATTGAGTCCAAATAGAAGGTTAAAAAGCTGGTGTATGTGTATTGGAAACACCCCCTCAAGTTTCTAAACCAGATAGATCACTTTTGCACGAGAAGCAAAAAAACTAATTAATTGCATTATTTATGGAAAAATTGCACCTTTTTTTTTTTACAAATGGATATTAGATAGTCACAGATCTTAACTCAATTTTTGCTCTTTATAAGTATTATTTTGAGAGAGATTTTTCCCCCTTTCTTTTGGATCTATCAGGTTTTGCAACCCAGTTAAGGGATATATATGGTTTGCAACTGGTTACTGTGCTGCGATTGGTGCTCATCGTGATTATCTGCTTTTAAAACTTTATTTCTGTACCTGTCTGTTTTTACAACTGCTACTTTCACATCGGAATATGAATATTATCTAGCTGCTTTGGAATATTATGAATTCGCCTACTGATAGATCTGTATTAAAACTAAAAATAAATGTCACTATCTGAAAATCGAAAAAAAATTATCTATCTGGTTTTGAAATTCGAGGACTCGTATATATCATAAACAGATAATAAATACTCCGATAATCAAATTTGGTCTTGCAAGTTACAGATAAAGACATTGTTCAAGAGTTATAAAAACAACGAGCTACCTTTTCCGAATTTCATATAAATTTACCATAAATGTCGTAGTTAAGAATGTTCTTAAATCGTAATTAAATGGGTGTAGTAATTGTAGAGAAAACTGTACAGAGATGAAGTGGAATTGTGTTGCTCTTTATCTAACTCTATAGAATTTCCTTCCTGATATATGTATTTTAATAGTCGAACCTTTGTACATTATGTTGTATTCCACGATGTACAGTTACATTTTAAATTTTCTATTCAAAATAAATGAAGTTGTATTTCCTTTGCAGCTCTTGAAATTTTCTCAGCTTTAGTCTCATTGTACGAAGCCAACTACCCAGAGAGGCTAAAAGTAGCGTACATAGTCAACAGTAAGAATGTTCTTAACTTTCGTAAAAATACAATAAAATATTACTAATTGCTGTATGTTGCGATTGACGATATCAAATAATGTAAAATTGGCTTATTTATATTCTTGAGCATGAAAATGTGATGATGTTCTTGAGCATGATACTAATATCTCTTTAGTTTTGAAACCCAAAAATATCGTCAATAATATTTCGACGTATTGAACAAACAATGTATAAGAAATAATATAAAATTAGTTATTAACCTATTCTTGATCGGCTTCGAAAGTCATGCGTCCAGCATTGTCTAGCCCTATAGTATACAGTAGACAAGATAGAACAGATAAAAACCCATGGGACACACAATTAAAATTCAAGATCACTGCCAAAATATACATTTTTTTTAATTAATGCAATGTAATTTTGGTGAGAAAAAACATTGAAGAAAAGATCAAATTACAAATATACGAATGTTTAAACATTTTAATTCTATATTTTTGATTCAAAAGAGTTAATTTACATTAAACTATACAATTGAAACCGTCTAATATAATTTGTTTAGAAAGATTTTATAATTAAATTTAATGAAATGAAAATATTTTTTTTTTAAAAATCTCTCAAATAAAATCACACGCAGTCTGTATTTTTACATTTATATTACAAATATTCCTATACTTTATTTAAATTTCGAATGGGGATATGCTAATACTTTATGGAACATAAATTGTCAATAAATAGCATAAAACTTATCTAACATTAAAATATAAACTTAATTTACAATACAGCGAGATACTTTTATGTTTTCCGCATAAATATTTAATTTTTACAATAGACGGGGTGCTGTTTATATTATTGTGTTAAGCATAATTGATGCCATATTTAAAATACAAGTGTGAATTCTTTAAATTTTCATTATCGGAATAACATATATTTTTATAAATTACACTTCTTTGTTAAATAGTTTGTATATTTTTTTAGGTGGTGCTATGAAAAGTATAATAAGATTATTTTTTTAACCCAATGATGCTCACGCCATTTTAGCAACTGTAAAATTGTTTTCAAAGCTAAGAAATGTTAATGTAGTTTAGTAGGCGTGCACTTATATATTTTTAGCTCAATTTTATTTCATTGTAAAGAGGTGGGTTTTAAGTTATATCAATAAAAGTTAGATTTTAAAAATATTTTAAAATCGAGTATTTTTTATAAGTTTAAAAACTGGATGCATTGATGACAAAATTGGAGATCCCTGGACGTGATATCACGTCCATAAGCCTCAGAGGGTTAATTGACCGAGCGTTAGTGAGGTCCTGTTTTAACTCGACTGTTTAACAAATGGTTTTTTGTAAATTTGTTTGTTACGCAGTTACGATCGAACGCGTTGTTCGATTATCTTCAAATTTCGCATGAACATTCCTTGAAGTCATTAAAAACAAAACGATGTACAAGGTTTTTGTTTGGTCGTGAGGTCTACTGTTCTCAGAACTACAAGTATTTTTTTTTATTTTGTGTATATACAATAAAAGAATAGATACTGAATGAGTATTTATTGCGTATTATTAAATTTTTGCTATTTATCATAAATAAATAAAATAGCCACACTTACTTAAAATGTGTCCATTCATTTAAGATATGTGTATGTTAATATGTAATTTTTTTTTATGTAGCTTCGTACTACTTTTCTCTGTTTTGGGCGGTATTGAAGCCATTCTTGTCGCCACCCACAGCAAAGAAAGTCAAGATATTCGGAAAAAGTAATTCATTTTGTTCTTACTAACTTCATAGTAACACCCATTTGCTGTTTATAAATATATAGAGATAATAGTATCCTGGTATCGAACAAGTTGAATAAGTCACATATTTATACATAGTTCATCTGAATTTCTTACCCCTAGAACAGTCTTATACGTTTAGAACATGTAATACAGTGAAAGAACATAGGCATGTGAGGCGTATTGATACCATTTTAATGTTAAACACTCCAGTTACATTACAACCATTAATTGTGTACCTACACTATAAAAAAAGGAGCTTAAAAATGAGTACATGAAAGTACCTGTTTTTTTTTTAGTGCAATTGCATCGTAAATGAGCGATGACGTACTCACATTTAAGTAATCGTACTTTCGCAAAAATAAGCAGAGTGATTTAATATTGCTAATCACAGCTTCTGTTCAAGGCATCTTGATAAAACTCATTTTGGAGTGCATGTGTTTTTAAAAATTTAAACTTATGTATTCGAAGCCATGAATGTATTAAAAAATGAGTAAAATTTACTTATTTTTGAATACCTATTTTTAACAGTGTATATTTGAGTTTAGAAGACTAAAATGATTGTTAGATGTGTTTTTGCTGTAGCTGGATGGCAAGAAGAGTTGTTGCAGAATATCAGTCCAGATGTTTTGCCAGCATTTCTTGGGGGCAATCGTACGGATCCGGACGGAAACCCGCTCTGCAAATCTGCGGTAAAGATTTTTTTTTATATATAGTTCTTTCTCTAATCCGTTGTATATCGCTATGGGCAAAATGTTGCATCGTCAGATACGAGCTAAATGGCGCTATAAGCAACATAATATAAGAACGTTACAAGGTTATAATTACACATCAGCACCTCAAACACGAATTGTGTAACAGTCAAACAGGTCTCATTCCGGACTTGGCTTGGAAAAATGGCTTTTAAAACCGTTATAAATTCCTTAGAAAATAGAAAGGGAAATATAAAAATTACGAGCCTTTTGTTCACAATTTTGAGGATTAATAGTACCTGCATATAAATGTTCAGCCTTTTATATGCAAAGGAATTTTGGGTTTTGTGTCCACAGACACACCCACCCAGAGACAGACACTTTATTTTATTCTTGAACCAGCGATCTACTGTTTCGAAGTCCCACGCTGTACCGACTAAACTAAAAGGACACGCATGCGCAGTTATCCCTCCCTACGGCGATACGATTCCTATTAAATGGAAACTTTAAATTTTAATTAAAAACTAAATAACTAAAATTTTTAAATTATGGTTCTCGGGTGCAAAATTAGAGGTTGAATGGAACTTACATTTAAAATTTCAGACATTTCAGTAGAAGATAGTGTTTTGCGTGTCACACACAGACACTCACACGCACTAGCTGTTACCCTCGTTTCACACGCTTTAAAAAAAATTTACCCCATTGATTCGTTGTTGTACAGATCTCATAATTTTATAATACATTTATTTTATAACAATGTATATAATATTTATTTTTAAATTGGAGATTAAAAAAAAGTCATTTCTAAAGCCAGTTGTGTTGGGTTTTCAGGGTGATCAATGCATTTTGACGGAATTTTATTCGATGGAGAACAAATGGCAATTCTCTGTTGTCGTTGGTATTCAATGCTATTCTGGAAATACATGCATTTCCAGCCCTAATACCAGTCATCATTGTGCAAAATAAAGCATTTTTAGTAATCTTGCGTACAATCAGTCGGTACCTTTGCTACTGCTATCTTTCCGACGCCGAGTTTATTTTATCGCTCTGACAAAGAGACGATATAATTCAGACCAATTGGCCATGATCAGAAATGTTGAAACTGACCATGTACTCAATCCCCCAATCAGAGCAACAATTAATGAGATTTAAAAATGCTGAAATTTAATTAAATAAACGCCATACAGTACCAATCGTATCAAAACCCATGTCGAATAACCCACGCCTTATCAAAATAAACAAATCGAGAGTTGAGAAGTTTGCTCCTTCTCCCAGTAGGAAGAAACGTTCCTATTGGCTATGTGTTGTGCCATTTGATTTTTATGTATAGTTAGACATTAATTTTATAACAATGTATATAATATTTATTTTTAAATTGGAGATTAAAAAAAAGTCATGTCTAATAAACGGAAAACTAACCGAAATTTTAAAATGTTAAATAGTATCTATATATATATAATCTTTTAGACATGTCCTAGCAGAGCAAGTATGTGTTTTATGTTACACAGACTCTTTTATTATTATAGATTTAACCTTCTAATTGTCCATCCAGATTAAGCACGGAGGTCCCGTTCCAGAAACCTTCTTCGATTATGCCAACAAAACGTGCGCAGCTCGACTTCCAGGCGCCAAGAAGTTGTCCGTCAGCAGAATGGCCAAGTCGGAAGTGAAGCTGCGCGTGCCCCAATCCGGCTCCACCATCGAATGGGAGTTCGTTTTGAAAAACAGGGACATCGGGTTCTCTGTGCACTGCAGAGAAGACGCCGGTGGCGACGCGAGGGCCAGAGAGGTCATCCCTGAGCAAAGGATCGAGACGTCGGAGGCGCCGGAGTCGGGAATGTACAAGTGCGAAACAGCAGGGACTTGTAAGTTATCCTTGAAAGTCTTGCTTTCCTTACTCAGGGTTATAAATATTCAAGGAGTTTTTTTATTATGTATTTTACATTTTCACACAAACAAATTAATTTCTTTCATTGACAAATCATGTTAATTTTCTCTTCTTCAAAATAAGAGTTTCTTGTACTTGGGATACGAAATCTATGTTCTTTTGCAAATCTAATAGTTTTCTAATCAGATCTTTTGCTAAACTGTTAAATTGCTTGAGGTGACTTAGGTTTATTAATAATATCAGAAGGTTGTTTACATGAAGTTTATAACGGAGCTTCGCTTGCTTACCGATCGAGGCGAGATCCGAGCTCGAAGTGCTATTCCTCCTAGAGGTAACCCCGTGGGTGCGAAGACAGACTTGGCGAATTATCGCCCAGTCGGCGCACACCACAGAGTATCCCCCCAGTGAGGAAGCCCGAACGATACATAACAATGAAGCATATGCATAACATCACACTGTATACAAATATAGCAACGTGTAACAATTCAATTCGAAAATGTCTAACATAATTGCACTAGTATATTATCAATGTTAACAATAGAAAATGAAGTTAATATGCCTATAAAATGACAAAACTTAAGTATAGGTTAGTCTATTTGGAAAATGAACTCTGCGACCACTTTTGGTTGTAGTATGCTTAGAGTTACTCAGTGATGGCTGATCAGATACTTTTTCCGAAGCATTTGAGTCAGTGGCAAGTGGCTCTGTGTCGTCATGCAAAAGAAATGCTGGTTTTACAGGATCTAGTGAAACTGTGCATTGACGACCTTTTACATCAATTATGATGGTTTTATTGGATCTCTGAAACACTTTATGGGGTCCAGTGTATGGTTGACTTAAAGGAGGTTGATGGCAGTCAGTGCGTAAGAACACATGAGTGCATGATTTTAAGTCAGGATGCACAAAAATAGAGCTTTGTCCATGACGTGAAACACTAATAGGATTCAGCCTTCTCATTTCTTCTTTTAAATTGGATACGAATGTGGTATCCAACGATTGTTTGTTGTCCGATAAGTTGAACATATCGGCTGGTAACGTGAGAGTTTTTCCGTAGACCAGTTCGGCGCTTGTCGCTTGTAAGTCATTCTTGAAAGCAGTTCGAATACCAAGTAAGGTGATGGGCAAGGTGTCCGTCCATCTTGGATTTTCGTGAGCTTTCAAGGAGCTCTTCATATGTCGATGAAAACGCTCGATTATACCATTTGCAATTGGATGGTAAGCTGTGGTACGAATTCGATTGGTACCAGTTAGAATTTGAAGTTCGTGGAATAATGCAGATTCCAGTTGTCTACCCTGGTCAGTTGTGATGATAGATGGACAACCGAAACGTGATATCCACACCGAAAATAGGGCTTTACACACAGTTGGAGCTTTTGAATCAGGGATGGCAATTGCCTCTGGCCATCTGGTAAAACGGTCTATGATTGTTAGACAGTAAGTGTTACCATCGCAAGGTGGAAGAGGGCCAACTAGATCCAGATGAATATGTGAAAAGCGTGAATCAGGCAATGAAAATGTGCCTAGTGGAGTTTTCGTGTGTTTGTGAACTTTCGATCGTTGACATGGAACACAACATCTGACTTGTTCCTGGATGTATTTGTACATGTTGGGCCAAACATAACGTGCACTGATCAGCTTTTTTGTTGCAGAAATTCCTGGATGGGAAAGTCCGTGAAGTTGATCGAAAATAATACGTCGATATGACTCAGGAACAAAAGGACGAGGTTGTCCTGTGGACATGTCACAGAAGAGTTTCACGTTTAGAATAGGAATAAATGTTGATTCCAGTTTTAGTGATGAGTTTCCTTGAATTTGTGATTTTAATTCAGAATCGTGTTCCTGGTCGATTGCAAATTGTTCGAAATTTAATATAGTCGAAGACACACTATCAATTTCGATGCGTGACAATGTGTCTGCTACTTGGTTATCTGTACCCTTCGTATGTCGAATGTCAGTAGAAAACTGCGAGATGTAGTCTAAGTGGCGTAGTTGACGAGGTGAACATTTGTCTGACTTTTGCTTAAAGGCGTAAATTAGTGGCTTTTGATCGGTATAGATTGTAAAGTCACGACCTTCGAGCATATGACGAAAACGTTTTACAGATGTGTAAATGGCCAACAGTTCTCGATCATAGGTGGACCAATTTTTTTGACTCTTTGTGAGTTTAACTGACATGAAAGCTATAGGTTCCCATTTATTTTGGTTGAGTTGTTGAAGAGAACCACCGACGGCTAAATCACTGGCATCAACATACACGCTTAATTTTGCGCTAGGAATTGGATGATGCAGAAGAGTGGCTGAAGCTAGTGCTTGCTTAGCATCAGTAAATGACTGCTCCGCTGCCTCATTCCATTGAAGTAAATCCCCAGGTTTGATTTTTGTTGAACGTTTAGATTTTTGATTTTTAATCCCTTCTAAAAGTTTAACCATAGGAGAAAGTATATGCGCAGCTTTGGAAACACAACGTCTATAGAAATTGAACATTCCTAAAAATCGACGAAGTTGAGTTAACGTTGTAGGTTGAGGAAAGTTAAGGATACATTTAACTCTGTCTGAGAGTGGTTCTATCCCGTTCCCTGAAAGTTTAAATCCCAGAAAATCGATTTCTTTTTTGCCAAAAGTACATTTGTCAACATTAATACAAAGTCCATAATTTTGAAGTTTTTCAAACAATGCCTTTAAATGTTGAATATGTTCATCTGCATCTTTAGATGCAATTAATATATCGTCTACGAAAGCATATACTCCCTCTAATCCTCGCGTGACTTCATCAATAAACCGTTGGAAGGTTGATGCTGCGTTGCACAACCCAAATTGCATGCGAGTGCTTTCGAACAAACCAAAAGGTGTGCATATAGCAGTTTTGTGTATGTCATCAGGATTTATGGGGATTTGATGGTATGCCTTGATAAGATCAATATGGCTGAAAATTTGGGTACTATGCAATTCAGCAGTAAAATCGGGTACACATGGAATTGGATATTTTTCTTTTACAGTTTGAGAATTTAAAGATCGAAAATCTCCCACTGGTCTCCACTGTAAAGTCCCCTTTTTGGGTACCATGTGCAGTGGGGAAGCATAATTACTTTTTGACTATCTTAAATGACCCAATTGCATCATATTTTGAAATTCTGATTTTGCAATTTTAAGTCTGTCAGGTGCAAGCCTTCTAGGTTTTGCTGCTACCGGAGGACCTACTGTGTTAATGAAATGCACAGTATTATGCATTACCGGTTTATTTGGATCAGGTAATTTGGTGATCGAAGGAAATTTCGACAAAAGTTTGTGGTAATTAGAATCGGATTCATTAATCACGGCTTTTACCGAATGAATACTAGCTGTTTTCATTTGACCAATACTTTGCATTTTAGTTTTTAGATCTAACAGACATTTGTTTCTTAGATCTGGTACCAATTCGAAATAATGGAGAAAATCGGCTCCAAGAATTGGCGTTGTTACATTTGCAATTAGAAATGTCCATAAAAAACTTCTGCGCAATTTAAAATCAACAGCAAGACTCTTTTGTCCGTAGACATGTATGGGAGATGAATTTGCAGCACTTAAGGTTTGAATTGGTTGATTTCGTTTTTGGAAATTATTTGCCGGAAGAATTGAAACGTCAGAGCCAGTGTCGACCAAAAAGGATACATTTGTTGTCCGGTCGCGAATAAATAGGCGACGTGAAATTTTAGGCAAAGAATTCGCCGCATCTACTCCTTGCCGTTTGCATTTCCCTGAAAGTTGCAGGGCGGAATGCATTTTTCGGGCAAACACTTTTCCCCAAATCGGCGATGATACCAACACATATCAACATCCCCATTAAAAGATTTACTCCGCCGCCTAAACCTTGTGTTTACATTGCGGTTAGGAGCCCTACTTCGGGACATATTGTCAATACGCAAATTTAATTTTTTTATTTCTCCCAATAACGTAGCTTCAATGGAACTTAGAGAAGGAGCAGAGCAAGCACTTACCGCTACTGGCGTGATATCCAACATTTTGTCGGCTATTTCAGCTGCTTTATCTACCGTGAGTGGTGTAATAGCCGCTAGCACTGTTTGCACTTGCGCCGGCATATGTTGCAAGAATAATTCCAACATGAGGTCTGCAGGAACCTTTTGGTTTTCAGCACGGCGCTGCATGGTTCGAAGCAACTCGCTCGGCTTCCTATCGCCAAGTTGTTCACCAGTGAGCAGTTTTCGGATGGCCTGCTGCGATGATTCACCGGTTCTCTTTATTAGTTCATTTTTTAAATGAATATATGGGTCCTCTTCCTTAGGTTTCATTAACACGTCACGAACTAGTGACGCTGTTTCCGGTGGTAAATGTGCCACCACGTAGTTGAATTTCGTTTTGGAATCCGTAATTGCCTTGGGTGTTCCCAGTTCGAAAGTGCTCTCGACCATGATAAACCATAACGAAGGATCACCATGATTATATGGCGGTATTCTCACCGCGTTAACAGTTCCTTCAGTCATTTCGAATTTGTTTGTGGTGAATGATCAATATAATTGATGAATAAATCAATACATCAGTTTATGCACTCCACAAACATCTGAACACAACATCAATTTCATATACACATAGGATTACCGGTGGTTAGTTCCATTTTTCTGCTGCATCGCTTCTTGAATCGAACTGAACTCTTTCCCTTCTTTCAGAATTGTTGCCCCGTAGAAACGGCTTCTAAAACTCTGCTTAGAACTCCGTTGAATCGTTGATTTTTTTTTCTCAATCAGGATTCGCTTTTTCCTTTTTAATTTAATTCACATCACGTCCGGGTCGCCAATGAGGTGACTTAGGTTTATTAATAATATCAGAAGGTTGTTTACATGAAGTTTATAACGGAGCTTCGCTTGCTTACCGATCGAGGCGAGATCCGAGCTCGAAGTGCTATTCCTCCTAGAGGTAACCCCGTGGGTGCGAAGACAGACTTGGCGAATTATCGCCCAATCGGCGCACACCACTGATATCTGTTGTTTTGATACCTACTCTTTTGCTATCTGTTCTTTTTCTAATTGAAGGGGTGGGTGGAAGAACCAGACTGCTCCACTTCTCAAAATTGTTGAGGAAGAACGAAATACATAAAAACAAAATATTTAACGTTGTTTTTAACATATTAAATTTAGGTAAAACATTAAAAATACATTCTTAATCCAAAGCAAGAAAAATTGTGGTATTCAACAAATATCTATTCATTATATACCAAATTTCATCCTATAATATCCATGTTCTTTGTAAACATTTGGCTAACTGCCAGGCAGGTTTATCAGCCAGGTTTGTCAATAAAATCCTTGTAGATATTTCTCCGAAATCGTCAATGCTACTATATTTGTTTCGTTTAAGGATTGCTTATTAAACTACATATAATTATAGTCGAGTTCGGAATGACACCCCTTTAGTAATATTTTAATATAAAATAATATTTTGTCACGAAAACGAAAGTTATACAAATATATCTTTATACCGTTAATTGCAAACACAAGTACTTAATAATCTTTCAAAACAAAAACGTTACAAAACACAAACATCCACCCACTATTCAGCTTCAATCGTATGATTGTATATTACACTATTAAGCAATAACTGTCTGAAGGGAAAAAATATAGATTCTCAAAAATATTGGTTTAAAAAACAATTGTGATGAAAAGATACATGGTGAAATGGCTCCATAAAAAGAGCATGAATATCGAAAATATTTTCGAAAACAAATTATTAAACAATATTTGCCCATTGGCCTCGAGTGTGTCAGTCACCAAAATAACGACCTGTTTATTTGTTCCCTGTTCTTCAAATTGAATGAGAACCAGGCACGTAGGTAAGGGGGTGGTTCAGGGGGTTCAACCCCTCCCATTTAAAGTCAAACAAAAAAAATACAAATCGAATTACCGTAAAAATCATAAAAATAGGTGTAAAACTTGACTACTAAAAAAATTGAAAATTTTCAATTTCTAGTATAATATTTCTTGTTGAGTTGCATGAGGGAAAATCTGGTATATGATTTGAAAGCATTTTTATCTCGTACTAAACGTTAACGTGACGTCATCGTGTTTCATTATATAGCATTTGAATTTCGGTGACAAACGGAAAAGATTGCGAAACGGTGCCGTATAAACAAGTTGTGATCAAATATATTATTCTAAACAAGGAATCTTAAAATCTAAATTTGTTCTATAAATTTATTCCGTAATTGAGGAGTGATATTTAATAATTTTAAAAATATTTAATGACTGTTATCGGTAACGATTTCATGAAAAATTAATGATAACTTTTTCTGTTTCGATATTTATATGCCAATGTATTTCTGTTTAATTGAATATCAACTCATAAGTTTAAAAAAATGGGGGAAGGGGGGGGGGGAAGAGTTTGTTAATTTGGATGGGGGGGGCGAGTCACCTAAAGAAATCCGTTGCTCAGTTACTGAACCACCCCCATGAAAAATCTATATGCCTGATGATAACTAAATTTTTCTTGAACACAAAAACGATTTTTCTTTCGTTAGCTTGTCCTTTATATAACTTCATTTGAAAGTAGGACATCACTAAAAAAAATTATCGAGTTTAGAAAGATATTCTCTCACAAACTTTAATAGAAAATATTTTTTTCAATTTGCAGCACCAAGTATTGGTGATCTAAAACTCCCTTCAGATTGAAATTCCTTACTGGCTGTTTAAAAAAAATTGGAAAATGTCATAAACCAAAAAAAATATACGTTTAGTATAATGAGATGAATATTCAGCTTCACGCATCATTTTTTATTTTTATAATTATACACTTTAAACTGAAGTAGAACACGTTAAAGAATACCTCTTTAAAAAGAACAGAAACCGGATGTAATTGTTTCCTTAAAATAACCTAAATATCAAATACTTTCCTCAAATGCAAAGGATTAACTAAAATGTCCGTATTATTCTCACATCCCTTAGACAGTATTAACTCAAAGACATTATTTATTTATTGTAAAGCATTTCATTGATTGTGTCATGTATAAAGGTTGTTTTTTAAATTTTATTATGCATTATTAAAACTTTATTTTACGTTCTACTTATATTCTGCATATTACTCTTTTTAATCTATATAAACGCAAGTTTTATGATGTATTAAGCATGTTGTGTAATATACATTAAAGCATTTTTTTTATAGATATTCTCGAGTTTGATAACACTTACAGCTGGCTGCACAGCAAAGAAATATATTACACAACCTCTGTTGTAAATCCTCATAAGCAAGATTTTATAGAATGATCGAAAGAGAACAAATATGCGACTTATATTTGCCGTCCATTTTGAAAATTGTTAGTTGGCCTTCCATTTGAATGTATTGACTTGTTTGTTGTCAATTAAATATGATATTACCGTTATTTAAATAAATATTATAAATGTTAATAAAATGTGTCAGTATTTAAATCATTACAAAAATGTGCGGTAATTTCAAAAATTAATTCTTCACAAATCTACAGATGTTAACAAGAAATAATTCTGCACTTTTTCTTCAAAAAAAAAACAATCTGAAGAAATTTGCAATTATTTGAAACAAGAATTGTTTTTAAATCTGCAAGATTTCTGAAGAAAATGTTAATCCAAATAACCCCCTATTTCTGCATATTACTATTATTTTGAGAAAAAAGTGCAGATATTTTTTGATGGATAGCCACCAATGTCTAAAGGGACTGATATGAGCCATTTTGAGTGTTAAAAATATGGTTTGGTTTGGTTAATAAACGTCGCACTAGAGCTCCACAGTGAGCCATTGGCGACGGTTCGGGGTCTATCTCGAAGGAAAGACCCAGGAACACATGCACATTCAGACACACATTCATACATTAAAAATATGGAACTGTCGTTTACTTGTTCTTGGACAATAAATTACATAAAAGAAATATTCTTGTTAATACATAGGAAATACAGTTTCGATAAATTAAAAAGGTCACAGTAGCTCACATAAGAATCCAAAATCATATTAGCATTGTTCAGGGGCATCCAAAAGTAACAGAAAGAATAAAAATTCAGTTATTTTAAAAGTATAGATATTAGCACAAAAATGCGCAAAAATACATAGGATTTTTTTAATAAAAATATATTACCAGAATAGTTATATTTGTTACCAACATGTGGCGGCTGTAATCGTGTCGTATCTGCGGCCTGTCGCTGTTTAAGTCCTCATTGTCTTAGTTGAAAGAAGCAATTCACGGGAATTTCAACTGAAGCCCTTTTCGATGCGGATGGTCATTGTTTGGCTGATTAACTACACAAAATAAGCCACCTTCTTGCTGTACTTGAACCATTTTAGTTTGTTGCTATTAACATAAAATGTTCAAGTTATATTTATGCAAATATTTTATACGACTTCCTTGTGCAAGAATACCTACATGTGCCGTGGTCTAAATATTTTCACGATGGTCATGTTGGGTAAGTTCGAAGAGTGAAGGTGCCACCTCAGGTTCTATCTTTGTAATTTGGCCGTAGTTCAAAATTACGAAGCAGTGCTCCCGGGCCTTTCGTTCAGATTACGTCACAACTTTACAAATAGACCATTGTTTATAGTGTGGTTCCAATTAATTGGGTAAGGCCTCCGTGGCCGACCGGTTAAGGCGTTCAGCTACTAATCCGATAATTGGTGGTTCGAATCCGCGCGATGGACTTGACAAAAGAAAAGTTTAAAAAAATTGTAGTGATCTTGTGATCGGAGGGTTGCCAGCTTCGCTACAAAAATACTTGAAAAGTCGTCCGGAACATCCGCAAAAATTAACGGCGTATATACGGGACTGGTGCACGATAAATCTGATCGGGGTCCAAAGTCCCGACGTCTATTGAAGGAGTTGGGTGCCAGTTCAGGTGTTTCCTCGACATCTGACCATGATTCTAAAATAAAGAGGTGCAGGTATGAATGAATGTGTGTGTGAATGTGTATGTGTTCCCGGGTCTTTCCTTCGAGATAGACTCCGAACCGTCGCCAATAGCCCACTGTGCAGCTCTAGTGGGACGTTAAATTAACCAAACTAAACCAATTAATTGGCGTTTGAGTAACTACCCTCAAAATATTTTTAGCTCATCAGCAAACGTTTTGGTTTGGTTTGGTTTTTTTAGAAAGTACGGTTACTTAAATTGTAGTGCATCATTGCTTATTTACGATGCAATTGTACTAAAAAAAAAACGATAAAGTTCAGGTACTCATATTTAAGTACTTTTTTTTTTACAGTATAGTGCTGCGTCTCTTCGACGATGACTTAGTGTTCGTACACGACTAAACGATAACTTTCGGGGAAAACAAACCTATAAAGTAATTAATACACACTTTGAAACAAAGTTTATCCGCTCAGTAGCAACAATTGCATTGCAATATTTAATCAACTGAACAACTAAAAAACTCATGTAAGCGATTATTTAATTGTATCTAACTCAGGGCTGTCAGGTCTCAGATTTTACAATCGCCAAAGTGAAGGTGAAAAGTCTCCAAACTCGGATTACCGCAATCTATATAAAACCGTCAGGTAGTCAATTATTTACAAAAGCTGTTAGCGAGGAAACAACGGGGCCTCCGTGGCCGAGTGGATTAAGGCGTCAGCTGGGAATCCGAAGGGTCCCCGGTTCGAGTCTTTGCGCGGACTAGACTAAAGAATAGTAAAAAGTAGTGATATTGCGATCGGAGGGTTGCCAACTTCGCTACAAAAATACTAGAATGTCGTCCAGAACATCCACAAAAATTGACGGCGTGTATACGGTACTGGTGCACGATAAATCTGATCGGGGTCCAAAGTCCCGACGTCTATTGAAGGCGTTGGGTGCCAGTTCAGGTGTTTCCTCGTCATCTGACTATGGTTCTAAAATAACGAGGTGCATGTATGAATGTGTGTATGAATGTGTGTGTGAATGTGTATGTGTTCTCGGGTCTTTCCTTCGAGATTGACCCCGAACCGTCGCCAATAGCCCACTGTGCAGCTCTAGTGCGACGTTAATTAACAAAACCAAACCAAACTTTCCTTTGGGATAGGCCCCGAACCGTCGCTAATAGCCCACTGTGCAGCTCTAGTGCGACGTTAATTAATCAAACCAAACCAAACCGAGAAAACAACGAGCGAAATTATATTTTGAGCAATTAAAAAGTCGTTGAGTAAACGGATACAATTTTAGTTTTCTAATTGCGTGTAACTATATAGTTTAGTTGAATGTTCAATAGTTTCCAATGCACTGATAGCCTAAATGAAGAAAACAAATACGTAATATTTTAACTTTGTTTGAACGGTTGGTTTCATTGACGTCATAATAATGCTACAGAAGTGAATAATATTTATCGAAATGTTATTTTTTAATGTAAATTTCTAATCGAATGGGTAAATATATAAAAGTTTCAAATTATTATCTAAGTATCTTTTCAAAACATACGTGATTCACTAATAAAAGTCGAAGAAACATACTATTAAGATTGTTACTTTCAAGAAATGGGCCGATTTAAAAGATTTATCAATCTCGAGTCTATTACATAGTCAGGCTATGATCTGGCTTTTATTGCTTCGAAAACTGAAAACGAAATGTGTTCAAATACTACATTGTCTTAATAGGTCATAAAATTGATATCGAAAAAAATATTTACTCATTTTTGAAACTACAGATATAGCTGTCTTATTGAGCCGCTCGCTACACAAGAGTAAAGAAATAACACTGATGTCCATTTGGAAAGCTTTAGAATGGTAAGTTCTGTGATATGTATCAATTTTGAAGAACGATTAACAGATTCAAAACCTAATATACATTGTATTTATGCATAAGAAAAAAAATATTAACACATTGTAAAAGAACTTTTATTGGGTAATATCTGAATTTTTTTTTAAAATTATAATTATCAAAATAAAAGCTATTCACAATTTGGTCAATTAAAAATCTTGGGGAAATCTTGAGGATTCGGTAGCAATCCTCCGGGGGTTGGCGGAGCCCCCTAGTTTCTTAAAAGAAAGTAAATGATTAAGTCATTCTTCTTTTTAAACTATTCTTTTATTCAGACATTTTTTTTACAAAGAACCTCTACGTTATATAGTTGCATCCGGAATATATAAATAACGCCAAAAAATTTCCATTTTCTAAATCGATAAATTAAAACGACGAAAACATATACTCTTTCCCTCCAATACGCAATGGCCAAAAAGATTAGAATGCCAAAGTTGGTAACCCTCTATACACTATTATATGGAATAAAGAAAATTATAAATTAAATGGTGTTTTTTTACTATTTAAAGAATTTAATTTCTGTTTAATTTAGATTGAATTCCAATGCAACACAAAAAATAATGATGCGAAATTCTTAAAACGACTGCCCAAAAGGAGATTGATTTGACAAAATCGATTGCTCTGAAAACTGTTGTCAATAGCCCCCTGTGCAGCTCTAGTTCCACGTTATTTCAACTAACCAACTACTCGGAGGGGATGAAAAGACCCAAACGATTGTTCCAAGGAGGTACCAGCTGTTTTTGAAAAACCGAAGTGCCATTTCCCATTGACCAAATCAACTGCTCAAAAGGGGGTTGCATTATGCTATTGTTAAAATTTCCTTATTGACAAACAGAAAAATTAAAATTAAAATTTATTATTTTCCATTTTCTTAGTATGTATATTTATACAAATTTATTTTCGCTTTTTAGCCAAAATTAAAGTTGCACCACACGATTGCTATCTCCGCTTTCTAAGGTCGCAACATAAATATTTTTTGAGGCGATATTTACATATACCGGTAAACAACTATCAGCAATTTTTACATGTCGAAAGGCGATATTTGTATATGGCCATTTTTGCCCTGTCATCTTTTTCTTTCTTTTCCTTTTCGTTTTGGAATTTAAATTTAATTATAACAATGTATGTTAACCTGAGTTTTTAAGTATTAAAAAAATATAAAATTACAAGTAATCGAGTATACAAGTATAATTAAAACATTTTCAAAGATTAATGTTATTAAATGTATATTATTGATAGAATATTACATGTATTTCTTTTATCCATAAATTCCGTATGGTATATATATTCTGCCTAAGGTAAGTTCTGGTAATGATTAGAAAAATTCATTTTTTAATATTAAAAATATAAGAAAATTGAGTTTTTAAGACATTTGTGCATGTTTGACTAACGTTCTTGATATTTTATGCCCCAAAAAAATATTTGTAATGTTTTTGTCACTTCCATTTCTGCACAAGTATTTCCCGATACTTACTGTTATAAAAAATGCTATAGTGACATATAAAGTATTAAAAATTTTACTTTTAAAATTTTATTTACATTTTTTAGAGCAATTTGTTAGTCATTGCAGTTTTAAAACATAAACCGACAGACTAAAGAAATCACTGTTTATCACATTCATTTCCAGCTGGACTCATGATAGGCTAAATATAAATTTTTACGCAACTGACATGTAAATATTCATCAAACTTATATATACTGTTTTATTTTCATAGGTAGTATCAACTATACTATACAATGAAAAACAACATGCATTTCACTTGATCTTGCCAAACTACTTTCCGTCCTCTTAAACACCACAATTCAAAGGTATCTTCAAAATGGAAGATGGACACCCTTTCTCAAAGATAGACCGAATACCTGAACAATTTGGAAAACTTCGTATAATCAAGAATTTAGTTGTGATGTCGTTTTCCATAATGCTGGTTTTTACTGCCTACGATGGTCTGAGTATGCTTCAGAGCACCATGAACAAAGAGATTGGAACTGTCTCCCAGGCAGTGCTTTACATCGGACTTTGCCTCGCATCGCTGGTTCTTCCGAAATACGCCATCAAGAGACTCGGGTGCAAAGTCATTTTCCTGACAGCTGGCACCCTCTTCGTGCCGTACATAGCTGCCAATTTTTATCCCAGCTGGGTTACACTGATCTCCTCTGCCTTGCTAATGGGAATCGGATCGTCTTTGTTTTGGGCAGCCCAGACCTCTTACTTCAATGAGAGTGTTGTTCTGTACTGTTTCCTGGATGCAACTTCTCCAAAAGCTAAGAAGAGTTTGATTCCAGCCTCCAATTGCCGTGATTCAGTAGACTTACCAAGTAAAAATTCTTATCGCCGAAGTATAGGAGTATTATCGGGAATCAACTCCAACTGTAAGTGTGAAAAGATTCCATCAGGTCTTAGCTCTGACTGCGAGATTCTGTCAGAAATACACCATATAAGAGTTTTCGCAGAGATCAATCCCAATTGCGCGAGTTTAGATGATTTTCCAGAAGCCACTTCTGAAATCGATAATTTAGAGGAGTATTCTAGAAAACCCACCATTTTACTGATAAACGAAGGGTTTGCCACCATCAAGGATGTTTCATTTAATGATACGACTGAGAATAATTTTCTTGTTGTAAATCCTAAGCCGAAGAATGAAGAAGATTTTTCAGTGATAAATCCGGGTTTTGAATACTCGGAGGATGTTTCGGAGAAATTCAATTGCAAAAATGAAAAAGATCCAATTCCCATTAAATTTTTTTACGATACTCAATGTGCAAAAAATTTAAATCACGATTATAATAGAATACCATTTTCTACAAAAATAAAATTCAAAGGTGAAATAGCATCCGATGTCCAGGATATACGAAGCAGACACTTGAATAAAAATAAAATAGTAGTTAGTGTTATTTCAAACGTTCATGAAAATTTTGGCCAATCAAACACTTTTGGGAGCCATGACGGGATTACGAATGAAACTGAATCCAGATTAAAAGTTTCAAGCTTAGAAAATCCGAAAAAAAAAACGACTGACATACACGACGAAATAGAAGTTCAATACGCGTGTCAAAATCCGCGGAAAAGCGTGGGTTACATCGACGTTCAACAGAAATTCAACAACATCGAATCCGTCGCAGCCCGATTTTTCGGATGCAATGGTTTCGCTTTCCACTCCGCTCAGATGTGGAGTAATATAGTGTCTTACTATATCCTACAAAGTGACGATTCTTCTGAGGAATCATCGTGTATCTGTGGCGCTTCGTTCTGCAATGCCGAAACAGAATGTCTCGTGGATAATTCAGAAAACACGGGCGACGATATGAGATATATATTAACTGGGATTTCTGTGGTTCTTGCCATGTCGGCGATTCTGTTCGTCCTTTTCCTGTTGGACCCACTTGGCACGGAAAAGGAACCCGTGGAGTTCTCCTTGAGCAACTTGATGGCCACCTTCCACCACTGTAAGAAGAGGATTCAACTGTGCCTTGTACCCATGTCGCTTTACATAGGCATGATACAAGGATTTTACACGGCTGATTTTACAAAGGTAAGCAATACGACATCGGTGATGTTGTGCTCAATCAATGAAATATGAAATGGTCATAAAGGTATTCAGCCGATATACGAGTGCCGCAGCTATCAACGAATCCAAATGGAATTCGAGATATAGTCATTTCAAAGTATGCACTCGAAACGGAAGACAAGAACATAAACCTAGCTCTCACGGTTACGGTTATAGCGACAAAATTTCGAAATTTCTCATGGCAATTATAGTCTTCAGTCTCTAGCTCATACTTTGAAATACCTAATTTCATACGCATTCGCAGATATTTATGGCCCTCATATATCTTCAAAGTTACTTTATGACGGCATTTTATCAATAAACTTTCCATTGTAGATTTTATTACTTACAGTTATAGATACGTATGACGCTCGTCTCTAAATTTTAAACCTTGGGTTTTGCTTGAACAAAATATAGAGAATATTTTAATGCTGTACAACAGGCGCTGTTTGAACAGTTTAGAAACCAAACTAGCATTATGCCCGTGCTGCATAAATGCTTAGAACTTATATTTTTTTATATGCGCATAACCAAGTTTTGAATAGAACAACGATTTTTACATGTATGTTATAAGTCCCATTAAACTCGGTTACGCGAATAACGGAAACGCGTGTTGTTCCTATGACGGACAAGCAAAGTATTGAAGTTACAAAACTGTTTCCATTGCAAGAGAGAGTTTAGTTTATTTTTCCGTTATATTTTCGTAGTAGAATGGCTTTTAAAAGTGTCCTCAATGCTTTTGACTTAAAGAAATGTTTTGATATATATAGTATTTTTTTAGGAATTTAAATTTAAAAACTATGTAAAATTATGTGGAAACTTTCGATACACAGTCGGATGTGTGGAACAGCAGAGTGTTAAACTCCATGTAAAATGATCCTTATAATTCAAATTTGTTGATGTTGGTGTGACAATCAAATGGGCGTATGCTCATAGAACTTTCATCCGTAAATAATTTAAGGTAAGATTAAAATAAATGGAACTTTTTTTTTTAAGATTTCCTTTAAACTAGCTTTTAGAAGAAGCGAAGCCTTAGCCTAAATTTCGGTTATAATAAACAAAGAAAGAAAAAAAAACTGACATAACCTATCCGTATACTTTATTAATTCATAATGCTTTTTAAGATTTGCAGTAAATTATCAACTTTCAATTCGGTTATAATTTTCTTGTACCAGGGATTCAGTTTCAAAAACGAACTTTTTAAATGTAGCTCAATTTTTAGTAGTACTACCTTCCGTTTTGGTTGATAGTTACAGATTGTGAAGTCGAGCCGAGCGTATAACCAATTAACTCCCCATTTCATGTACCCGTCATGGAATTATATGTACCCCATAACACTTTTTAAAGTACCCCTGACTTTGACTTTCCAAAGAAAAACGTTAGTCTTATTGTCCTTGTAGCATTGTCTTAAAGTAGTTCAACTCAGGGAGGAGATAGGGGAAAGCAGAAGTATTAAATGGAGAAGCTCCTTCCATTATCTTTGATTCAATCCAAAATGTCAATGTTTATATTTAAAATTAACTTAATAAAAGTTTTTTTAATTCCTAACCCTGTTTATTTCAAACATTATACTTACTAATGACATCTTTATAAAAAATTACACACAAAAATTTAATGACATAATAGTGATAATATATGTTAATAAACTTTTTCCATTTTGTTCAGTCCTATATAGCGTGCGCCTTGGGTAAGTCCAAAGTTGGACTGATCACTATATACTACGGCTTGTCATGCGCCTTGTCTTCTGTCCTGTCTGGTTATCTAGTGAAATACACGGGCAGGATCCCAATCTTTCTACTCGTGCAACTCATCAACATCGCGGCGAATGTCTTCCTTCTGGTGTGGACACCCGAAAGGGAACACCACACAATGTTCTACGTGACTGCCGTACTGTTGGGCATGGTCACTGGCATCCTGTGGTCACAAATTCCAGGTAAATGCATGCAAGTACCATACTGAGGAAATAACCCCATTGTACTTTTCCAAAAGTCTATTCTAACGTAAAAAACGCATTCTTTCTGATTTAGAAGTAGTTACGAAGGCACATTAGAGCGTGTTGTGCAAAATGGGCATATTTTTCATTGCCGTTTTACGTATGAGTAAAGAAAATTATATCAAACAATTGTAAAAAAAAAACCTTAGACATTGATTCTCATTCATGTATTGCACTACTTAATAGTGTAATTTTGATGTTGGATGAATCTTTTTTAATAAATCTATCTTAGTGATGTAATTTTATTTTAATAAACGAAAACTTTCATACTTTCATAGCAATCTAGTTCCTAATTGAAATTCATAATTATGTCCAACTCGGATGTTTTTATCTCGGATGTAAACTAATTGAACATTATTAATGTATTTTGGTAGGTATAAGATTCGAAAAACCCTATGCATTTTTGCACAGATTTTAATTAGAATAAAGTTAACTATATAGATTCAAAAAGTTGAACAGCTTTTTTATATGAGGGCGACGGAATGTTTTGAAAAGAAGAAGTGTCAAAAAACAGAAGTTGTGTGTGCGTGAATCGGTGAAGAGGGGGGGGGGGGGGGGGGAGGGAGGCGGGTATGAACCAACCAACACGGGAGACGAAATAATAAATAAATTTGTTGCTATGTATGTATCCCAAATTTCTGTTTATTGCTGCTTCTCTCTTTTCACGCCATTCCGTTCCCAATTCTGATGAAAAAATAAGCCTTTTGAAACTATTGTTGGTTTTATCCAATTTTTTGGCGCCTAAATATACGTTGTTGTTGGGATCTTAAAGTTCAGAACGAAGTTGTATGACCCTCCTTGTGTATTATAGTATAGTAGAACCTCATTATAACAGGCCCTATTATAACGGACGTCGCTTATAACTGACAGTTAAAAAACATGTAAAAATTGAAATCCTAAAGATTGAAGAACATTGGTTGAAGACCATATAAATGTTATTATTCAATTTCAATGTGTTGAATAATCGACAAATTTATGAACAGTTGCGACACATCCGACAGTTATTAACTGAAGAAATAAACAGGTAAAAAAACAGCAAATAGTTAATTATTTATTTAAACCAATGATTGCAAGATCAACACGAACCAGTACCTCCACGTTATAAATATTAATGCTGCATATAATTCAACCTATGGTATTGAAGGCTGTTTTTTATTAAATATTATAATAAACACTTTTTATAGCTAACTATTTTACTTCCATTGATGTACACCCTGTTGGCATTACACCCTTGTTAGAACTATTTGTTGTAAACCAGACTTTCATTAAAACGGACGACCTTTAGCCCCTCTTAGTCCGTTATGATGTATGACGTTCTACCGTGGTTATTGTTTTATTATATAAATTCGAGTTAAAAATTTAATTATTATTCAGCAGTTAAGCATAGATTCTCATAATTATTTTGCCTTTCAGCTTTCTATGGGATTCTCTTCAAGAAGGACGAGGAAGCGGCCTTCGCCAGTTACTACCTCTTCAACGCCTTAGGATGGTTCTTGTCTTTCATGTACAGCGACTACCTCTGCACCGCACTTAAAATATACATCCTGCTGGCAGTCTCAACCTTAGGGATTTTCGGTTACTTGATGACCGAAAGTATGTACAGAGTGAGGAAGGATCAAATTGGGTTGACTTTTGCCTGACTTTTGAACAGGAATGTCAAAAATTGTAAATATTCTGCAACGTCGCTTGGTGGAAGCTGTCAACCCAGCAAATATCTTTATTATAAGAAAGTTATTCTTATAATATTAACCCTTTGTACTTCAGGAACATGTTTGATATTCACGTTATTTTTATGGAACAGTTACACAAGGTGACTTTTTTTTATAAAAGAGGTATTCTAGAGCGTGTTCTTTTTTACAATTAGGATGGGTAATTATAAAAATTTAAAAGTTATGCGTGAAGTTGTATATATGAATCTCGCTATATATCACGCATATATTTTGTGGTATATGATATTTATCATATTCAAAAACTACAAGGGCTATGAGAAATTTAAATCCGAAAAAAGTTTAAGATCACCAATATACTTGGTGCTTATAGATGGCAAAAATAACTTTTATTCAAGTTTGATGAGAGAATAATTTTTTTTAACTCAAGTATTTGTTCTTCTCATTCATTTTGTAGAACAGTGAAACAAAAATAACACGTTGTTATTTGCCGTTATTTTTTATTTGTCGTGTACAAAGGGTTAATAAAGAACGTTGATACCCAAATGACGTTCAAGAACATGCATTTCTCGTTCAATTTATAGAACAGAGAATAAAAAAACGTATCGTTATTTTGGTGACGCAGAGTCTCCACTCGAGTCTAAAGGGATAACAGTGATTTATACTGCTGGACATTGACCCACTAAGAGAGTTATTATTTAAATTATTGGAGTGAAAATCACGCGATAATGATTTCAACAAAGAATCCATCTTAGTATATCGACTCCATTGATTAATAAATCCATTTTTATAGATTTTGGTACCCGGTACTAGCGCCAACTCAGTGATAATTTTTATCATATGGAACTGCGTCTAGAGTTACCATAGATATCTTCTCGGAAGTTTAGTGATCTCCAACCAGAATAAATCATCTTTGATTTTTAAAAAAAATCCGCAAATAATTTGAGTTTCTTTATTATATTATATGTAATGCCATCATGTTTGTTATTACAGATGAGAATGGAACTAATTTAAATGTTTTATAAAAAAAACAGATTTTTTACGTCTAACAATTGCTTGAAATACGTTCAAACTGTAATCAGGTCTGTCTTAACACCTAATATTGAATAGTAATTGAAGGTACCATTTTTCAGTGTTTTAATAATTTAAATTGAAACTTTGTACCTTATCCATAATTGATGGAAATTGCAACTTTACGCTACAACTGAAAAGAGTGTGTTGTGGCACAGGCAGTTGGGGCAATAAAATAAAATTGTGTTTTAGGCTAAATAATAGTGGGCCAGTAACATTTCAAACATGGTTTTTATTGCAAAGTCAACAACTTTTCTAATTTTAAATGATTTTTAAAAATACAAGAAAAAAACAGAATCGAACTTATTTAAGGTTCAATGATGTTTCATTGGCTTGGGCCAATAAAACAATTCAATGTTAATTTAGCATTAATAGGTTTGAAACTAGAACAGCATGCAGTTTCGAAAATATATTATGAATTTTCTTGAAATATATTATGAATTTTCTTGAAATATATTATGAATGTTCTTGAAATATATTATAAATGTTCTTGAAATATATTATGAATTTTCTTGAAATATATTATGAATTTTCTTGAAATATATTATGAATTTTCTTGAAATATATTATGAATTTTCTTGAAATATATTATGAATTTTCTTGAAATATATTATGAATTTTCTTGAAAAATATTTTGAATTTTCTAGAAATACATTATGAATTTTCTTGAAATATATTATGAATTTTCGTGAAATATATTATGAATTGTATATATACCTGATATTATTTATATATATTCCTGTATAATTGAAAACCTTGTACGCAACTTTATTTTTCTTTATAAAAATGTAGTCTATTGTATAAATAAACCTAATTTTGTGTTATTTTTTGTAAAACTGACAAACCGAGACAACCAAAAATACAAGCATGCCGCATCAATAAGAGGGTTAGAGGGTTCCACTATGGCAAAATGGAAAATAAAATAAAATTTATTTTATAAAGGAAAATTTATTTTTCCATTTAACGTACACTAAAGTGTAAGATTCTCAACCTTACAATTTGTTGTATTTTTTTAATTTCCCAAATTGAAAAATAAAATATTCTTCCTTTTAAATTTAGTTTTAATTTATAAGTATTTGTAGCTGAAATAAAGTCAGTGAAATTCGGTCGGAATTACCTAAGAAGCCAAAAATTAAAAACTTTTTCATTCTTATGGAATTGTATATTTTTGAATTTTTAAAATTGTTGTCACCCATACTGCATTATATATCAAACGAAAATATAGGGAAAGAGAATTTCGCCTACATGGATATTAATACGCTAATCAGCTATATTGGAAATTCTCATAATCAGACACAATTTTTGTATGTAACTGCAATGAGAATAAGTTGCAACATGCATTCGATTTAGCACAACTAAAATAGATATTTTTAACTTAAATATTTCATTTTATTACCTACACAAAAAAAATTCTACGTGTTGGAAAAAGAAAAGTGCGTGAAGTAGATTGTAGATGGCAGCAGGATCTCTCATTATTTACGGCTAAATGATCGTAAAAAAATTTAAATAAATAAATTATTTTTTAAGTAATTAATAATCATCAGAATTGAATATAAACAATATTGAAATATGTATCATTCTTAATAATATAATTAAAAAATACACATGTATTTTGTATACATTAACCCTTCTACATCTCCAGGTGGCAAATGTAAAGTACCATTTCTTGTATTCTCTATTTTGTAAAACAAACCAGAACTGCTTATTATTTAGTTTAAAAAAAGTATTTCGCTAGTGTGATCTCTCCCTATTTGCAAAACATATTATTATTTTTGTCACACAGGATCACTAAAGATCATGTAAAGAAAAAATGGAAACAAGAAAATTTTGTTTAAAAAGCATATAATAGGTGTTCTTGGAGTACAAAAGGTTTGGAATTATACAAAACGTAAAATATTGATTACCCAGATTTCTTTTTAAAAACATGTTCTTTGATTTCAAAATATTGTTATTGATGTGCTGGATAGAGATTATTCGACAATGAAATTTCTTTTACCCGGAATTTATTAAATCTAATAATCTAAAAAATATACTATCCGAGTCGTGGAAAAAAATTAACAACAATTTTAGTTTCCTAATGAATATAGCAGAGGGCTAACCAGCTTTTAAATTTAGCAGGGGGGAAAGCATAAAAGCCACAGCAAGGGTTTCAACAAGATAAAATTAATATAATCTTTTTCTTTAAATATATATATATATATATATATATATTTTAGGAACAAAAGTGGAAAAAATGTAAAAATAAATTTTATAATTATTACAACTTTTTAAAGTTGGTGCCTATTTACAAATATCACACCTAAATTATTTTAACGCCGATTTCAAAAGTTGTAATAATTATAAAATCCAACACTATTAAACGAGCAATGTAACTATATCTGTTTGTTTGCACAATCTCGATATCCGCTATAACGATTTTCACAAAAATTGATGTATTACCAGTTTTTGGGATAAAAATTCGATTGGGATATTTTTCCTTTTCGAAAAATTTCATTTAGAGGGTGAAATAAGCAGATTAAAAGTTTGATTTCATTCTTTCCATTGCAAATTATACATTGCGTATGAGTTATTAAGTTATATGGCAATAGCAGTTAAATGTTATTTAATTCATCATATGTTATTTTAATTTAAAACGTGTAAAATATTTTGATGATGTATTTTCATTATAGTTTTTATTCTAAAATAAAGTATTTTTTCTCATAAATAAATAATCTCATAAATAAATTCTCACAATATTTTCTCATAAATAAATTCTCACAATATTTTCTCATAAATAAATTCTCACAATATTTTCTCATAAATAAATTCTCACAATATTTTCTCATAAATAAATTCTCATATAAAAACGAAGGAAACATCAGTAAATTAAAATTGAAATTGAAAAATCGTTTACGTTTTTAAATAAACAAAATACACATTCTAATCACGTGACTATTCCATCTACAAAATACTATAAGTTTTCTAATACATATTTAAAAAGAACTTGAACAAAATCGTTTGCATTTAAAATAATCAAATTTGAACAAAATTTTAATCCTGCGATTTTTTACTGTTTCTGCACGGGACGTCATAAGTGGAATACACAAGGGAAAGTTTTTAAAATTTCATATCAGAAAATATCATTTTGAAAAAAAGGTAGTTTTTTTTTATTCCATGTAAAATGGATTATGTATTTCCACAAATAGAACATGTAATTTCCAAAACAAAAATTAGAAGCAATTTCGTTTGTTTTGCTAAGTTTTTATATTCCAATGAAATCAATTGAATAAGCTTTTATTAAATTAATGTTAGTGTTATTTATAAAATATATATTTATTTACATTTAAAATTAAATTTTGTTATACATTTTTATTTGATAAGTTTTATTTTAGCAATTGTTTATAAATATTTTTTGGGGGGAATTTTTATGCTAATGGAATTAATTAAAAGATGTTTTATTAAATTAATTTTAAGCAATATATATAAAGGTAAAAAAATAATTTTATACATTTAAAAAACTATTTTGTTCTATTATTTATAGGTTTTATTTTACCAATTGTTTATAAATACACTTATTTCTGATAGTATTAAACAAGAAACAGAGAAAAACTATGAATTTTCCAGTTTTCAAGATATGTTTTGGAAATTGTGAAAAAAGGAAGTTTTTCCAAAAGTTTACATTTGTTTACCATGGACACTTTGCACTGCTTTGTGTGGAAATTACATGACGTCGTTTCAAGATATAAGTGACTGCCGCGCATTTTTTATTGGTGGATGGTAACCACATGGTTTGTTATTCACCAATCACAGAGGCTAATCAACCATGCGTTTTTGTTATTCCGTCAAAATTTTAATCTCGAGACCATGTCATTCATAGTGTCTATAAAAATGGTTTGGTATTAATTCCACATTATAATGAGTAAATAATTAATGAAAACGTTAAATAGTTTCGAATGCTATTTTCTTTCTGGTAAACTGATACCAGTAAATTTGTCATATAAAGTTCTGAATGTAAAAGCAACATTCCTATGACATTGTGTACAAATTAATAAGGAACTCCTTCTCGAATTACGTAAGTAAGTTCAGTGTCAAGCAAGGAGGGATTGAAAATGAGCAATGAGCTTTTACAATATAACAACGAAAAAGGAGTTTAAATTTTTCATTAACAAATTTAAAATAATTTGTAAATATAAATTTTACATCATTTACTATAAATGTGTTTTAAAATTTATTTATTTTGTTACTTCAAATAAGTTTCTTCTTTATTTAAAGGCTTGTCCGAAATAACCTTGCACCTGCTTAATTAAATATGAAATTATATTCGATATTAAATTGCATTAGATAATAATAACAAAATACTCAATTATGTTCTTGTATTACGTTAGTATGCTCAGTTTCAAGCAGATAATTAGATAAATAACGATACTTTATACAATATAACAAAGGGAAAAGATTTTAAGAGTTTTTAATTGAAACGTACATAGTAATTTAAACGCTTGAAAAAAAAAGTTTTCACATACCGTATATACTCGCGTATAAGTCAGTTACGGTGGTATTGGTATAAGCCGATCCGCGTAATTTTAGACCGATTTTTTGTCCAAAATCGGAAACTCGCGTATAAGCCGAGTTGTATTTTCGTTCATGAAAAATTCCGATTAAAATCAGCAAATCCTCGACAAAAGAGTGAAATTTTAATTAGAAAAATAAATATTTAAGCCTAGAAATTAAAAGTTTAAAGAAAGTGTCCGGAGAAACGGCCTTCCTCAAAATTCGTGACGATTCATCGGGCTTAAAAGTATGTACCACTCGCGATGTTCTGGTGTTTTTCAAACCTCCGTCGGACTTCTTAAATTAAATCTCCCTTATTATCAAATAAAACATTTTAAACCACAAACTTAAATACCAAAATGTGCAATTTCTAATCCTTAACATCGTTTTGTAAAGATTTAAAAAAAAAAAAATTATCCATCTCGGAAGGAAATACTACTACTTTATGGATGAATATATACTTCTTATTAAAATATTTAGTTTTTAATTACGAGATAAATGACTTGAAATTAGAACTTGAATTCGCCGATTAGCAACCACGATTTTACCGCTTTAAAGCCAATTCCATCCAAAATACTAATGAAACAACTATTAATATATGTACATAATATTGTCAAGGAATAAAATCTGCATTGGAGAAATAAATTTTGTTTAATTATTGTTATGTTATATTAAAGATATTGACTTTAAAGTGGTGTCATTCGTTACGCACGATGTCAACTTCTTAGTCTTCCATCCAAAATTCTATTAAAATAGCGTTTACTAGCTTCATAAATTCTACAAACCAATTAAATATTTATCAAAATATATACTTTTTATTAAGTTAAACTGATTATTTATGCGAGTAGTTAACTTTTGCGTTAAGATTACGCCGCGATGCGCAGAACGGTCTTCAGTCGGCACGTGATTCACATTCTCGATCTCGGAAATGTGTCGGGGCGTTTTCAGAAGAATCCGCTAATTTCAACTTCTCTCCTTTTCCCATTTTAGGCAAATTATATTAGAAATTTTAATGACCCGCGTATAAGCCGACCCCCCTACTTTTTTATGAAAATTTTTACTTAAATTTCTCGGCTTATACGCGAGTATATACGATAGTTAAATGCCAATAAACGGATATTTTTTTCAAATGGCTCCCAAGTGAAACATCCCTTATAATTTTTTTTTTTTTTCAAATATCTGAACTAGAACCGATATCTTGCGCTAACATACATAAAAAAAATATTTAAAAAAATACAAAATAGTCGAATTGATAACCTCTCTCATTGGCGCGCGATTTGGTGGTTTTAATTTAAAGTTTATGTTGGTTTTATTTTGGAGTTTTGGTTGGCGCGCTGTTCAGTCGGTTAAAAAGATAAAAATAAAAAAATATTTTTTTAAAAAAAGGAAAACAGACTTTAAGAAAAATGCGCTAAAAAGTAAAAAAAAAAATTTTAATTTTGCGAATGAGTTGAAAAAATTGAATTATTTAATATAAATTTTATACATATTAAAACTTTTTGAAATCGGCAACAAAATTTATGTATGATTTTTGTGAATTAGCACCAACTTCAAAAACTTGTAATAAGTATAAAATTGACATTAAATAATTCAATATTTTCAATTAAAAATATTTTTGTTTCTTTTTAAAGCATTTTTTTTAAATCGGCTTTTCTTTTTTTTAAAAAAAAAGAGATTATTTTAGAAACGATACAAATTGCACTATACATGGAATTTAGATGCGCACGTGCCAAACTTTGTATCCTGGTTAAAAATAAGTTTGTGATAACATAACGTGCATTGAGTGGTTATTATTGTGGGATGGGTAGCGATATGAACGATAAACAAAAGTTTACAAATGCTCTTTATCATGAATGAAAGAGAAAAAAATAGACATAGTTCTGATAAAGTCTTTACAGATGTCGGGTCATATTTGGTGGACTTGGTACTTTGCACTTGCAATCTCCTTCAAGCATGTGGATATACAGCTCTTTTTAATAATACATTATCAGCACTCTAATTTCTGTTATGCATTTTACTTTTCGATAAATTTTATTTAAAAAAAATGAAATCGGATTACATAACACTGGCTTAGAATATAAAAACTTCTTATCTTAAAAAACACAAATTTTACAGGAGGTGAACAAAAACTGTTTAACCACGTAAGCTAAAAACAACTACTATTTTCCATTCTGGAGCGCAGTGCATTGGACATTATTCCTAATTTTAATGCCTATAATGTAAAAAAAAAAAAAAAATCGGGTAAGATGGGATAAAATAGGTATATTGCAATGAATTATAAATTATACATTGTTAAATTTATGCTTTAAAATTGTCCTTTTTGCAAAAAAAAAAAATCAAAATATTTCGTATTGAAGTACAATTTAGCAAAAAAAACTACATTTCTTTAGATTTAAGTCATATACAACAATGAATTTGTTTGAGTTACAAAAAAACTTGTTTTAGTTCGATGCATGAAAACTTCTATATATAAACTAGTAAAGTCGAATTATTTACCAATATTCCTCGGTTTTGTATAGAACAGAAACCTTTTAATACATTCCAATGAAAAAATTAGGAAATCAATCTACTAATTCTTCTAAACTTTTTTTAATTGTTTTCAATTATTTGCAAAGTAGGGTAAAATGAGAAATCGAATTATTAATGCTAAATATAAACAGATTGTTTTAAATGAAATAAACAATCGTCTGTGGAACAAATTGAAAATAACGTAAATTACTGCATAACGTTCCGAAAAAAAATCGCAACCGATTTCTAAAGGCTTCACGTGGAAAATTCTAGATTATCAGATTTTTTCCCTTGTTGATATAGTAAACCTTTTCAGTACGCAAAGTTCTCCATGACAGTTTTAAGATTTTGAAACACATACACGTTCAAAAATGCACCTCGTTATTTTAGAACCATGGTCAGATCGAGGAAACACTTGAACTGGCACCCAACACCTTCAATAGACGTCGGGACATTGGACCCCGATCACATTTATCGTGCACCAGTCCCGTATACAAGCCGTTAATTTTTGCGGATGGTCTAGACGACTTTTCTAGTATTTTGTAGCGAAGCTGGCAACCCTCCGGTCACAAGATCACTACTTTTTACTTTTTTTGTCAAGTCCATCGCCTAGGATCGAACAAGGAATCTTCGGATTCCCACTGACGCCTTTAACCGCCACGGAGGGCTTTACGATTCTAAGGTGTTTGGAAGTGTCAAAAAGGAATGCTCCGTTTTAAAAAAACATTCACGACTAGTAATTTTTAAATATTCCAAGTATTAAATTATAGATTTTCCTATTATTTCCTATGTTGGCATTGTAAAATCCATGCGGAATTTTACAATTTTAGGACAATCAAAAATGTCCCAAAACTATCGTTTTGTAAAAAAAAATTGCAACCGATTATTAAATATTCCACGTGCAAAATTCTTGGGTTAAAGTTTTTTGCCCTTGTTGGCATGGTAATATATACCTATCAGTATACAAATTTTCAAAAAAAATTCTAGAACCAACCTGATCCAAAACTAACGTTACAACTGACTAACTGTCGTCGACTAAAGGGTTTTCTACCACTGAAAAACATTCGACCTAGACAAAAATAACTTACTTTTCCTATGTAAGATAAAAAATCAACAACTCTGTCAAATATCCTTCCTGGGTAAGGAAACCTTGTATCAAAATTTGATCTCAATTGATTTTGCGGGTCTTCCATTCTAGATAGACACAGGACCGTCGCCAATAGCTCACTGTGCAGCTTTAGTGCAACGTTATTCCAACCAATCTAAAAACTTTATCATTGGTCATTGTGTGAAAGTTAAGTGAGTGGAGACTACTTCAGGTGTTCTCATTTGTCATTTCAACATAGTTTAAATACATGATACAGTTTTTGAGGCCCTTTATTCAGAATTGATTTTTAACATTCACTAATAACCCGGTGTGTAACTTTAGTGAGACGTTCAATCAACAAACAATGTATTCTATCATACAAATATTGACGTCAGAAAAACCTCCATATATGCAGAGCTATCCTTGTTTTATACTATTTTATTTACTTTCGATCTATTAACTATACGTGATTAACAAAAAATATATAATTTAACTTATGTGAAAGAAATAACGGAACAATTTTATATATTTTATCTCGATATAGTTATCAAGATGTTAAATTTCTATTTTTAGATACCTTATCGGTGTTTGAGAGTACAAATATCTGGCATCAACCTTTTCAGTTTATAAACATATCCACGCCGACCTTGGTTGTTGAAAGATATCAAAGAAAGCTCTTCCATGTTTTGATTTTTGATACCTCTATAAAACAAATGACCGATTTTTGATACTTCGTTTGCTGTATTTAAAGTATTCGTTCAATAAATTGAAAGTATTAATACGCTTGTGTGAAGCTGCTCTCAGTATGGCGTCGACTTTAAATAAAATATCGAAGTAAGTACTTTTAATATGGTTACTTTTTAAAACTAAGTTTTATGATGATAGTTTTTGATTGTTTTCTCAACTACGTTTAATGCATATATTGTCAGTAACAATGATACCTAGGTTTAGAGACGGTGCAAATTATCGGCTATGGTATGTGAACCGTATATATTCGTTAATATTATTAACTTTTAAACTGCCGTCAAAAAGATCGTTTGGAAAAAGCAGCTTTCAAATTTAATTGAACGTACAATAGTCCTAAACTTTTGATTTAGTAGAAATTGGCTATAGTTTACTAACCAATAATGTAATTCATTTTTTTTTTAATTCCTATAAAATTTTATAAATTATCATGGATATTACGACAAATAAGTCTTTTAGATAGCGGTTTGAATATGAATAACATCTTTTGTGGTTTTGTTTCCTTTCGTTAATTTTGTGTTGGAATCCCTATTTTCTTCTGTGTTGGAAGTACTTTTTTTTTATTTTGCCTTTTAAAATTTAATTTTTTTGTTGCATTGTTCCAAGGTTTAGGTTGTGGGAGGAAATGAAAAATTCCACTAAGTTCAATTACTATTCTAAAAGCTTCGTTGTTTAAAAATATAATTAGTACATTTTTCCAATGGTGGGACAACCCTAGTAGCACAAGACTGTTAAAACTAAGTTCAATTGACGTACTTGTGCCATGTTCAAATACTGTCGAGTGTTTCCGATATCTGTACGTCTATGTGTCCCGGCAACCAACGTTCTTTGAACAGTACAATAAAAGTGTCTAGTACTATTTGGTGTAGGTTGGAAGTACTTTGTATGTTCTATAACACGCTCTATATTAAGGGCAGAAAGCGTGTCGGATGTAACTGTTTTCGATTTTATTTGTTATTTCGTGTTTCAAGGAAACAGTCGACTGTCAAAACCTAAATTTTACTTTTGAAATTTTTACAACATATCAAAAGACATCCGCAAACATCTTTACCGTACTTGAAAACAACGGCCATTTTAAACATCGCTGTATGAGATATGAAGACGCCAAGCAATGCCCTCTGCTGACAGTTCTGCGTGAACGTTTAAAATACGTTCTTTAAACGTTAAATGTGTACAGTGTTTTGAGTTTTAAATTATAACTTGCCGTTGGAGTGCCCATATGGTATTCATTGAACCTGAACTAATATGAACGTTTGTAGATGTTCATTGAATGTGTGTGTGCTGCCTGTGTACTGGCTTTGCCCATTAAACTCGGTAGAACCTTTGCTGATGCCACCACATATTAATTCCTATAAATCTTTAACAATATTTGCAAGATTAAATTCTATAAATATTATGAAAGATGTAATACTTGATATATTTACATTTAAAGACATTTCAGCTTGAAGGTTTTATTTTCTGATAGCTTTGTTTTATTTCTTTTATCAAGAGCTTTAAACTTCTTTTATATTCTTATTCTAAATTTTACAGTCTTTTTTTTTACTCTTTTATTGTAGTTATTTAGATTTGAAAATTATAATTTAAGTCTATTAACAATGAAATATTTGGTGCAGACTATTTACCATTGTCCTCTTTTATGTATGACATTTCTTTTTTTTAGTTCACTAATAAAATTTCATTCTTATTACTTTTCACTTGATTAATTCCTAGTATATGGTATGGTCACCAAATGCAGTCTTTGGTGATCGTAATTAAAACTTTCTTTGTTCTCAAATTACACCCCACACTGAGGGTTAAAAGTTTAGCCTTGCCCGTGGTTGATTTAAAATTATTCTGCCATTTTATGCAGTGTGTTTGACTCATGGTTGTGTTCCTAATTTCCCAATGGATGTAATGGAAGATGTGTATCTTAACAATAAATAATTTTGAAAGTTGGAGGTAGAAGGCAAATGTGCCATCACTGATTAGTGTATTGATGCTTGATTTGCTGGCAAATACTTGTCACTGCCCGAAATGTGTCGATTGATTAATTGCATAATTGCTGCGCTTTCAGTCGTAGTTTTGTTTTGCCTTAACATGGTCATTTCACTATGATGAACTGCCATACGAATTGCCTGTAAGCACCATAATCGATGCTCAAAGGGGTACCAGCTTTTATATTTAGTAGTGTTGGAGGACCCAAGCAATAAATCGAAGTTATGAGCCTGTGACATTGACACATGGTACTTGCATACAATTCAGATTTTTGGTTTTGTTGTATTTTTATTGATTAATTACATAATTGTTGTATCCAAACCATCGCCAATAGTCCAATGTGCACCTCTGGTGTTACATTTTAACCTACCAGCCATTATTGTCTGACATTTTGACTTGGCGACAAACGAAAAACATTTTGGCTTCAACTTCTCTCTCTGTCTGTAGGTATGTATATTGTGAAAAAAAATATTTTACTACTAAACAAGAATAAAATTGTCCCTAACCCTTTGGGTACATTTGACGAGTGAGACTCGTCATCTGCTTACTTGGGCGAAGTTACGGTGGACGAGTCTGACTCGTCATCTGAATGTTAGAAGCAGGGGTTGATGTTTGCGGCACCCCCCGTCAGTGAGCGCTGATCGCAAACAATTTGTTGTAGGGTCGGTCAAGAATGGGATCAATTGAACCTCACCAAATCCGTCCCATGGGGCATAAAAATCTTCAAATAATTCAGTACTCAAAGGGTTAAAGAAAACAGTTATCTTGGAAGATGGCGAAAGTGTTATATGTACAACATTCCCCAAAGCAAAAGGTTAAATAGGTGATATTTTTAGTGCCTTAGGCTCCAATTTTCGGAATCTGTTGAACAGTCCACAGAAAGTCAGCAATCGTTCTGTGCAGAGCTCCCTTGGTGTGAAGGAAAACCTCTCCTCATTTGATCCCGTTCAAGTCAAACTTCTGGACGAAATGTGCATCGCGGTCGACACGAATGACAAGGTGATAGGTCCACGCACGAAGAAGGATTGCCACTTGATGGAAAACATCAATAAAGGTAAAATATTTGCTCATAAATATTAAGCACAGATCAGTGGTATAACTTTCCTGGCAAGGACCCTTCTTCAAAACATAAAGTACTATTCGCAAAAAACTGTCATGAATCTTGAACTGATTGCAGTAATATATTTTGTGTATGTTTAAAAATTTTTGCATGTCTGATGAGTGCCCACCCTTACTAATACTTAGTATGACATGTAAGGTAATGTCTTTTTAATTCTGGTTCAGCAACTTTTATAAAAAAAATATATAAGGAGGGATTGTAAAGGTTTATCACTCCCTTGCATATTATTAGCATATATTTTTGATAAAAATTGGCAAATAAAAACCAATTTGATCGCTCTATTAAAAAATAAGGGGCCTGGTCAGAAATGCACGCTTTCAATCATTTTAAAATTTACTTTAATTTATAAAATAATGTAAGGTGAAAACTGCAGACTTTTTAATTAATTTATTTACAAAACGAATTTGTTACTTAAATACCCAAATAATTCTTTGAATCAAAATTATATTCAGTGTTGTTAGAAATATTTTTATTGTTATTATTGGACCACTGAGTTAGATGCACAAGAGTAATTCTCAAAATAAAAAAATTTGCAAAACTTAACATGTTTTTTTAGCAAGTTTAAATATACCAACAAGTATATATATGTATTTGAAAAATATATTAACTGCCTTATATCATTGTTTCTCAAAAAGTAAGCATATTTTCATTTCTTTCCAATAATCTTGTAAAAGTGTTGCGAAACTATCATTTGAACTTTGTTTTTATCTAATGTAGGTCATATGCTCTTATCAGTTTCCCTTTTCGGTTCCTTTTTTCCTTATAGAAATAATGTGGTTCTGAAAAGTCAGCAAAAAAATTGTACATGTATTATAAAAATTATAATGGCAGAGTTTACCTGTGCACCATTTTCGAATATTTGAATCATTTTCATTGCTTGCAGAAAAATACTTACTTTGATTAACGCACTTCAATAATTTACGTAATTGTACATATAAAACTGGAACAGTAGTTGTTCGTTTACCAAATAATTTCTAAATTCAAGCCAAATGTTGGCCGGGCGATCAAAAATATCTGCCAATGGAACATTTTTGTCGTTTTTACGCCGTAATAAGTCGTTAACTACTCTACATTTAACCTATTGCAGTGGTACTAGAAGTCGCATTTCGTGTGAACAGGTACTGTCCCACTGGGCAAATGATTTTGTTATACTTTTAGGGTGTGTTTAGATATGTTTACCAACCCCCTATAATTAAGGAGTTAGGCCCCTACTACACGGACGTTATTAACGAGCTTCATCAGCTGCCTTTGTGATTGGTGGATAAAAACCATGTGGTTTGTATTCACGAATCGCAGGACCATCTTCAGCCAATGCGCGTTATTAACATGCATATGTTGGTATTGGTCTTAAAGTTATCTAAAAGGGTTAAAACTACCTCGGACTTTGCTACCAACACCTTAAAAAAAATCAATTGACATCATAGGGTTAAACACAAAATATAAGTCATAAAAAATCTAAAGTGATAAAGCGTATTCGATTTTATGGGAGCAACTTGAATATTGCCGTGCCCGAATACCTTATTTGCTTTCACTTTAACTCATATCTTAGGTAATAATTAAAAACTTTATGTAATGAATGAACTTAAATGTAGGTGTGCAAGAAAACATATTCGCAAAATTAAGCCACACTAAAGCACTTCTGAAATATTCATTGTATTAAAATTACGTAAGCGAGGATAGCGAGCTAAAGAAATTTTAAAAGTTGTTTTTTTTAACAAGGTTCAATGATTTCCTTGCGTATCTGATAAGTGATTCCCTCTGGTCAATATTTTCTATAATAAACATCGTTACGATTATACAATTTTATCGTGAATTCATTGAGGATGATAAAAATAGTTTTTTTAATCGGAGGTCAAATGGGGAAGATCGAAGTTCGTACACTATTTTCAAATAGGAGCTTATCTTCAACAGGGAATATTTTCCTGGTTGGGGATTTAGCAGCCGTAGCAAAAGCTGCTTGGAGACGAAATTGAAGCGATTGACTTCTTTCTCCCAGTTCCACATTTGGAAGTGAATCAAGTTGGGTTCAAAATCCAAGAATTGGTGTTATACCAATTGCGTAGCAATGACAACTTTGAAGTAGAACGATAAAAAATGATGAAAAGAACAACTACTCTTGTCTTGGAAATTATGGACACCCGAAACCTGAGGTAGACGCAATCGGTAAGTGATTGGAATTTCGTGTAGAGCAAGTTAGCCAAGTCGACCTTATCGGCGGCCGGTAATCTACTGACCTTTTTTTTATAGTGGGTGAAATAAGTCGCATAACGGGCATACGCTGGCTTGTTTAACCGATGTAACTACAGTTCTAATTGCCGAGATTTGATTAGTTAGCGCCAATAGCCTACTGTGCAGCTCTAGTGCGACGTTAATTAACCAAACCAACCCAACCCATTTGATTAGTTGACAGTTTAAACCATTTCTGTGAAGTCGAGAGTGACGATTTTGCCGAAGATTTCACTATGAAGCTGAAATATCGCACTAAATCAAAATTGCGGCATAGGAAACTGAAGCAGGTCGGAAAGAGCAGTTCGACGAACAAAATAATTTCAAGAAATCATAATCAAAAGTGTAATTAATGTAGAGCTTACGGAAGACGCAAGAACGAGCAGGCGCGCGTGCAAAGTATTCACTAACCACACATTGCTGTACAGAAGAGGCTGTGCCTGCCGATTTATTAATAAATACGTCATAAAAACGTGAGAAAGAACTTAAGGTCTATGGTTGTTGAATTATTCCTGGAGCCTTCGTGGCCCAGTGGATAAAGGCGTCAGCTGGGAATCAGAGGATTCGTAGTTCGATCCTGTGCGACGGACTTAGCAAAGAAAAGTAAAAAAATAGTGATATTGTGATCGGAAGGTTGCCAGCTTCGCTACCAAATACTAGAAAAGTCGTCCAGAACATCCACAAAAATTATCGGCGTGTATACGGGACTGGTGCACGATAAATCTGATCGGGGTCCAAAGTCCTGACGCCTATTGAAGGCGTGGGTGCCAGCTCAGGTGCTGTCTTCATCATCTGACTATGGTTCAAAAATACGAGGCGTCGTTCCCGGGTCTTTCCTTCGTGACAGTTCCAGAACCGTCGCCAATAGCCCACTGTGCTGCTCTAGTGCGACGTTATTAACCAAAACCGAAAAAAAAAATGAATTATTCCATGATTATACACATTTTTAAATATTTTGGCATTATTAAATTCTCATATCTCTTACAGAGCCATATTTATTTCATTTTTATCTAACCGTAACTTAATTGATATATTTGGACAAGTTATAAAATAATATCAAATTGCGAATTTTTCAAATATTATAAATGGATAATGAGTTTAAATCAATATAAATACGATAGGTTCCGTGATACCTGGCGGACACTGCAGCATACTCGTGATTGGAGGCAGGCACGTCACACCGTGATGATCCCCCCCCCCCCCCCCCCCCCCCCATAATCTGGAAACCCTGAAAGTTGGGAATTACAACTTCTAAAAATCCCGAGTTGGGAAATTTATGCCTGAAGAAAATTAATATTATTAACAAATGAAAGCTAGGAGAGATTAGAAATCGCCCAACTTGTAAGATTACATTTAAATTAGCCCTCAGAACGGACACTGCATTGTGAGACAATTTAATATTTCCTAATATATATATATATAAAAAAAGATGAAAAATGTCAATAAGTTGGAAGTGGGAATTTTCAACACTGTTGAATAGGGAATTTCGAATAGTTTAATTGAGAATTTCGAATCGTTAAGTTTGGAAATTTCTTGTTTCAACCCCCTCCAAAATATTTTGTGTGTAACAGCAGTGATTGGAGGGTCTCGAGTATATCGATTAATGCACAAATAGATCATTATTAATTACGATATTCGATTTTTTTTTTTAAATTGCTATTTTTGTGTGTCTTAAACGTATGCAAAACCAACTATTAAGTTTTCAATAATCCCAGTAGGTGTGATAGATGATTTGGTATACATAAATTAATACTATCTATTCGTCATTGTTCGCGACGATCCTATTAGTAGAGAAGTAAGATCGCGATCGTAAGACTGCGAGTTCTATTTTCGTAATCCCAAACATCAAACAAAGATTAATTTTTAAAATCTGAATGATATACGTTAAATCGTTCGGGATTTAATATCATGATCTGCTGATATTAAATATGTGTGTTTATCTAATTAACAACTTTGCAATATTTGCATAAAATTGCAAAACCTTAATGTAAAATGGAATGCTTTTAAAAAACTGAGACTCTACATTCTAGAGTTGGTCGTCTTTTAAACTTTCTTTTCATGAATTTATACTTTCAATATACTCCGCACGTAAACAATTCTTTATTGTTTGTGGATAAGATATTTTGTATTTGGTCAGCTACTTATTCATCGATTAAAACTTAGGTATTCTTATTTACAGAATCACACTGCGTCATGGGCAAGCCAGGTAGCCAGACACTTTCAAAATCCGCATAACAGCCATTTGGCCACGCCAATACGATTTCATTATAAAAATAACTTTAGAACTTCGTAAACAATTCTTTATTGTTTGTGGATAAGATATTTTATATTTGGCGAGCTACTTATTCATCGATTTAAAACTTAGGTATTCTTATTTACAGAACCACACTGCGTCATGCGCAAGCCTGGTAGCCAGACACTTTCAAAATCCGCATAACAGCCGTTTGGCCACGCCAGTACGATTTCATCATAAAAAGAACTTTAGAACTTTGTACCGTTCTATTTTTGCACACACTTCATATTCACCTGCGGGGTGTTTGCTAGAGATGACATTCCGCCAAGGTCACACGGGATTGGATCTATTTCCTCCTGCCTGTCTTCCATTCCCAGCAAGTTGTTCTGCAACTTCTTTCCTCTTTTTGTTGCGTCATAATTTTCCCTACCGTTGTTTGTTTCCTTTTTTCTCTTTAACCTCAAGGGCATGTTTGTTTTCATCGCGCCTCATTTGAAGTTGTCTCTTGTTTTGTTTTTTTTACCGTTCGGGTTTTGACTCGCGCTTTTATCATTTTATCACTGATTAAACATTTCCTGCAATCAAGTTGGAGATCTTGTCAGCATGGCGGTCTTTTGACTTTTTAACATTTAACAACTTGGAAGGCTGTTATTTGCGGGACCCATGGCAACAAGTTGTCTCAAAGAGTAGATCAATTGTAACACTAAAAGTTCTTTGACAAAGATCTTTTTATAAAACTTTCAATCAAATTTAATTTATCTTGTCTTATAAGACAATAATAAATAGGCCATATTACAATAAGTAAAATATTTATAAAATATGTTTTCAAAGTTTTGGGCAGTTTTAGTTTATTTGTGTTGTTACTGGTAGTAGTAGTTATATGAAGTATTTTACCCAATTGCTGTAGCAAGTTTATCATTTGCATTTATTGTAATGGTTTCAATTTTAAAATGTATTACTTAACAATCACATAAGAATTTATGTGTATTATTAATAATGAAAGCATACCAATTAATAATTTGTACTTATGCGTTCAACTTTTTTGCAAGGTATTGGCTCCTAAACCTGTTTAATTTTTTTTCTCACATATTCGGTGTAGTCCATGCTGGAATCCATTTCTTTCAAAAGATTTTCTATTTCTTTGTTAGCATCCAACCATTTGTTTCTGTTTTTGTGGTCAGCATGTCGAGCATCATGGAGAATTTCTATTTTCTGATATTAATGTATTAATATCTTTGTAGCTCTCATTGACTACCTCTCATTATTTAATAATTTGTTCAAATCATGAAGTATGTAGTTTTCAGCATTTGAAACTGCAAGATAGATAGTACATCTGTTGGCGATATGCTGGTTCCATACATATGTTTTATATTAAGCAAATGACTGTATTCAAATATAAAGAATGAATTTTATTTGCCACAATAACCACAAACCAAAACGAGATCAATTGTGACACAATCATAATAATGATCGATTGTTGTTGGTTTCCAGCAGGCCAAAACCATGATGCATAATACATCAACACTAATCTTTTTATCAAATATTGCATGAGGAACTTTGATAAAGAATCTTTGACAAAGAATGTCTTTTATCATTATAATTTTGTAGTTTTTATCAGTTGACATTACACTATCATATTTGTTTGTCAAACTTATTTTATAAAAGATCTGTATCAAAGAAATTTTATAGTGTAATATTTGTCTTAGCAATTTTCCTTATATTGTTCACTGACTACTTAGGGGCCGTTCATTTATTACATCATGCAAATTTGGGAGAAGGGGTCTAAGGTGAAGGTGACTTTGCTGTGGCATCGTTGATTCATTGTTTATGTGACATACAAAGTTTTTAGGGGAAAGTTCAACACTTTTGTCATAAAATAATTATAAAAATCTCTTTTTCGTTTAGTAAAACTGTCAGATTTAAAAAGAGGATAAATATAATTAATAAAAAAAAAGTCTGGGTCGTTATGTCTGTTAGTTGTAATTGTTCAAAAACTGAAGTCAAATGGGGAGGGGGTACTAAAAGACCAAAAATAAGGGTAGCCTCTAAGTAGGCCACACTGTAAAAAATTAGAATATAATTTTTAAAAAAAATCATGATTCTTTATATTTTTATTTATTCTAATTTCTCACTCTATATCAAGCCAATTTCCTGAAGAGGAATAGAAGTAGAAGAGCGAAAGATTACTTTTTTATTTCAGCAAAGAATACTGTAAAATCTGGTGCAATAGCTAATTCCTGTTACACACCCACCCCTCCAAGATAAAATTGCTATGTGTCATTGTTGTCTGTGTTTTCGGGATTGAAATCATATTCAAAATTTTTTAAATGTTTCTCAGCTATGAAGAATAACTTCTCTCTTATACAAGTTATTTTTGATGCAAAATCAATGAAGTGTATATTTGAACTCCAGTACCAAATTATTTGAGGCATAAATGAGTCCTTCAATTTCCAATAACTTGTGTGGATTTTGTAATTATTAAATTTGTTTTTATTTTTAGGTTTACTTCATAGGGCATTCAGTGTCTTCCTATTCAATACTAAGGGAGAGCTCCTGTTGCAGCAGAGGTCTGATGCAAAGATCACCTTTCCCGGTAACTATTTTTGTTCTAAATTGGTTTTTTAATATTGATCATTTGTAAAATTTCAGAAACGTTTCTGGTACTGCATAAAATAACAGTACCTTATGTAACTATTGTTCGAAACCATCCAGCATAAAACCTTAATCAAAATTGTGAAATTATTTTTTTATGCAGGAAAACTGCAGTATTTTTAATCTTCTAAAAAAAATTCCAAAAAAACCTTCCAATTTTGAAGCTATTAAATGGAAAATGGTTTTTTTTTTAGAGGTATACAGGAAAATTAAAAACTTTTTTTAAAAAAATCATTTTTTTTTTGTTTTTCTACAAAAAGCCTTTAATTTCATTATTTTTTATAAAGGTTTTATTTTGACTTTTTTACTGGGCATTATTGAAAGTCCCCATTTTTAGAAGTAAATATAACGCAAATGATATACATAATGTTTTTTTCAATAATAACACCACCATTATATATGATGCATATTTTTCTTTTATTATTTCTTAAAATTGAAATTGTCTTTTTTTTACACTTTTTATTTATACTTTAGAAATATTATGGGTATTTTAACACATATTAATAATTAACTCCAAATGAATCTACTACGTCAAAGAAATTGTTTTAACTCCACATATTTACTACTTCGTAATACAGGTTGTAAAATGAAAAACGTTGTTTTTTGTTTATGAGTTGCCACACGGCAGTTTACAAATAATATACAAATATTAATGAGTGCCGTGGTTGCACGTCCAATGAAGCGGAGCACTGTCACCACAATATAATTATTGGATTTTTTCACACACTTATTTCAAGAAATTATACATATGCTTATTTTCATAAAAACACTAAAAAAAATTAACGTTTTAGTAGTTTTCTGTAGTTTTTAAAAAAAATTAATTGAACAATAAAATGAAAGTTTGAAAAAGCAAAATCGGAAAAAAAAGTATATTGCCAGTGCACTGCCTAAAAGTGCACTGCCTTTTCAGTTTTGTAAATATATGGCTTTTTTTTAAGGTTATTATACGAACACCTGCTGCAGTCATCCTCTTTACATTGACTCAGATTTGGAAGAGATCAAAGCTCTGGGCGTTAAAAGAGCTGCCCAGCGTAGAATGGCCGTTGAGCTGGGAGTGGATCTTGGCAGTGTGAGTTGCAATACACATTGATACTAACAGTTTCACCAAAAATGAATTGCACCAAAAACATAAAAATAGTGCTTAAATTAGGAATAAAATAACTTTATCCTCCCTTGATATAGAAAAAACTTTTCCTGAACAGCAAATAAGTAAGGTTATAAAGTAACCACATTGTTTATTGGTAAGAAAGAAAGAAAGGCTCGGTAAAAATATTTTCCCTCCCTAGTTGTCCAGGATTTGCATTGGTTCGTAAAAACCAATATTATACAACCCTTTATTATATGTTATTTCCTTCTTGTTTTTGTTTCATTAAAAATCTCTTCTAGCAGTAGCTTGTTACTAAAGTTAAAAAGTCAGTTAAAGTTGTTTTAATAGTTTTAAATTATAACAGGAAATTTCTTATTTTTCATGAATCCTTAATTTTCATTCTAGTTGACACAAATAGTGTACAAAGTTCCTAATCCCTTAGAGCAGTGGTTCCCAATAAGTAGTCTGCGGGCTACTGGTGGTTTAAAGTGGTCCATGGAGCTAATGTTAATCAGAAAGCAGTTTTGGTTTTTAATCTGGATTTATTTAAAAATCAGTAGTTTGAAATTTTTCCTTTTTATAGCAAAAAATAATACTTTAGGGAACTTTTCATATTTTTGGTTTGATTATTACAACCATTTACCAAAAATTAGATCTAGGTATTATTTTTACTGGATATATAATTTTTTACTTTCTATTGGCACCATTGCCAGCCTACTGATATGCCTTATTTATAAAAAAAAATATGTGATTTTGAAAAGAAAATGCCAATAGAATCATTTTATTTGTAGCTTTGAAAGGATGTTAATTTTCTCCCCACTGTGTTTTTTTAAATATACTGCTTTGCTTACCCATAAATATCAAAGTTTGGAAACGAGATGCGATCTTAAATGTTGTATTGATTTTTTAATGTTGCACATATTTTCAATAATTTAAAATGTTACATTAACCTTAATAATGCATTATTTATAGCTTGAATAGGATACTTTGTATCTCTAAAAAGACATCAAGAACCTTGTTGCTTAGATAGACGTATATTTAAATATAATAAAACATTTATATTATAATTTGTCTGTAAAAGTAAAGTTGACACATTTTAACAAATTATGTTTATATTATTTTCATCTTGTATTTATATATATATATATATATGTTAATTGTTGCTGCTGAATATTTGTATACACCTATGCATGTCTTCAATACTGCATATATACCTTCATTTTTATGCACACGTAAAATTTGCATATTTGACTTGTTAAAAGTAATTTCTAATAATAATTGTCTACAATACTAATAATACTTTTGAAATGTTTTATATATTTTGTCGAATAGCTTTCATTTTCAAATGGCTTGATAGATCATGCTTATTTTTAAGCATAAAATGTCTTAAATTTTAATTTATTGAATTTTTTTATGTTTCAATTTTGCTTTCTGATGAAATAATGAATATATATAACGAAAGGAAAAAATGTGTTATCCTAAATAAGTAATATAGATTAAAATACTAAATGTAGAATTGATGCAAAGTAACATTTTAATTTTTTAAAGGTTTTTTTGTCCACATTTTAAAAGCACATACAATAAATTGAAAAGTAAAAAGAAAATTTTTGAAAAATGTTGTCTGTAGTGATATAAATTTAAAATTTATCTCTAAAGAATTTGAGCGATTTTGTTTTGCAAAACATGATTTCTATTTTACTTCTTTAGTGTTGGATCACACCTAATTTTGTAATAAAACATTTAAAAAAAAGTCTCAAAGCTTTATATGGATTTTTGAACCATTGCCAAATATGAAAAAGCAAGAGTCATGCAGTTGTTTGAAGTTTCATTATGTGTAATTTTTTTTTAAAACTGCATTTTCTTTTCCTAATTTACACTCATGATTGCAAACTTTTTCTTTCAGATTGCAGCTCAGGATTTCCTGTACATGACCAGAATCCTGTACACTGCTCCCTCTGATGATCTCTGGGGAGAAAGGGAGATCGACTACGTTCTGCTCGTTCAGAAAGACGTCAACATCAATCCCAACCCCAATGAAGTGAAGGAGTGCGTCTACATATCTCGTGAAAACCTCAAGGGATTCTTGGGTAATTTCATCTTCTAACTCTTTGGACCCAAATAACAATATGTTCTTTTGTTCCCTGTTCTTTAAATTGAACGAGAACTACATCTTCTTGATGATAAAAAAAAAGTTTTTCTTTCATTAGCTAGTTCTTTATCTAATTCCATTTAAAAATATGGCATCACTCGGATATTAACATATTTTGTTTACCCTTTGCACCCGAGTGGCGTCTTTAAGTCACCAAAATCTGATCTTAAAAATGAAAAGAACATATTCTAAAGTTAAAAATGTTATTCTCTTACAAACACTAAAAAAAATTGTTTTTGTATTCTTTAAATACCAAGTACGTCTAAAACGTTTTTCAGATTAAAATTCTTCGCAACTAGTTTTTTTAAAAAAAAACATTTGACAAATGTTGTAAGCAACTAAATATAAGTTTGATATAACTGAGATGAATATTCAGCTTCACACACAAAACTTTTAAATTTTTGTAGTTATCCACCTTAAATGTAAAAAGAACATGCTAAAGAATACCTCAGAGAGTTGTAATATTAAATAGAGAGCGCTTTCAATACCAGACTCTCGTAAAGCCGCGGTGTCAACATTGAAAAGAAAACTCAACATCACGTGGTTATAGCGCTGCCACATTTGGCGTTCAGACATCTGCAGGAGTTTCAAATTTGGCACACTTTCTTCTTTTTTGGTGATAAGGAGTTCTGTCCGTATTTAACTTCTTAACATATATGTACGTATTTACTTATTTTCAAACAATATGCGCTAAAAGTTCCTCTTCATTAACGAAACGAAAATATTTTATTTGTGTTCAATACTCGAAGAAGCGAAACTCTTTATATTTTTCAGGTTTTATTGTTCATATTTTCTTATCGAAGTATACAAAATAACAATTGAAGTAACTTCACTTATGGTAAATTTTTTACATAAAAACGCAAGGCAATTATTTCAAAACTACAAAGAAAGAAAAATCTCCTTAGTATATCTGTTAAACTCCCATAAATTGTGCCACTCATTAAAAAAAACGATATTTAAAAACAAAATTAAACATAAAACCATATTATAATACGTCGATCTCGTTTAGTTCTTAAAGTCGCCAAGGCCTGCCAAGTAATATTGGCGCATGAATGAATTGGCATTTCCACATATCACATGGTTTCAATGATGGACACACGGAAATCAGCATTTTATTCCTCTATTTGTATCATTACTCTATGGAATACTTCTGTAAAGAGAAATGTGAAGTAACTTTTCGGTAAAAATTTTGTAAATATATAAAACATGTTCCTCTAGTGCAAAGGATTAACTTAAATGCCACTATCATTATCATCATTTGGATAGTATTTACTCAAAAACACTATTTAAGTATTGTAAAGCATTGCATTAATTGTGATATGTATAGAGGTGTTTTTTAAAATTTTATTATCCAATTTTTTAAATTTATTTTATATTTTACATTACTTTTTTTAACAAAAAAAAGTAAAAATGGTTAATCTCTAATTGAAAGACCAAATTCATAAAATGGTTAGTTACCTAGTTATATTGACCTAATTATATATAATGGTTCCTTAAAGCAGACACTAACTGGGAAATGGTGTTCAAAATTGTATAAGAAACAACCTTTTTTTAATTAAATTTTATATTTTTAAAAAACTATAAATTTATATATTGATTGGTCAATTTTTAATCTGTTTATAACAACTATTTTTAATTTTTTCTATTAAATGAATCTCAAATATTGTTTATGAATTTGCTTACATTCAGCTTGTCGACTAATCTGTAGAATATTCACTCAGCCTTGAATAATTTCGCTATGGGTCTTATTTATTCTAAAAGACAAATCATTTGTCCATTTTCTCTTTATTGAAGTAATCTGTTTCATAATAAAAAAAATCAATGCCACCATGAAAATTCCTAACCAAACATATGGTCATTCAGTCTTTATAGGTTCTGTTTTTCACACTCTTGCAAAATACCCATATAACACATTTTATTGAAACTTCGTAAAGATTTTTTTTTTATTATTATGTAACAGATTCTATTGCTTTTCAGATGGAGTTCAAGAAGAAGGTTATAAAATAACTCCCTGGTTCAAGCTGATCGCTGAAACATTGTTGCCCAAATACTGGGACCATTTGGACAACTTGAAGCCCCTGCGTGACCACAAAACTATTCATTCTCTCTAGTGATAACAATGTAAGTTTGAGCTCTTTGATGTTTTAATTATTTTATATTAACTACTTCTGATAAAAAAATTGGATCAACTAATATCTATACCTAAAAGTTATCTACTAAGGTTTTTGTTTCATATATAACAGTCCTATTATTTTTAAAAAGTGTGTCACTAGTTAACTCTTAAACATTAATGTATTGTGTTTAGTAATTCAGTTTTGTAAATTTTGTTACGATTCATAATATTAAATCTCAATTTTGTAAATTGCTAACCCAAGCCATGATATGATGTAGAGCATATTGTATATGTATTATATAAATTAAAAGTTTAACTATTATGCAAATCAATTTTCCCTTACAATCTGTTCATTCATTAATTTATTTTGTTAAATCAATTATTAATGTTTAAATGCAGCGAAATTCGGAAATTTTATATTTTAAAGATATTTCTTTTTTCTGATAACCAGTAAGAAACAATTCTCCTCCTGTTCTTTCAATAATGAGCCATGGTGTAGCTGATCGAAAATAATTGGTTTTGTATAATAAAGTTTAACAATGAAAAATAATATGTTAAACTGTGGGAGGAACAATTAAGTTTGAACTAAGAAATCTTTGTTGAAATCGTAAAATTTATAAAATTAAAAATAGTTATACATACTTTACTAATAAAATTCTTATTTGTGTTAATAATTGCAAACTTTCATTTGGGAACTGGTAAGGTACTGAAAAACTGGATATTATATAATTATCTAATGAATGTGGTTATTTGATATTGATTCGTTTCCTGTCATATATGGAGAACAAATGTTTGTTCCTTAAGTTTTCCTAAATGCATTGACTAAATTTCCTAAATGAATGTAGTTTGATAGAAAATTCAGACACAAAATGAGTTATGTAATAAAGTGTCGCTAATTCATAATCTAATTTTCGCTGGCCGATGTTAGGGGTCTTGTGTCACAAAAAAAGTTTTTATTAAAAAAATTTCATGAGATTAAATGAGTGTTAAATCTACAAGTAAGAGTAATTAAACTTCTGTTTGTGGCATTATCTTTTCTATGTATTTAATAAATTTGTGCTCATATTCTGAATAAGTGTTGCATTCATTTAAAAGAAAATATAAAATTTTAGAAATTTTTCTTATGTTCATTTTTGGGTTCAGACAATATTGAAACATATATATTCCCAGGGGATCCTTATCCTATTTTAGTTTTATCTAGGGGTCTGTGACTTAATTGCTAATTGGAACCGTTATCTAATTTCAAAACATGTTTTCAAGTTTGCTGCTTAATTTCTCCGTTTACTTATGGGGAACTTATTGTTTCCATTTATATCTGTAGTATACCAAGCTAACTTAACTCTACTTTTATTGTGAAATGCCTTTTCTCTGTTTCAGCTTCAAAGATGGCATTGAACAACCTGTATATTCTATAGCCGATCTGTTACTACAAGTATTCTACCCATGAATGTATCCTGTCCTGGTGCGTTGTTGGAATTTTTGAATGTTTTTATAAAAAAAAAACAAGTGTATAGTTTATATATGTGTACATTTACCTGTTATATTGGTGTTGGTAGGGTTTGTATATCTGTTGAAGTTTGACCTTGTAGATACTAACATTAAAAAGTAGGCGTAATTTTCCGCCTCTCTTGCGAAGTACTTAAGATTTCTTCCTTTGAATAAGAAATTGAAGATGTGGGTGCAAGAACCAGACAACTCCAAGCAATGGCTATAGGGGGAAAGTAGTTAGAAAGTAGACAATGCAAGAAAGTGTTTTTCATATTTCGTGAACAATTTTAAAAACTGGAAATGTCTAATTCTTCACCCACATCTTCAATTGTTAAATTTGATTTTAAAGTGTTAGTGGCATTTGTGTATTTCTCCGAAAGAGTCGCATTTATGTATAAGTTGTTGACTAAATTGGGTATAGTAAAACAAATTTATTGTCATTTTAAAAATTGCCCTACTCAGTTCAACACCAAGGTATTAACAGAATTTTAAAATATCTACTTGTCAAGGCATAAATATACATATTTAGACTGCTTTAAAAGAAACAATATTTTTAATAATACATAAAACGTAAGTAGAACATAAAAGATTTTCCAAATACATAAAATGCAGACACTTTAATTGGTTCTGGGTCAATTGACCCCTTATCTAAGTATGCCTTAGTGCTGAGCATGTGGGAGGTAAACTTTCACAGACTTCTATAGTATGTTACAAATCCAATAATCTCTCAAAATTAAAGTTTTGTCAAGCGACCCTATACCGAGTTGAAAGGGTTCAGTTAATGAATCTGTAGTTGAATTGATTATTGGCTTGCCTTTATGGAATAAAGCAAAATAATGGGAATATGGGAAAATATGATTTTCCGAAATTATCAAAAGTTATAATTATTAATTTGGCTTTGCAATATTGCTAGTTCTAAATTAAGTTAATTTAAAAACTCTACAACCTAGGATTTACTAGAATTAATTATTCACATTGATTACTGGTCTAGAAACCTTGCATGTGAATCTTTTGGATGAAGCATTTAGAAGCTGACTTGGCGACTAGGTCAGGCAAGAGATTTAGTTAAAAACATCTCGTAGTGATAAAAATAAACAATTTACCGTTGCTAGGGGCTACATTGAAAGTTCAATCTTTCTCAAGAGAGATATGGCTAGTCTGTTTCTAACTTTTTGTATGTAAATAAATGTTATTTACACCTGGTTTGTCATATTACTACAATAACAAAAAGTTTTAATACATGTTCTGACGCACCGTTCCGTTCCTCATGTCTTTCTGCTGGATTTGATGAGCAGCGCTATGAAGGCCAGCAAGCGATAGAATAACAAGAGCACTGCGATCATTCCAATGTCTAGATAGAAGTTGTCCTGTTGAAAAACGAAACTTTATATTGATCAAGTGAATTACTACACACAGCATTTTTTTTAAATCCTTGGTTTTTTTCGATCATAAATATATTTACTAAATAATAGTAACAACATAAATATTTTACATATATATATTTATTAAAAATGTAAGGATATTTTGCACTTTAGAAAGAAACCAGTGTATTGACCAAAAAAAACTTCACCAAATTTTACTTTAATATGGAGTTTGGGACAGGGCCGTCACAAGCAATTTTTTTTGGGGGGGCTGAAACAAGGAATTTCCCAACTTAAAGATATGAAATTCCCAACTTAAAGATATGAAATTACCAATTTAAAGATATGAAATTACCAACTTAAAGATATGAAATTTCCAATTCCAACTGACCGACATTTTTCGTCTTTTTTAATAGATTAAGTAGGATTAAAGGCTTAAAATAAACTATAGTAAACTACGATACATGTTTTTATATTGCTTTAATTCATTTCATATATTGCAGAATACTTTATTTGAAAATAATTCATGTGTGTAGATAATTTGTAATTTTCCTCATAGAAAACTTTACATTAATTAAGAATTTAATGCAAAAGCGTATATAAATTATATTTAAATGAACTTTAACTCTTAACTAAAAAAATGTGAAAACTGTGTGGATCAAATACAGAATATAGCTATATATAAATACAGTAAAAGTTAATTACAATTATATTAAATGTCAATTAATAAGAAACAGAAAAATGTTTCAAGATTAATAATGAAGTGAGTACCGGACCTTAATAACATTAAAAATATGATTGTTCAAGTAGATGCCAAACTTAAAAATAGAGTGGAGAGTTGATGTATCAGGTTTCTATTTTCATATTTGTTATATGTAAACATGTGATTATCGACCGGTACATTTAATCATTTTTAATCAAAAATGTGTCGGAGATACAATTAATAGTCAATGAACTTTTAAAAACATTTTCAATGCGATTAACCCATGGCGACGAACTAATCCTCCACATTTAACACAATTTAGGGGTATCTTTGAGTAGAAAAATTGGCAACAACGTAAATACATGAATATTCCAATACTCGTAAAAAAGAAATTTACCTTAAATTTCACAAGAGAGAAGAGCTCTGCATAGTAAAAACACTGATACCTATTAACAAATTAACCTCTGATATTCAAATCAGTCTCTTTGAAACAAAATACCGGAGAAGGCTTGGACAATAAGACGCCAGTTACTCAACAACAAAAAAAATAAATAGAAGACAAAGTATAGCAGAAATATTCTATCCCCATGGATTAGAAAGAAAAAAAAATAGCATATGTGACGTAATGACCAATCATTGCAATCCCCCGACAGGATGCATGTCGGAAAGCATTTGCTTTGCAAAATAAAAAAGCATTGATTCAATAATTGGAAATGTTACATATAGGGGTTAGTTGACTTATAAGAGCAACTCCACAGCTACTTTTAATAATTGTCAATAACTATTTTAAAAATTAGTAAATCACTCCCTAATTATGAAATAAATTAGTTAAAAAATGTATAGTTATGGCAATTTAAAGATCTAATAAACGTTTTAGTTGACCAAAACTGGTAAAGAATAATATAAAGGCAACGTGGTCTAAAGAGTTGGATTCGAAGATTTGGCATTGTGCAATAAACCATTCAAAGGAATTTCTTTACTTTTGACCAATAAATATTAACTTCTATAAATTCAATTTAAATTGTAAAGGTAATTTTAATTCAAAGTTTTAAAAGATTGAATAACTAAATTTATCTTATTATAAATATTAAATTAAATTCAAAGTATTTAAAAATTGTTTAAATGAGTTAAAGCATATAATATAACTTTGACAAAGAACAAACACTCAAAACGGATTTGACTTTTAACTTATTCTTTATTCATTGTAGAATACTGAATTTTTTTAGGCAGAGACGGAATCATGGCTTAGTAGAGAGAAGTCCCATGGTAATTCATAAGATGTGAAAGTTATTAAACAGTTTTTATTAAGATTTTGGTTACAAATTTCACAATCATATTAAATTTAACAAATATTTAAAAAGGTCTGAAATGGGGCGGATAAACGAACTCCTTGGAAGGTAAAATAATATAATTTAGATGACGTCGGCTTCCGTCAATAAATATAAACGACGAGTAATGTGCATTTTAAATGGCAGTGGACAAATTGAATAAGTAAGTCTGCAATATAAACTCAAATTGGGCATTTTCCTAAACATGAGGACACGTTCTTTATAAATAATAATGATATCCAATAAAATACGTAAACAATCGGAAAAAGTTTTACTAATTTAATAAACAAATGCGTCATTTGAAATACTTCTTAAAGATACAACTTTTTGAAAGAAATTTCCTAACTTACGACGCCATATGCCTCGGGTGTTGTCCTCGTTATCTGACCATGATTCAAAAATACGAGGCATTGTCTCCGGGTCTTTCCTTCGAGATGGGCCCCGAACCGTCACCAATAGCCCAATATGCAGCTCTAGTGCGACATCCAGATGGTCTAATTTAAGTTTAATCTCACAAGTTGAACAATTTGTAATCTTCCCTCGCTTTCATTTGATAATAATATTAAATTTCTTTGGGCTTAAATTTTCCTAAATCAGGGATTTTTAAAACTCGAAATTCCCAACTTTTAAGGTTTCCAGATTATTGGAGGTCCCTCGTCCCATCCCCCTCCGCACACCCAAACATTCCCGGCGCGACTGCCTGACGACCAGAACAAAAACGCAAACCACAAAAAGTAATAAAACATGATTAATTGTCGAAAATACTCAGACGTTCGGCGTCTATATGTTACGCAATACTACATTTTAATATAAAAAGTTCCATCGACACAGGACGAAAGATAACAGAAGGGGTTCTGATCTATTTTTAGAATTGAAGGTCATACAGTTGAATTTTTATATAAATATATGCTGTTCGTTTTTCCAAAAATAAAAACAGAATTAGCAAATGCCAGCATTTTTTTAGGCGATAATGGATTGAATATATTAGTAGCAGTCTGTCTAGAAATGTGAAGACATTTTCCTCAATTTAGATAAATAATTTATTATATATATAAAATGTGGGATTTTTTTTTAAAGAAACGATAATACATTCTGTTTAAAAATCACATTCGGTTTAAATTTTTTTTCGCTTGGCGTTCAATGGAAGGAGTTCCCCCCTCCCCCTTTTATATATTATCCCCCCTTTTGCTCTCATTTGTTAAATATATTAATTTTCTTCAGACATACATTTTCCCAACTCGGGTATTTTTAGACCTTGAAATTCCCAACTTTTAGGGTTTCAAAATTATTGGGGGGTCGGACTCCCCCCCAAACCCCCCCGGCGCGACGTGCCTGGTTTGGGATAGTAAATGTCAAGGTATGAAAATATGGTATAAGTTTCCAATAAATAACAAATGGATTAATTAAAACGAAGATCAGCTTAAAATGAAATACACATATTTAACAGATTCCCTTAACAATTAACTCTGGATAACATGTATTTAACATAGACACCAACACGAGATATCTCCAGTTAGTTAACCACATATTTAGCAGCCGGAGCAGAAGCTGCTTGGCCATAAAATTCAAGGTCGGGTACTTCTATCACTTCTTATTTAAACACTTCCGCATTTAGATGTGAATCTCTTGAATTCCGTTGACAAGCACTTTTTGTTTCGGCTGCTAAGTATGTGGTTTAAATATACGTATGTTTCTATTCTAAACCGACGTAATGTAAAAAAACGTTCTTAAATGGCTTTTGCTGTAAAGATTGCAAGTGATAAGTATTTGAATTAGAAAACTGACCTCAGAAAAGCTTAGTGTTGCAAGAACTTCCTTTCCAGTTGTCGGGCATCCAGCCGTGATGCAAGCTGTTCAAAAGAGAAAAAAAAACAATTTATAGTTATTTAAATTAAGAATCGTATCCGCTTTTACTTTCGTAACTGCCGTTGGTCTTTCTGTCAGAAAATTGCTTACCCAGTGCAAAGTAAATGTTTTTTTTTTTTACAGCAAGCAATATACAACACAAATATACAATTATTATTATACAATAAAAACATACAAATTTTAAAATAACATAACGCCAATTAATATTCAAGCAACATCGGTAAGTGTTTTAATTTTTTAGAATGAATTATTTTCATTGACATATTACAAGATTACAAGGCTAATTTTAGTAAATCCTTTTTTTAGTAATTGTTTTTTAGGGCTTCTTATATTACATAAAAATAAAATGTGACAAAAAACATCAGTTTACATAGTCACGAGAGAATGTCAAGTCGTAAAGATAAAAAGTGATAGGTTTATGTATCTTGAAAACTACTCAAAGCAACTGAATAAATATAGTTTGAGAAAACTTATTTTTGACAGTGTATACAGAGCGATATTAGGCTGTCTACAGTTACAAAAAAAGTCGTGCATCTCTTACTCCACAAATTGATCACGAGCAACGCAGGACTGTATTGCTAGCATAATATATTTATTGAGCTACTGTGGCTGAAAAATCAGGTATCACTTACTTATATTTGTTATGCCTGACCATTGGTTTACAACCAAAGCTTCATTTCCATAGTATAGCCACGAAAAGTATTTTATCCACACAAAGTATACTGGTATAGAACTGAAAAGAGAATTGTTTTTTATTAATCATTAGGTAATAGTACGTTCATTTCTATGTATAACACTTTTATGTAGCTAGTGCAGATTGACAATTCTCGACAGTGAATGGGACGCGTCTGTGATACTTTCTGTGCGTCTGTGATAGGTACAGACAGCATTGTACCGTAAGGTTTGGTTAGTGAATACTTTTGGCCCCCACGCGATACAAAGGTCAGAAGTGGATAAATGGCCAACCTGGTTGACGCTGCTCACTCTCCTCTACACGATCGTAGGTCATTTATCCCTAAAGTCTTCTTCCCAGTAGAGTTATGGAGGAAGAATCGCATAGTGCAAGGGCCGACATTCCACTCCACGCAGTACAAAGATTCGACGGATGGATTAACACACGGCCTGGTCGACAACGAGTCCAACTTTTCTCTGTTGCCAGTTAGTCTCATAGGCTGATTTCCCATTTGGTTATAAAGGTGGAAGCGCCAAGGGTGTATGAGTAAAGTAGTGCGGCGAGGTGCCCCATACCGATTTTATAAATTTTTGATTACGTCATTATTATTTTTGATTACGTCAAATATATATATATATATATATATATATATATATATATATATATATACTAGGAGGCTCCGCTAACGCTCCGCCAACCCCCGGAGTATTGCTACGCAATCTAAATACGATTTCCAATACCACTGGACATCATATTTCCCAATGCTAAAGCTGAACACGTAGGGTTATGATAGTATTTTTTCTCTGGACAACGTATACTCACCCAGCATTCAGGTAGAATCCTCCGAAGAGATAGAGCGGCATGGCCAGCGGAGTGGTGATGGTGAGCGCCATGTTGTAGGAGCTGCTAGCTGCGGACACCATGTAACCTGCAACAGGGAAAGTGGGGTTAACATTTGTCCCTCGACTACTCTACAAACAACTAAAAACCAATTTGGTTTTCCACAATCATTCTTTTGGATGAGTTAAAAAGAGTTTCATTTTTAAACGAACTTACCGAACGATGATCCTGTAAGGGCTATCAGTATCATGATTCCAAGATAGGCGAGAAATGCTCTGTAGTCGGGGTTAAAACCTAGAGGGATTATAAAACACGGATAGTTAAGTTATGTTTTAAGTTTACTTGATTGTATGTGACAAAAACGAAAAGTTTTCTTGCCTGTCATCCAGTACACTATGCTGACTAGCAAGGCGGCGCCAATTACTATCACAGGGGTCTGTAACAAGAAAAGTGATTGTTTAGGAATGTAGAATGTTATTCGTGTTTTTTAATATTAATTTTTTCTGTGATTTGGTGATTTCAAGTTTTAAATAACCTTCCACACTTGATTTTAAGTCCTTTTTGTTGGTTACATTAAAAACCGAAGCTGCACTTTGTGTAGAGTTGGCGTAATCGGTTTGGTTTCAAGTTATCGTACAGAAGGTACCTTAACCCTTCTTCACGTATACATAAAATAAAATAAACACTACATTAGTAAAATGTTCCAGCTGCGTGTGTGTGTGCCATTTTTATTTCAATCTAATAACTCGTAATTTTGACGAGTGTTACTAATGTAATTATTAAACTCACGTGAATAAAACTGTGGAAAATGGCTTCGCTTGACGTCCGAGACACGATTGATTCCAGTGTGACGGACGTCAAGTGGGATCGCTATGGAGGAAAAGCGCGAGAACGTGTCCTCCAGCTTAAACTGGAAGCATATACTCTTCTCGTTACTAAATTGTCATTTTTTACTGATATTTTTTGAAAACTTTCTGGTTGCAGAAATGGCGTCATTGAAAATGAAAGAGTTAAGCGCAGCTGGAATATAAAAATTTAACTTATTCAATATTCGAGAGAACGTTCCAACAATTGTAGGAAATATTCAGTAGTGGAATGCAAGGATAGTGGAGACTATATATAAAAGGTGTGCTGGTACTCGCTCTTGCTGATGGAGGGCGGGGAAAAGGATTCTTTTGACGTCATAGTGACGCCTTCCTCCGCCTTTAACTGTCTGTGGGCGTGTCCAATGCTCTCAACAGTCGTTTTAAGAGTAATTGTCGCTATTGTCAAGGAGTACTTAATTTAACAAGAATTCTTGTTTTTAACTAATCATGAATTTATTTAAAAGAAAACAGTTAAAATTTGCTTCAAAAAACAATTTGAATCGATTTCCAAAGTCGTTTCGTTATTAAAATATAAGTAGCAATGCTTGAAACACACAGCCAATGAGAATTATCAAAAACCCATAGTAAGGCGGAGCTAAAATGACGTCAAAAGAATTCTTTCCTTGCCCCTTTCAAAAAGCGAAACACGAGCACACCTTATATATATATATATATATGGTCTTCACTATCCTTGAGTGGAATGAGAGTTTTTTTTATGAGAGTTTTTTTCCTGTTCTTTTTTCATGGGTTGGTAAAGAATACCAAAAAATATACGTGTATTTTACCTTAGAATACTCCTTACGTAAATTTTACGTATTCTCTAATGAACTTTACATTGGTAAACGAACATGGTTAGTATTCTATAGGTTTAAGCGTTCTATGATTTATAATATTTGTGCCTTTTATGGAGGACACACGTAAAAAATATTTGTGTTAGCATTTGTTTGTAATTTAACGAGAATGGGTTAGCAGAAGAACAGGTTTTGGGACACAGTCAATAACAATCTATTCCCGCACATTTTTAAAAAAACAAGAAAATAATGCGTTCTTATTTTTCAAAGTTATACTCGTTATCGAAATATAGTGATTATTTGGTTAATGCTTCGGGTCAGTTGTTAGATGTTTTAAAAGCTTTTCTTCAAGTTTTCTTAGAAATAAATTTTATATTTTAGTTGAAAGTTTCATTTAGCATTATATACTAATTGAAATACAGTCCATTATAAGCAGACATAAATAGACACTCCAGGGTGGTAACATAACCTGGAAAACCGGGAAATCAGGGAATTGTCATGGAAATTTTTTATTCTGGAAATATCAGGGAAAAGTCAGGGAAACTTTCAAAATTTCACAAAAAATCAGGGAAATTTTCAAATTTGGATCATTAAAACGGCAATTATCCTCCATTATGCACTCTATTCTGGGTAATTTAGTTGTCAATATTTCCTTTTAGTTCTGATTTTTTTTTTTTTTTTTAAAGTATGGTTATGCACTTTTTTATATTTTCAGTTTTATTTTTGTAAAAACGTGAACCGCTGCTGAGGGAGCAGCAAAAGCAAAGTGCATTGGACCTTGAAATTGTGAGCAACATGCGAGGGGCTAATGAATGTGATTTATTGAAGATTGGAATAGGAAATATTAAGCATATAAAACATTTAAAATTATCTCCAAAAGAAATAGTTGGAAAAATTTGCATTCTCTGCTTACAGAGAACATGATTAATTACTATTATGCCTGCCACAATTGTATAATTTGTGTATCCATAAATTATTATTTTAACTGACAATAAGTATTGCTTATAAACTTTTATTTATAATGCAGTAAATTTATTGTATTGTAGCATGGATACTTTGTTTTTATACAAAGCATATATTTCAACGTTTCTGAACTTAATTTTAAAGTCAGGGAAATTTTGTGACACCATCATGGAAGTCAGGGAAATATCAGGGAACTTTTTATCCAGAGTTTTGTTGCCACCCTGCACTCGTACCAATACCTGGTCTGTATAATATTTTTCTAATGAAGTAAATTATCGTACATTATTTAATTCACTTGCTAATTTAATGAAGTAAATTATCACTCAGTATTTACTTCACTTGCTAAAATACTTAGTGGAAGGGTTAAACTAGTATTCCAGTACAATATCTCTGTCCATGCAAAGGTATGCAATATTGTTTGAGGAATAGAAGCCGCGTTATATCACCTCAGCGATTGTCTTGCTGAGGAAGTAGACATCCGTTCTGTACATCCCGTTCCAATGTTCGCGCAAGAAGATGGCTTGCTCGAAGGTGAAAGACTGAAACAAAAAGAAAGAGTAACTAACTTTTTGGACACATTACAAACATTTTTTTTTTTAAATCCTGCACCGCAAATTAGTCATTTGGAAATTACATAAAACGTTTGGCAGTAGGAAAGGTCCACCTTTACATTGATATACCAAAATATCATTTTTACCAATAACGAACATACAACGACTGTGTATTTATTTAGCTATTGATATATATTATATTATTTCCATTATAAACTGAGTAAGAAACGCAATGTCGGCGATGAGAACTCACGTTGATGACCGAGTACATGTTCTGGAAGGTGATGTTCATGAGGATGAGGAAGATGGCGCCGTTGAAGTTCATCACTCCGTTCTGGTCGTACTTCTGGTTGAGGTACACCAGGCCGAGTAGCAGACCCATGATCTGAAAACAGAGTAGTGTCACAACTCAAATTCTTTAGAATAATTTTCATAACCAGCCGAGATATCGGACATGGAACTGCATGATTTGTATAAAAGACTGAACTTAACCAACAGGCCGAACTCGCCAAGCAGCATTCGTTCATGTCCTTCGGATTGCTAAATTAGAGTCGAGAAAATGTTCCCTTTTGAAAATAAGCTCCTCACCTGGTCTTAAAGAGTTGTTTTGGTGAATTTAGAATGAATATACATTCGCCATGTAAAACAAGATCTTCACACATCGTTTGGAGGAAGAAAAAAATTACGTTTTTTTCCTTTTAAATGTTTCGTTCTTAACTTAATAACGTTCGAAATTGTGCTGAAGAAGGGACTCACGACGCTCTGCATGAGCTGGACTTTGGTGACCATCGGCTGCCTGATCATCCCGATCCAGCATCTCCAGATGACGGCCCTGAACTGAGAACACCACGACGCCTTGTACCTGAATCAAAAGGTAGATCCTATTGAACATGAACAACAACATCCTTGATAAATAATATCCATAAGTTCATTATGTCTTATTTGAACCATTGGCCTACACACAAACTGGATAACCAGTTTCCTGCTACCTTTTAAATGTACTAATTTAAATTCGTCAATAGCAACCCCGAAGTATAGAGATTTTAATACTATGTGCTGCCATTTTGGAGTTATAAACTTCAAAATTGCTCCGAAACTTATATTATATTATAATTAAATGCATTCGGATTTTGCAAGAGCATTTGGGTTCACTAAGTACGGCAAACAAGTTCGGTAATTACCAAACAAGTTATGGAGGTACAACTTCTATAATTTTCATTGTGACAGTTGTCTTAGGATTAATTTAGGTTGGTAACAGCGTCTCGGTGGACAAACGCAACTTCTACAAAAGCTCGTGTTTTTCTTCGGTGGCGGTTGCGGTCTCTCCGAGACGCTCAATTTGTTTACTCGATCAATTTTTAGAGCAATCAACCGAGCGTCTCGAGGGGAAAATACAACCGACACAGAAAAAAACACAGACGCCGTGCTTGACGTCCGATACACTGGATTGGTTGGTTTCAGTGTCTCAGAGGGAAACCATCTAACCAGTTTCTTGAACGTACGACAAAGCGCCGCAGCGTTTACAGATGAAAAGCGCTAAGACATGTTCCAGCTTTATTCTACGAGAGCGTTGTTAATAACATATGTTTTTCCACACGCTTAAACGAGCTTTACACAGATTAATCGTTTTCAATTTGGACTTACGAGCGTGGAATATATGGGCATTGTCCATGCCCATGTATTAAATGGAATAAACTGATTTTTCGAAACTTACCTAGAGTCGAGCTTCAATTCAGCATTCTAAAAGAAAATAAAGCTTTTATTTTTAAAACATGAATCATAAAATATATTATACATTGAAAGTATACAGTTAGCACATTTTCTTCGGCTTAATGCAACTTTTAAAATTCAATTAGCATTGTAGTTATAAAATTGTTACTTGTAAAATGTGACAGGCATTCATTTAAACCCTTCCATGAAACATTAATTACAATTTCGTATTTAAAATTATATTGCTGATAACTGTTCGTTTTAAAAATCAGTGTAGGTGTTCAACCCGTAGATGGATGTTGTGTGAGATAATTGCTCGAACCACTAAATGGTAACTTTGTTGCAAGGTGTTACTCTCCTGACTGATACCAAGTCTAACATACTTAGTTGTCGAAAACGTACTGCTCACCCCTTGAGCTCCAGGGACTTACCTGTTCTATGTCAAACTGAAATGCAAATTACGTACTACGTCACTACATTGTTAATTGTTGTACGAAATGCGTTTAACTGGTGTCGTTCACATTAGCTTGATGTTTTCCCTGGTACTGTGTTACGCCGAATTATATTTTCGTTTCATAATTTGAAACAATTATCTGGTGGTGAAGAGTGGTTAATCTTTTATAACAAAAAATATTATTTCTTACGATTAATTATTTTGCTTGTGTGAGCAATTCGTTCACATCTGACTTTATGCACAATGATGGTATCAGGGACGATCCATTTTTGCACTCAAATTTGGTGCCCTCCTTATTTCGGTTACAGCTTATGTTGCTTGGACCTTAGCCGTCCTTGTGCGAAATTAATCTTTCAATGGTAGAATTAACTTGTCGGTTTTTGATCCAATATATTATTATAACTTTTTATTATGTCAATATACGAACAAAATGTGTTCAGTATTAGTACTGATGCAAAACAAATGTGTTGAAACGTATAAAGCAATACTTACTGGAAAGGAAGGCGTTACAGAAATGTTTCTCTCTACATTACATTGGGATTCTCGATCAAATAGCGAACAGATTTCCTGAAAATGTATAATGGCTTTGTAAAGTTCAATTTAATAAAATAAAAGTATAGGTTGCTCGTCCATTGTACGAGTCGCCCATTTCCAAAATGTCCCTTGTTCGCTTTGGAAAACAAGCCCATCACATTTTTAAATCGCATTTCTTTCTTTGCATTTTATTTCCGACTTGGAATTAAGAAAATTATTTTTTTTATTGTGGAACCCCTTGTAAAAGAAATTGAGTTGGTTACCCTAGCTTTCTTTTATTTGTAATTTAAATCTTGTCCATATTGTATACAATTTAGAATTTCGATGATTAGCTTGTTTGCAATATTCTTAAATATAAAAGCTTATTTTAATTATTCATATTCCGATTTTGTATCGTATATCATTTTAATAATATTGATCTCTTATACGCGACGTATCTTAATAAGTGAGGTATTGAAGGAATGATTTCCAGAAGCACTGACGAATCATACGTCCCATTTCATAAAAATCCACGGTTTGTTTAAATTATGCTTTTAAAAGTTTTTTTGCGTAGAGAAGCATATTTAATTCTTTTTTAAGATCTACCTAAAATGTTCCTTTGTAGCTTGTTCGGTAGCACGTGGAAATTCGGGGCAACAGGTCGCGCGTTCGATTCCGATTGTGGTTACTCAATTATTTTAATAATGTTATTGCCTTAAAAGGTTCCCCGACAACGCGGGGTCAGACATCAAGTAATTATATTGACACAAATATAATTTTGTTCTAAGAGTTAATCGCTATCAATATTTCAACAATTTTGAAAACAATCAATCAACGTGTTTACTCTGTTCCCAAAGTAGTTGGGGGGTCACTAATGGTGACACACAAGTTTCATGAACGTGGAACAATTAATGAGAGCTCCGTTAAGTCCAGTAGATCAGTCATTCTAATAGATGTTTAAATTTGAGTTGACATTGATAACTTAATAGTTTTTGAATGTAAAAAAGTAACGATTTTTTTATTATAATTGAAGGAATAAGTGGATGGAGGAGGTATGAAACAAAATGTAAGTATTTGACCGTAAAGTTTTCGTTTCACAATGTGTTGTAGTCAAATACCTCATGACACTAGTACCTCTGTTAACAAGGCTTCTACATTGCTGCTGTCTGTTTCAAAAAACAGACCAACTCGTACATCTTTCATCTATGACAATAACGCAATTTTTTTTAATTGCATACTTCCTTCATCCACTTAATCCTTCAATTGATAATGTAAATTTTATTTCTAACTGAGAGGAATATGCTGTACTATAATCACACACTAAAAACACGGTTCTGTGTTTCCGAACAATAAAGGATTCGTAATTTTCTTGAAACTGAAATTTGTCACAGTTCGCAAAAAAAATATATGTATATTTTTGGTTAACAAATGTTTATTTATATAATTGAAATAAATGAAGTCGAGGACACTTTTCCTACGTACTGCAACTTTTTGCTTCGATTCGACCTCTTTTCCGGGAACAATGGCGAGATTGTGAATGTAGAAGTCGGCAGGATTGTAGTTCACGGGGCACTTCAGTCCTGCCCTGCAAAACAAAGACACACCGATCCAGTTGCAAATATACATAATTTAGATGTCAGTTTCAAAAGGTACTTCTCTTTGACTTTATCCGTTTAAATTATCGAAAATAGTAATCACAACAAAAACAACGATACTTTTTCTAGTTTTTCTCGAAGAATGTCATTTTTAATAGATTTTATTTTAAGCATATGTTTTTGTTTAGATATATTCCTTATTTAAAAAAAATATTAAGCAATTTTCAGTCGCTTTATTATGACAACGAGGTCAAAATAATCATACACATAAATGTTCTTTAATGGTTTGTGAAATAACTGTTGAGTGTAAGCAAATATTTGTTTAAACGAAATAAATGAATAACAAAGTTATTTTAGCTTAAATTTAAACTATGTATAATATCATTTAAAACATTTACTCTGTTACAAATTGTACTAGTTATGGAGAATACCTATCAAACTGTTTTAGACTGAAAACGTGTTTTTTATGGCTTGGAATAAGAAGGACCAATGTCAATTTTATCAATTTGTTTAAAAACTATTTAGAATATATACATTTTGAACTGCTTAACAGGCTTATTTAACCCTTCAAATCAAACCATATTTTCGTAACAATGCAACAAGGCTAAGCCTAATATTTTGAAGCCATTTTTCTCAAAACTGTCAAGTATGAGATTGGCCCTTCTTGATCCAAGACACAGATATTACAAAGAGACCATTTACTTAGAGGGTTGTACACGTGTATAGGCACTAGCACATGATCGAAAAGAATTGGCAATCGGGGTGCGAAAATAGATTATCATGTTTAAAAAAAGGGGGTTCTATTAGTGTCTCTCTACACAGGGCCGTCGCACACAATTTTTTTTTGGGGGGGGGGGGGGGCTGAAACAAGAATTTCCCAACTTAAAGATATGAAATTCCCAACTTAAAGATATGAAATTCCCAACCTATAGATATGAAATTCCCAACTTAAAGATATGAAATTCCCAACTTAAAGATATGAAATTCCCAACTTAAAGATATGAAATTCCCAAATCAACATTGCAAAAAATTTCCAGTTCCAACTGACCGGTACTTTTCAACTTTTTTATAAATTAAGTTGGATTAAAAGCCCCCTCTCCTTCCCAAACACTCCCGACGCGACTGCCTGACGACCGGAAACAAACCCACACATCACAAACAAAACCGAAATGTCAAAAATGATCAGACGTTCGGCGTATATAGGTTACGCAATAGTCAATACTACATTTTAATGTAAAAAAGTATTTAAGTATTGTTTGTGTTTCCAAAAATAAAAACAGAATAAGCAGACGCGAACATTTATTTGGGCGCCAATGAATAACGGCTGGCTGTCTGGAAATTTGAAAAAATTGCTTCTCAATTTAGATAAAGAATGTATTGGACAATTTCTAATTTTCCCTTGATAACCTTGTTGTTTTCGCTTTCATTCGTTAAAAATATTAATTTTCTTCAGACTTAAATTTTCCCAACTCAGGTATTTTCAAACCTTGAAATTCCCAACTTTTAGGGTTTTCAAATTATTGGGGGGGGGGGGGGTCGGACGCCCCCCCCCCCCCCAAACGGTGCGACGTCCCTTCCTCTACACAAGCAACTAATAATAATACCTCTCGAAGAACGCCAGTGCCTTACTGGCCTGACCTCTGTAGGCTATCCTCCCCTCTGCCAGCAGCAGCAGATGGTCGAACAGTTCGAACGTCTCGGACGACGGCTGGTGGATGGTGCAAACAATAGTTCTCCCTCCCCCAGCCATGTCTCGGAGGACAGACACCACGTTCTGAGACATAAAGGAGTCCAGGCCTGAGGTGGGCTCGTCGCAGAACATCAGAGCGGGATTGGTTAGGACCTAGACCAATGGAGGGTTTAAAGGGAATTCCATACTCTAAATATTAGTAAAATGAAAGAATAAAGGGACACTCCGCCAAATCAATTCTTATCGACAACTTTGGTGTGGAAGGCCTACAGTTTCCATTTCCAACAAAGTTGTATCGATGTCACATGAACAAATGCGTGGAGCTGCTCGCTACAGATTAAACCAATGAGATACACGGAATGGAAAACTTACTCGAAGTCATTTTGTCATTGATTTATAGTTAATACGAAACTATTACTAAATATACGAAGTAATAAGTAATTATACTAAATAGCGAATGATCAACGTACGTTAAAATTATTCACAAAAATAGCGGTAGGAAACCTAACAAAATTATTAGATTTATTCGAATTCGCACATGCTTGTAAAATATATTACGCAACTATTTGCGCATGCTTATAAAACATATTACGCAATTATATAATACGCTTGGCGGACTGCCTCCTTATTCTTTATTTTAACATATTGTTATCTTCTAAGTCGGATACAATCAATTTACATACACAATTAAACAATATATTGTGTGCTTGTTGGGAAAACGTCTATCAAAAATAAATTCTAAAATTCAGACAAATTATAAATAGCAACATTTTCCAGCTTCGAAGATTGTTGCTGTAATCAATGGTTCTCAATTCTTAGAAATCCGATTCATGTTAAGATTAAAACTTTATGTCAAGTTTTTTCTTTCTTCTGTGAACAATCTGTTCGATTTACTTTACTCCAAGTTTTCAAAACAATTTACCTCTTTGTTCAGTCTTGTATTCTATCTTTTAAGTTTCATAATAATTGTCCTCTGCAGAAGAAGTGAGGGAGGGAGGAGGAAGATGCAGCAATCGTCCGCTCTCGGGGAGAGATTCAAAAGACTGACGTGAGAAAAAATCGAACGTCCAGCCTCTCCATCTCTGCCCTGAAAGCAGACGATCATGTGCAGTCCATCACACTTTCAAAAACCAATCAAGGCACTTTTCCCATGAATTGATCGAGTCACGGATTAATCCGCCTCAATTGTCAAATCCCCGACTGTCACATGTTCCATTGCTCCAGCTTGTCTTGTTTTATATCAGTTGACATTTACGAATGAGATATTCTATCTCACTAGGTATTAGTCGATATGTTCGCCAGAGGTGAACATATAAGAATCTTTACTGTTGACGTTCCCAGGGGAAGAACGATGACAGTTCTTTCGGTGTGATAACGCAGAAAACGAAAAACTAATTTTCATGTTAAACACAGAATTCTGGTCTTGTAAAATTTTTGATTGTTGTTCACAATCTGTTATCGTGTTTATAGTTTGAGAATTTGAAACATACAATAAACGTACCAGCCCGTACACATAATGTCAGGACCACATTCTTGCCCAGTCTGGCCCAATACGTTACAAGGTTGATCATGGAAATGAGGCAAATCCACCATTGGCAATGATTGTCAAATGTTGGAGGCTGGAAGGTATTGGAAGGCTGGTCGAAGAGGCCGATCTTTCAGCTCCAACCCCAAGCTAAAGGAGCCAACGAACATTGGGCCAGGCAGACCGGCATTGCAGCTGGGGGGGGGGGGGGGAGCATATATGGAAAGCTAATGTTTACGAATGACTACTGGACTAGAGGAAGAACGAGTGTGTCTCTGCATAAATAATATTAATATTTTGGAAATCATTTCAGGATACGAGGAAGCATTGGGTTTATACAACAGTTTCACTTCACGAATTTATATTTAAAAAATTCATCTAATTACTTTTAAATTAAAACATGCGAACCTTAACTTAAATTCTTAAAAATTAAGAAAGTATTGGTTTGTTCGATAATCCAGTGAGTATGGAGAGTCTTTATTAGCTCTAACGTTACGAATACCTTAATTCCACATCAATATTGTTCAATTATTTGTAAAGGTTAATCATATTTTAATTTTTGAATCTCGAAGCAAGAAGAAAACCTGTTCTTGAGGTATGTGTTGTTATTTTTACGGTTTTAGACTCGTATGAGATTAAATTCCTCTATGTGAATATTTTTTTTTACATAATTATGAAAATAGTTTCAAAAATTAAAGTTATATTTAATTAAATAAGTAATACATAAGTAAAAAAGTGAAAATGAAAATTGATATTCATTTAAAGAAAGATGCGGTATGTTTCCGAAGATTTGTTGTATTTTTAATTAAATGCTATTTATGCTTCAAGAGAAAGAAGAAGAAAACTTAAATTGTTGTAAAATCTTTTCAGAAAGATGTATTAAATATAAACAAGAAAATTTAAATTATAATAATTTAAGCGTGTTCTATAATAATTAATGAGTGCTCATATTAATGGTTTAAATTATACAAGTATTATTTTGAGTAAAAATATAATTCTGGTGAATTTAAAGCTATTAAATATTTATACCTCTGCTGCAAATGCTAATCGTTTCGCTTCTCCACCAGAAATTCCTTTAAGTCTTCCAGCAATTCCAATCAACGTGTTTCTACACTTGGTCAAACCTAACTGAAAAAAATATATAAGTAAGCTATAGGACCGAGATTAATAATTTTGATAAAAGTATGAAGTTATTTTTAGAAAAATAAAATTTGTACTGTTTACTATTTGATGTCTCCTTAGTTTCTATTAAGTTAAAATTCATTGAAATTATTGGTGATATTTTCTAAAACAAATATACACATTACCAAAATGTAATTATAATTCATTTCTTAGATTGTTAAAAATATATATCTATAGTACATTCGATGCTTAGCATGGCTCCGAATACATGAGTTTCAATTTTGAAAAAGACATGTATTAAAAATCAGTACAAGGGGTAAAAATGAGCAGATGACTGTCCAAATACATCACTTTCAATAAATATCGACAATTACAACCAAGTGTTACCGGATCCACACCTTGAGCACTGCAGTTCAGTGCTTAAGTTCAGTGTTCAGTGCCTTATTCGTTAAACTAATAGGGTGAATTTAAGTAATTATTAACAGAAGAAATGTTAATAAAAGCGTAATATCGCTTGAACAGAAGTGAGATTAGCAATATTAAATCACATTACTACTTATTTAGAATTTAAAGTTGCTTGCATTTGAGTGCATCATACGCCAGTTTACGATGCAATTATACTTAAAGAAAAATAAGAGTATGTTTTGATACTCAATAAAAATTTAAGTACAGTAAGGTTACAAGTAAGTAAGTAAAGTAAGGTAAGGTTAAGTACAAATTTTTTACAGTGTACGATGAAATATTAAAATAATTTAAATTCTTGTAACTAACTACAAATATAGGTAAATAGAAAGTAAAAATAAAATAAATAAATTATTTAGGTTAAATTTATTACACTAACTTCTAGTATTACTTGATCAACTCGTTTCATTTTTTCTTCATAGCTTATATTCTTATCCATACGAACCATTGCCTAAAATAAGAGCTTTATTTTATAAACACAAATGATACAAGCGAGAAATATAAAAATGCAGGTAATCTACTCAAATGGTGTAAATAATAATAGAACAATACAAGTAGAGTGACAAATATAAAACTCAAGTAAATTATAAAACTCAATGATTTGCATAGAGTTTACAATTAAGGATTTTATATTATATCTTCTAAGAACTTTATTTTATTGGAATAAATTTTTGGTTGGTTGGTTTATTAATTAACGTCTCGCTAGAGCTGCATAGTGGGCTATTGGCGACGGTTCGGAGTCTATCTCGAAGGAAAGACCCAGGAACGATGCCTCGTATTTTTGAATCATAGGGAATAAATTTTTTAGTTATAAATGAAATTCCTCCTTTAAACGCTTTAGTTAAAAAAATAAATCCGATTAGACGGATTTTTTTAATTGCTAAGAAAGAAAGGATGTGAGATCTCATGGCTGAAAATTACACAACAATTTTAAAATTTCCAATGCTTGATTCAAAAAGGCTAAATGTTTGCAGTTTAGTAAATTGTACCATTATAAGGACTTTCAAGATTAGATTACACTTTCTTTTTAAAATATTGATAACAGCAAACTGATAGATAAATAAATTTCAAAACAATTAAAGGGTTTTGACAAAAAATGGAAATAAAAGTGTAGGATAATTTATTGATATAAGATAATTACCTACAATATTTTCAATATCGTACTTAACATTAAAGTATATGCAACTTTAATAAAAATAACGTATGAAAAATATCAAATATATAACATGGATTAAAAGATGCCTATTTTTATTGAATTTTTAAATATAAATGATTTTAATGAAGGGTCCTAAAATATATAGAATATACTTGTTCTGCTGCACAAACGATTTTTAAAAATATATATGTGCAAGTAAAATTTGAGACTAACAATTTAAAGTATACCGGGGGGGGGGGGGGGGAGGGGGGGGGAGGGGGGGGGAGAGAAGAGGCGTTTTCTTGGTCTCACGGGGATCGGATGCAAGCCTAGAGTGTTGCTGTAAGAGTTGAACGAATATATACATTTTTGTTGTGATTTAGGTCGCATTTGAGCTGCGAAAAATGTATATTGGAGAAGGTTCGGCACCTATCCCAAAAATGCCTCTAGCGCACTCTCTCGTGATCTTACATCTCAAATATATGTCGAGGTGTATAAAACCCAAGTTGGCACCAGTTTTTCTTGACTTTCACTGGACCAAAAATAAATCGAAGACATTTGAACTAAGGTCCATATAATCATTCCCCTCTACACGACAAATATGCATTTGGTTTCATACAATCTCGATCTCGCAACCAACTAAACGGCGGCTTACTTTCACTTACTCTGCGCTTAAAAACGGAGGAATTTCGAAGACCTTCCTGCCGTAACATTTTCCTACCTATTCATGTAACTAATTTAGGAGCAAATCCAATTCGAAAACCTGTTCAGTAGATCACAAGTTATGAACTTCCATATATACACATATTGCTTTTTATTATATATTAGTAAAGATAGAACAATTCAATGGCTCTATACGAAATCATTTTATGTCCACTTTTGTAAACATTCGGAAAACGCAAAAGAAGATTTCGAACTTGAGCCTTTTTTTATAATTCGGCCGAACTTTAAACCGACCGACACCACAAAAGGAGGGACATACAATGTTCGTGAAGGAGGAAACAGCTATTCTCCGCCTTTATATGTAATAACACCAAAATCTCCTTTACCCCCAAAATGGATATACAATGACTGAGCTTTATTCAACGGCTTAAACTTAGTTTACATGCGAAGAAATTACAACGAAATGTATTAAAATAGTTAAAAGAAGTACTTGCCTGAAAGATCAGATGTTCCTGAACTTTCAGCGTCCCAATAAAGAGATCGTCTTGCTGGACATACGCTGACCTTCTCACAATCGATTCTCCGACGTTCTGTCCGTTGACCAGCACCTCTCCCTCTACGTCCAGCAGACGAACGTTTCTGTTGGTCAACACATTCAGGAGGGTCGTTTTCCCAGCCCCGCTGGCACCCATGATGGCCAGGAGCTGGCCTGGCTTGGCCACACCGCTCACTAGAAAGAAGGTCAATGATACTCTAATCGTATGCTCTTCCTAAACGTCTTTCAATAAAATACTTTTCAAAATCAGTTTAACTATAGGATGAAGATGTTACCATTTGGTTAATTTAAATACTAATGAAATGTCATATATTTCGGTTAATATAGAGTACTAGTTATCTGTCGCATTGATAAAAAAAATACCGAAAACTCGGATTTTTAACCGTACTTTAAAAAATAATTTTACAAAACCTGCTATTGACATAGAGTAAAAAAATAGCTTTATTTGGATCAGATTTTGTTTGTTTAGATTTTACCCACTTCCCCCCATAAATTTGACATTTCAAACTAATACAAATTCAATTTTGATTTTACAATTTTCTACCCACCTCAATCTGCAGTATATACTTTTGAGAAAAATGTGTTGGTGGATATTAACGTAAATAACATTATTTTTGCTTTGACGATTAATATATTTTATTTATAATTGCTTTTCTGTATAAGTGAAACAAAATTACCATTATTTAAAACTTTTAGCACGTATTGCTGTCTTCAATTTCATTTATTGTTCTAAGCTCTCTATAACTTTTTCCATTCAACCATTACATTGATTATTTTTTATGATAAGACATGCATCATTTATGCTAATGCAGCAGCTGCAATCACCATATAAATATGAATCGTCTTCTTATAAGTTTAATCTCTTCAAATAAACTTGATTTATTCAGATGAGCTAAAGCCGTGACCTGGTCCAAGGCGAAAAGATTAAATTTGATACAATTTAAAGGCTAAAATTCTTTGACACTCAAAGAAATGCAGTAAGCTAAAAATAACAACATCGAATTATAAATGAATCAAGCTGTTGTAGTGTAGCCCCCAAGTTTAGATCTTCTGCCATATAAACTTCAATAAAACACCATTAAGTGAGTAAATAAATAGGATAGTATTCTATTATATGTTATTAACCTTTTAAAATTCAGAGCGATGTATTTGATCGGCAATTTATATTTCGCGGCATGCGTTTTCAATTTATAAATATAATGTATGTTACAATATTGTTTAAATATAATACGTACATTGCAATATAATTTAAAAGCTATATGTAAAATCATTTAGAATTAAAAAAAAAGTGTATTGGAAGTAATAATTTAATTTTCTTACGTTGAAAATAAATTTAAAATTCCATTTTTTTAATGCTGGTCGAAGATTTTTATAAAATTTCTACAATAGTCTTAAGCATTTGGGGCTCCTACCTTTTCTTGATACTCTTCAACCAAAACGCTCAGCGCCATAAATGCAAAGTTTGAATAAATTAAATTAAAATCTTTTTATTTTTTAAAACGAAGGAAGGGACTAATGCAAAACGTTTTTAAAGATAATTTTTTTTTCACAACATCTCATTTCGGAGCCGAGTTCTGATTATTTGTTCAGGAAATACACCAGAAATAAATAAATTCATTTGATATTGCTATAAAAGTCATTTAAACATTAACATCTCATTCTTCTAAGTTATTTAATTAGGTGCAACAATCAAGCGACACGCAACCAAGATCAAAATCGAACGAACAGACTATCTTACCTGTTTCCTAACATTACATCGATATCGACTGAACCGAAAAAATCATCCATCAACAAATAGTTCACAACAAGCATTACGAAATCAAGATTAAAAAAAGCTACAAGAAGATAAACCACAGTGCGAAAGTAAAAATTAAAATTCTTCAGCATCCATTTCAAACAGAACCAGCAACTTCTCGAGAAAGCCAAGGAAAGACCTCCACTCCAGTTCAAACCAAGAAGCAAGATTGAGAAAAAGTAACTCTCCTGTCCATATTCATTACCGATATGATACACGATAGCGTGCCCTAAGGTCAGCTGGTTCCGAAGAAAAATAAATCTGGACAGCAAAAGGTAAGGATGCACGAAGCGTTGTCTTGGAGGAGGTTTCCGTGATGTTTCTGTGGCACGGTGCTCGTAATTGAAGCAAAGGGTTGCGAATTGGCGAGCTATCTCTGTGCTTTATTAGTGCGGATGATTCGGGAAATTTATTGCGGGTTTTTTAATTGGGATGAGGCTGAGTTGAAAGAGGGGCAGGTTTGGGGTTGTGTATACAATTAATGTTTCAGCTGGTTGTATCTGTTTTTTTACACTGGGTTGCACGATATAAGTAGGAAACGTTTTCAATAAAGGTACGAAACATTATTTACTTTTTTAAGGTTTAAATATCTTTCTTTAAAATATCTGCATTTTCCATTTATGATTATAAATTGAAGTCGTTTTTGCTGGATTTTTTAAAGCTTTTTTACAGTTTTTATAAATGATGTTAAAACAAAAAACTTTAATTTCATAGATCTTAAGATTCAGTTTTTCTGCATAAAACCTTCAATTTAAAATTTTTTATGATTATTTTATGCTGACTTTTTTTGCTGGGTACAGATTTTTAAAGGTACGAGTTTGGGTGAAGCCGAGCCAAAAATCCATAAACATATATTGTAAATGGGGTTCTCTAACCAGTGGTGCCGAGAAGACACTTTATCAGCTGTACATATAAACCACTTCTGACTTCACAGTTTATGCCGTATTTAGTCGAATGGCGAATAAATATAATCTTCGAATGACAGAGATTAAATATAATTTTTTTTTAATTTTGAATTCAACAGGGAAACGTTATGAACCTCAACAACTATTTCCGCAAAACTGCTTCTATTCACACGATTACACGGTATAAGAAACTTATTTAGTCGAGTCAATCAAAAATACAAAATAATCTATATTAAACAAATTTATTGACGGAGGAACGTTTTTACATTTTCAAACAGAATAGAATAGAGATTAATTTTTATGTAATAGAATATATGTGGCATATTTCTATTCACGATTTTCAAAGAACTTTTGATATATCATTTTCTCCCAAAATGGTCAAAATGTCTTCAAAATAAGTTGTGTTTCAACTAGTCTAAAAACAGCAAACATATTTATTGCAAATACAATTTTTTTTAACCTCCATCAAAATTCGCTCACCAGAAAGTACTGTATTTGTTTTCGATAATTCAAACAAATAACTTTCCATTACAACTGTAAGCAGGTTTTTTTTTCGTAAGACTGCACTGTTAAAAATGTTCCGTAAAATTTAAGGTTTTAAACATCAACTGGGGGTCGCCAGTTTATAACCATAAGATATATGGTTAAACTACGTATCAAATTGGTTAAAATTGCTAAAAACTGTATTTAAACATCTTATTACAGTTTTAAACTGTTAGTTGTTAGAGGAAAAAGGGTTTTAAACCTTAAAGTTAGTGTTATGGTTTTAAAGCGTAAGATACATGGTAATTTTCCGTAAAAATTCAGCTTTTTTAATACTGTGTAGCATATATTTGCCTGTTGATTGATCTTTAAAGTTGTGCAAGTTGGGAATTTGTCACACAAGCAGTAAAGGTGGTTGCCAGGAAAAAAAAAGGAAAAATTTCGATTGATAACTCTCTTTAGGGAAATTCACTGAATTTTCACGGATTTTAGTGAAAATTATCGACAGCGCTCAAAATATTCTGCAATGGCATTAGTAAAATCATTTAATTTCGTTTTCGAACAATATCTCCAAAAATCGAAACGTAGGTAATGCAAACAATGACTAAATCTTCGTTTTCAATCTTTTGATTTTGGCTTAGTCTTTGCTGTAAGTAATTTCTATACCACATTTATTACGGTCCGTTTTTGAGACATTGTTTTTAAATTCGCTTTTAAATCCAATTTTTTAAATCTACTGCAAGTAAAATCTTCAGCAACATCCTTTGCAGATATATTTCATTATTTACGAACGTATTTCCATACCCATAAGGTCATCTTTCAAAAAACACTATCAAATATATACGAAACCTATCCTATTAGTTATGGGGGATTGTTTTCCTTGAAACAAATATAATTGAATCGTATATTCTAACAAAAAGCTCAGAGATAGTTTCACGGTGATCCGATACACTTGTTTTGGGTTCGAGTCGTAGGCGTGCTAAAGTGACACTTCAATTTGTCACGCTTCAATCTCTTGACGTGAAACCGACAGAGGAAAAAGCAGTAAGGTTACAAAAGGTGAGAAAATGGGATTTATCTTACAATAGTTGAGACTTTTAGAGATATTTAAAAAAGAAAATTGCAATGGGACTTTTTGAATTAGATGGTAATATAAAAATTCAACAAAAAAGTTGTTTTTATTCTTTTAATCGAATATAACAGAATTAAAATGAATTGAAGCAGAGTTATTTCCTTATTATCCATTTATATTTCTTAAATGTATACTAAAAACAATTTATTTTTGAAAAACGTAATTTACCCATATAGATATTAAAAAGAAACATTTGCATTATTATTGCCCATCTAAATTCCGAATTTGAGTCAAATCTATCCAGTAGTTTTAGAGAAACTGTCACAGTTGAAGTGTAAGGTTGTTGATCTGTTATTAAAATTAATTAAAATATTTTTTGAAACGGGTATTTTGATGGATAGTAACAAAACATTTTCAATATTTAACACCACATTTATATTTTGCTTTTTGTTTATTTTAATGAAATTTTTCAATTTTAACCCTTTGCACTCCGATGTCGCCTCTCAGGCGCGAACATTACGACTTGTTTTTTTGGTTCCCTGTTCTTTAAAATACACGATCTTGTGTTTAAAAAACGTCGATTTTTTTTTTCAAATTATTCTCTCGCAGATCCGAAACATATTACGATTTACTCCCCTCTATGATCATAAAAAATTGTGGGTAAAAGAACAGAAAGAGAAATAACTGTTCCGTGGAAAGAACGCAATGTCAAAGATGTTCGCGGAGTGCAAAGGGTTAAGTCACCAACGGTTAAGCAATTTTTTTTCAATTGCAATATTAATTTCACTTGCAGTTGTATTATAGCTTGTAAGTAGCACCTCCAGAAAACTATTTTATTTAAAGTATTTTATGAACCTGTGCAATCGAGGATCATGTATGATATTTACGTTCCTTTTGGGGAACAATTACATCCCATCCCTGTTCTTTTAAATGAAGCATTATTTATTTAGTTTATACTTTTTAATTTTAGGGTGTAAAATTATAAAAATAAATAAGTCATGCGTGAAGCTGACTCTTTATCTCAGCATACCAAACATATATTTAGGGGTTTGTGACATTTATCAAACGCTTAAAAAATACAGGAGTTGCGAGGAATTTCAATCTGAAGAAAGATTTAGATCACAAACATATTTGGTGTTTCTTGATGGCAAATATATTTTTTTTATTGAAGTTCGTGAGAGAATAACTTTTTAAACTAAAGAAAATGTTGTTCGCTTTCATTTTGAAGAAGAGAAAGGAAAAAAATAACATGTAATTGTTTTGGTGACTTAAATAAGATACTCGAGTGCAAAAAGTTAATAAAATAAGTTGATTCTCAAGTAATGTCATACTTTAAAAATGGAGTTTAAGAATAAGCTAACGAAAGAAAAACTATTTTAAGTTAATAAAAATGAAGTTCTCGTTCAATTTGAAAATTAGATTGCAAAATAACATGTTATTTTGGTGACTGAGAGTCACTACTTAAGTTCATTAATCAACCCAAAGTAATAATTTGTAATTAAGTCAACCATATACGTAATTAATTACCTAATTATCATTAATTTCTTAAAATTCTTAACATTGTTAGCTTTCATGCTCAATAATTAAGAGTTTTATTAAGTTTTTCCCACCTGGTATCCCTTTCAAAATAAATTCTAACTTTACCGATAATTTGCCTTTGTGTATACCGATGAAACTGAAGTGTAAATTTAGAAAGCCATTAATCAAACAAAGGGGCCTCCATACAAATATCAAGTGTCCATTTATCCTATTATAAAAACGTGACTGATGCCCGCCGGTCTATCTACCTCAAACCTTGATGGTCATCGCTACCATTTACGGAAAGGGAGCATTTATATGAAGACTTCGTTACATTTTGATTATTTATTTCAGAGGAGAGATACACTGCATGCTAGATTGATTTAGTGGGTATTGTCTAAAGGTTCATAATGTTTGACTGTCTGATTTTGTAGAACAAGGCAAAAACTGTGCTAAGTATTTTTACCTACATAAGTCTTCCAGAATAACATAGGGAAAAAAAGTAAATTGACCAGTCTCAGCAGTAGGGATATACGACCTCCCCAAAAACTTTAATATAATGTTTCTTTTCAAATGATTATTGTTGTCCATTCAAATCGAAAGCGTTTTGTTTTGAATAAGCGTTTATATGAATAATTGTTTACTATTATAATTACAATGAAAAATAAAATCGGATATGAAATCCTAGGATATAACTTGAGATAACTTCCAATTTCTTTGAATTTCAACTCGCAAGAATTTGAATTAAAAACTAAAAAAAAAAAAAAAAATCAAATTATACCAATTGGGTTGTTAATAAAAAAAAAAAAATCATAAAATTTTAAGACAAAAGTTGATCACTTATTTTTGTAAATATTATTTTATATGAAGGATTAAATATTTACATAGTTTTAAAATAAAAACAGCTAATAATGGTTTGTTGAAACCTTTTTCATTTACATAAATAATCTTATATCAAAATAAGTCATTTATTCCAAAAAAAAATTCGATTTTATAATTTTTTCTCTTTACAAATAGTTTATTTTCTTGTGACAAGTCAAATAAATTGGGCTTGTCACAAGAAGGACCAATGTCATAATTGACAGTTTTTAGAAAAATGGCTATAAAGTTTGAGCTTGGTTTTGTTGCAATATTACGGAAAACATGGAATTGTTTGATTGGTTGAGTTAGAGAAGACTAACGACATTGATTTCTATTTCATAAATTTATAATATTTAGAAGTTTAAAAATTGATATATTCAAAATAGTTTAAAAAAAGAGGGTTAAAATTGACATTGACCGTTCTTGTACCAACCCACAGAATTAGTTTTGTTAAATAATAATAATAAAAAAAAACTCAGATGCCAATTCATTGACGTAATAATTTTGTTTTTAGAAATTTTGGTTGGTTTGGTTAAATAACATCGCACTAGAGCTGTACAGTGGGCTATTGGAGACGGTTCAGAGTCTATCTCGAAGGAAAGACCCGGGAACACATACACATTCATACATGCACCTCATTATTTTAGAACCATGGGCAGATGACGAGGAAACACCTGAACTTAGAAATTTTGGACCAAACACGTTTTGAATGTTTGCTCCTCATCGGTAAAAGATAAAAAAAAAAAAAAAATTGTGTTCTGTATAGGAAAAAATATATTAAAAATTCGGAGCGGACCAAAACTAGACCAGTTCCCGAAGATCGTACATTTTTTCAACAACAAGGTGCAAGAAAAATAATCAACCATTCCTCCCCTCTCAAAGTAGAAAATTCTCAATTTAACCTGATGGAACATTCACGCTCCACACGCATGCCCATGACGAAAACATCTGCGCAGGTGCAACAGACACGATTATGACAGGCGTTCGAATCCCGATGTTGCCCCTTGCGTGTTGTTGTAGGCGTCACTCGGATTGGTGCGTCTGGTTCCTGCTCCACCACGTTCCGGGCTTTGTTTTACAATATAAGGATACATAATGAGTTTTTAAAATGAGCTTTCACGAAGACGGGTTGATTTACACTTCCTTTGTAATGAAGACTGGAAGGGTTAACTTTAACTCTTTGAATGGAATTAGGCTGAGGTGAATGTTGACCAAAATGTATTTTTCGCGGTCACATAAACGTCTAAAAATGGTAAAGTGATTGTTAGAAATTTCGTTTTCCTCACGAATTATTAAAATCACTGGTTGAATAGTTCACGTTGATGGAGAGGCATAAAAAAAATTAGGGTTCCCGGCGGGATTCGAACCCGCGACCATTGTTCCGAAGTTACGCGTGCTACTAACTAAGCTACAAAGACACTTTCTAGCTAGTTCTTAGAAATATTATTTTAGAGATGTTTCTTTATGTAATATTTATAAATATGTTAAAAGCATTCTAAAACTTCAATGGAATTCTACAAATACAAGCCTCAGGAGCACATCTTGAGGATGAATAGCACTTGCATGGAAAATTTCGGCATTTTATAATTTGGTTTGGTTAATTAAACGTCGCACTAGAGCTGCACAGTGGGCTATTGGCGACGGTTCGGGGCCTATCCCGAAGAAAAGTCCCGGGAACGATGCCTCGTATTTTTGAACCATGGTCAGATGACGAGGACAACACCTGAACTGGCACCCAACGCCTTCAATAGATGTCGAGACTTTAGACCCCGATCAGATTTATCGTACACCAGTCCCGTATACAATCCGTTAATTTTTGCGGATGTTCTGGACGACTTTTCTAGTATTTTGTAGCGAAGCTGGCAACCCTCCGATCACAAGATCACTACTTTTTACTTTTCTTTGTCAAGTCCATCGCCTGGCATCGAACCACGAATCTTCGTATTCACAGCTGACGCCTTTAACTGCTCGGCCACGGAGGCCGGCATTTTATACGAAGAGGAAGTAAATGTTTTGCTACCCACAGACAAACTATCTTTTATTATTATAGGTGATTTTCAAGAACTATATTATACCTTATTTGCAGTAAAAGATAGAAGGTCCTCCATTACCTAAAAAGTCATATTGTTTGCGTCTCTTTAACCTTGTAAGGAGTAACGACGTTTACATTCATCCGTGTATTCCAACGCTCTCAAAATTACACTTTCATTTTTGAGCATTCTGTCACCTTCAATTTTACTTTCGTAAATTTTAACAATCGTTTCGTCATTGCACACTCGACTTTTGACGAAACAAGAATATTCAAATTTTCTACGAAAGTCATTTACTTCGATTCCTAAATGGTGATATCAGTTTATTAGGTTCTAATTTTGGTTTTTATTATAAGTGTATAATTTTGGTTTTTATTATAAGTGTATAATTTTGGTTTTTATTATAAGTATATAATTTTGGTTTTTATTATAAGTATATAATTTTGGTTTTTATTATAAGTATATAATTTTGGTTTTTGTTATAAGTATATTACCACAATTAAAAATAGTTTTTGCGCCTTTCGCGATAGCCCGGGATGGCTTCGGACCAAGAGGTAAGTGGTTAGAGTTGAGTCGTTGGGTTTTTATTTAAAATCGTTATCATTTTTGAAAAAATAAATTTCGCGGAAAAAAACCCCGACGAAATACTTATTTTCTTAATCTGACGAAATATTTAATCGGAGCATTAGGAGTCTCTTTAATAAAATATAACGAAAGTTTCTTCGAATATAAACATGCATTTTTAACAATGCCGTTTTTCTAGCATTACACGTAATTTTTAAAATCTTAAAATACCTCATGTTTAATTATTTTTTTTCTTCAAATCTTAAATATTTGGGAGCTTTAAAAGCGGTCTACAAAAATAAAAAAATTTAATGAATTAATGAGACACGTTACTATCTCAACTTTTTTTTTATCAAAGTTTTAATATTTATAATTTAAAATTTTTATAAAGATATGACTGTCCATTAGATCTATTTCATTGAATATTCAGAATTGGTAAGCCGGAATTCTGAAATATACATCTAATAGATGTACCAAAAATTAAAATTAAGAATAGAAAATCCAATGGATGTCTAATAAGTATCTGTACGTCTAAAAGAGACGTAAAATGGATATCCTATAGAAAATACTGGCTATGTGGGATAACAGCCATCTCAAAGAAGGAAGGTTTTGCAAACCTGTATGCACTACAGCGACAACAGTCAAACTGGCAACTGTTGCTCATGCGACAAAACTGTTTATTTGCACACATCTGGAAAATTCAAATTGTATCCGCTGAATGCGCAACTTTTTAGTTGGACAAATATATCCTTACACTCGCTGCCCGCACTAACAGATTTAGCAAGTCGACAATTTCGAAATTTTGTATGGATGATGGTCATACTATTTGTCGAATTTTCAATTTCGCTTTGGCGATTGCGAAATTTGATACCTGGCAGCTCTTAGTTAAGTGCAACTTAATAATCAAAAGCAATTGTTGCTAGTAGTTGGCTGGTCTTAAAGCACATAAATGAAGATTACCTCCCCTGAGCAACTGCTTCGGCTCGCAGATGTCCTGCTGCTTGCCGAAGCATGGCAATCGGCTCTTCTGCGGCTTTACGAAGACATTGATGTTGTGCCATGAGAGGATCACCCTGTTGTTCGGATCGAAAGATTGCTTGCGCTGCAGCAAGTCCTACACAAAAAGGAGACATATTAATGTAATTTTATCTGTAATATCACTTTTATGAGATTACACCTAATATATATGAAATAATCTTAACACTGATAGTAATACCACGAGAAACTTGAATCCCTACCCTACTCATTCAAACTCAACTTCTCCGATTTTCGTATTCCTCAAGGGGTCAGTCGTGAACACAATGTCAGTCCCTGTGTAGTTCAACGCGAATATATGTAATTTTATGTATAAAAGACAAATTTTATGCAGTTTTATTTATGACTGTCAGCCGTTTCCGCACACGCCGCCAAAACCGGAGCCGGTATTGGTACCTATTTCTCACATACCGGCTAAACAGGAGCTGGTAATAAGTTCCTTCTAGCAATAATTTTTTAATTTAATTTTGAATTAGGAAAATAAAAGGTTTGAGAGATAAATTTAATAATTAGTAGTAATAATTAATCCAGTAGAACAAATAAGGCCTCACCTGCCAGATTAGCTATTAACACATTCCCCTCTCAGAACTTGTTGCTTAGTGGGAAGTTAAATTACTAACATAACCTGGATTCTTTAATTACTGTACCTTTTATTCTTATCGACAGATACCCTGGTAATCTCCAGTTTTTCCAGGACAAAAGATATAACAGTGCAATTTTTTAGATATTTAAAAAAAATCAGTATATTTATACAGTAATTCCGAAGTTTTACCTATTTAGAAATAATGAAAGTTTTAAAGTATTTTTTTTAAACAGCATTACTAGAAAAATAAAATGTAATAAAAAAAAACTTTACAGCATCGTCGTTGAGATATTAAACTACAAAAGCATAATCATGATCATTATAGATTGACGTTGTCCTACCATTGGCATTGTCCTACCCCTGACTTGCATTTGTCACTCAAATTCTTTAGTTTTTTTTTTTTATGAAATTGCGATATTTTTTTTGAAAATGAGTCCTGGCGATACCTTGGCAATGGAACGAACTTACGAAAATTATGAAAGGCCCCAACTGAGAGAACACCTCACAAGGTTATGTCAACACTAGGTAGGAAAAATGGATAAACTCTGGCAAACTGCCTAGTCCTAAGGCACTAGAAATAAAACAATTGCGTGGTCATAGATATATATGTGTGGAGTTGCGTGCAATTCCGATGGTTTTTCTACTGATTGATTTCAATTCTTAAATCGAAATAAAACATCTTCTACACTTACATCCATTGGAAACCATATGTGATTGACTACTAACTGTTTTTGGTCAATGGAAGATATGTTGCAGAAATATAGAGATAGGGTATGGGGGGATGAAAATATGCAAATTTCTTATCGATATTTCGAAAAGAATTTCATCGAAGTTCCCACGATTCTGCATGTAGTTTGTAAAATAGAATGTAATTTGTAAAATAGAATCTTGACTAAATCGGGTCAAAGAATTAATTCCATGGGAGCATTTTTAACAGATAAATCGAAATGTTTCCAAACTATTTCTTTGGGAACTTATACCCCATGACAAAAAAAAAAGGTAAATGGCTAAGAAAATTAAAAAAATTTAAATATGTAAACATATAATTTTGTAAATGCACCAACAGTGACGACTGAGAACAACAAATACTAAGTAACCTGTATCATTTTGAATGGCCAAATAAACATTAATGGTAACTTAACGATAATAGGAATGGGGGAAGAGAGATGAACATGGAACCTTTCGCGCGCCAATAATTTTCCTGGTGAGAATTGCAAACGATTAACAGAAAAGTACAGACTCAACAATTTTAAAAAAAAATCTTAGTTATCTTAATCGTAAGAGTGTCAAACTGCGAATAGTGTGGGAGAAGTACGCAGAGCGTACTTTCGCGAACAGGCCTCGCGAACTTTTTTGCCATTTTGTTGTTCCAGTGGAACTACGAAAACATAGGAACAGGTTTAATGAATCAAAATGTTACATGCATCACTATCAATAGCAAAAACAACAAAATCGATGGCTCCATTTTATTTCACAAGAGGTTTTAAAAAAAATACCAAATACATTACACCGAATATCTGTTAAACCTGCGTCTTACTTTATTGAGTACGGCTTCGAGCTACGATACCACAATACGGTTTCATTTTACAATTAGAACTAATGCGACGAGTACACACGTTGGAGACCGCCTCATTAAACTGTGTATTTTCAAAACGAGCGAATGCGTACTTTTTACCCAATCCTATTTTTACCCCCCCCCCCCCCCCCCCTAGTGTCTGTACATATGTAATGTTTTAAAAATTACTTAATAGACACGAAGTATGGATCAACAGCCTTTTTATAAGTTTGTGTCCAATATCAGTCAAATGTTAATATACACATACATGTTCACTGGTTAATAGATTTAGGTCGTTTAAAAAATTATACCATTTTCTGAATCCAGGATATAAAGGTTTTTATACAGGATTTTTTTTTCTAACTGGCGTTATTGAACTTTAATTTAAAATCAATTCGCATGGGATCCCAGGTTTCGACCACAGTGAATCAGACAGATCACACTATTACAATATCTAACATCATTATTGCAAAATTCCAAATGGAAGAAAATAAGTTCTTACCTGACGTGCAAAGTCATTGTTGTAAGTGGCGTACTTGTCACTTTTCAGGAGTGGTTGGCTTTCTCCGTACTTCGAAGAGATCATTTCGAGAAGACTTCGACTTCAAGAATCACTAGAAAAGTAAATTCCAAAACTTGAAATTGGAAAAGATACTGTTTGTCCTCCAGAAAAGTATTTTTCTTATGATCTTTAATAGAGTTAGGTAGTTACAAAAAATGCCACATTAACCACCAAATATATTGAAAACTTTGATGGAATAAAAGTCAAGATTATAAAAATCCATCAATGAATGCATTAAGGAAAATTATTTGCTTTTTTCTACGAAACATCTTAATGTGATAATACACGTATTGAATGTTTGCTGCTCAAGTATTTAAATGTGACACGTGATTGATTAAAAAGTATCAAATTGCAAATGAGTTTGAAAGAGTTTAAATTTTCCCGAATTGCTTATTCTACCGGAAAATGTATCGAAATGCAAGAAATTAGAAATCGAACGTTAATGTTTTTAATATTTTTTAATTACAAAATAATAAAATATTAATTAAGGAATAAAAAATCTGTGTATAATAATCAAACTGATATTTAACTAAAAATCAAACTAATAAACAACATTTGAGTTAAAAGTTCCTATTCAATTTATAATTAAACTATAATTAAATATTAAATTTTTTTATAATTAAATTTTTAATCAAAATTCTTTTTTTCAAGTAAACTGTGCTGGCTTTTTATTTTCGTAAAATACATCGCCAAATAATATGAACAATAGACAGAAGCAATAAAATCCTTTTTTGCATAAAATATTAATAGTATGCATATTTAACAGTATAACAAACTACTATATTCGGATTGGAGCGTAAAATATTTTTTATTATTAATTTTTGGAGTATAAATTATTATTACAAGCATGACGATTTTTTGATACCTTATAAAATTTAAAAAAAAAATCAAGTTACTACAATACACGATAATAAAAGGGTGAAGAAAGTAGATTTTCAAAAACAAAATCTTTAACTTGACTATCGCAAATAAGTGTTATATCTTATATTTGCGTATACTTTGATATCTTTATCTCGACATGAGATAATTCAGAACAATCATTGTTTCAGAGTGCTGTATAAGTTTGTTTTGGCTTCGCAACCATTTTCATTTCATTTCAAAACAATACAAACAAAACTGATTGTAGATGTTACTGGAACATTGAACTCTTTAAATAAACTTTTATGAACAACGCACTCAAACACTTAAAGTTTAAATATTATTTTTCAATCTTATCAATATGATTCTTAAGACTCACAGTAACATTCTATGTATCCGTGATCCACAGCACCTCTCTCACTGACCTATACATAAACTAGACCGTGCATGAACTAATTTCGAATAACTGTTAACTGCACACATTCAAATCCGCTATTGAAACCTCAGACATAGGATTTTTAATGGTAGGATGTGTTGCGTTTTGGCGTCATAAATTCGAAAATTAAACAAACTTTTCCAAAATATTACAAATAATAGTTATATTTATGCGAATATTTTGTTCTAAGAATTATTCCCGCTGGTGATCTTTTAACCCTTTCTACTCCAAGAACACTTTGCGATTTGTGTTCTTTCTATGGAACAGTTATTTCTCTTTACGGTCTTTTCCACAGATTTTTTTTATACTCATAAAGGGGAAAAAATCCGAATCTGTTTTGTATTTGCAAGAGAACAAGTTGAAAAAAAAGATTTGTGTTCTAAACACAAGATCATGCTGTTCACGTTTATTTTAAAGAACAGGGAAACAAAAGAACTGGTCCTTATGTTGGCGCCTGAGAAGCGACATCGGAGTGCAAAGGGTTAAAAAGTGCAAAATGTTGAAACCAACCCATAAACATTTTAATGGTCTTAAAAGAGCTTTTGGGGTAAGTATAATTGCACCGTTCAAATTGTGTAACCGCCAGACAAATTACGCGAAGTCCATGTTTGTGTACGGGTCTGTGACCTCTCTTAACACTGCATTAGTAAGGTCTTGGAGGTCTAGAGTGTTACTCTCTGGGATTAATTGACCTAAATAAATGTGGCAGAGACAGTGCTTCCACTTGGTTGACACGCAAACGCTTTTAAATACTGTTGTTTATACGTTAAAGCAACCAGCCATAGTCCCGCTTCTAGTGGGAGCCCCAGTTGCTCAGTTGGTAAGGCGTTCAGCTACTAATCAGAGGATTGGTGGTTCGAATCCGTGCGATGGACTTGACATAGAAAAGTAAAAAAGTAGTGATCTTGCGATCGGAGGGTTGCCAGTTTCGCTACAAAAATACTAGAAAGTCGTCCAGAAGATCCAACAAATTATACTGGCGTGTATACGGGACTGGTGCACGATACATCTAATCGGGGTCCAAAGTCCCGACGTCTATTGAAGGCGTTGGGTGCCAGTTCAGGTGTTGCCTCATCATCTGACCATGGTTCTAAAATAACGAGGTGCATGTATGAATGTGTGTGTGAATGTGTATGTGTATGTGTTCCCGGTCTTTTCTTCGAGATTGACCCCGAACCGTCGCCAATAGCCCACTGTGCAGTTCTAGTGCGACGTTAATTAACAAAACCAAACCAAACCCGCTTCTAGTGGAGCCCCGTGTTCGCAAGGTTTGGTTTGGTTTGGTTTTGTTAATCAATGTCGCACTAGAGCTGCACAGTGGGAGCTGCACAGTGTGCACGATCAGATGTATCGTGCACCAGTCCCGTATACACGCCAGTATAACTTGTTGGATATTCTGGACGACTTTCTAGTATTTTTGTAGCGAAGCTGGCAACTCTCCAATCGCAAGATCACTACTTTTTTTACTTTTCTATGTCAAGTCCATTTCACGGATTCGAACCACCAATCCTCTGATTAGTAGCTGAACGCCTTACCAACTGAGCAACTGGGGCTCAGTCCGTGTTCGCAAGAGAAAATGTACAAAATGACAATGTCGCAGATAGATTACATTTCTTACGTGGAAAAGTTTGTCTTTTTTTACGTCTTTAAAATCAGCTACATGGGGTATCATAACAGAAACACTATATTACTCTTTGAGAGTTATCTATTCCGACACTTTAAATCTACGACATATAGCACGCCTGACAAATTTTGTATCGTTCGATAAAAAAATTAGGTTTATTTTTAATTTTCAATAAAAATAACAAAAATACTTTTTTAATAACGATAAAATATTCTAACAAATACGAATGAATTGTTGCCTCGTTAAACATTTGAAACAAAATTTGTAGTTGATAAAAATAATCCAGATTGCCTTTTAAAAATTTGATACATTTATTCCTATGTTTCGTAATTCATAAAGTTTAATTCAATCTTAATCATGTGTGGGGAATTAAAACGGGCGCTGTTACTAGGTTCACACCGAGCCCCGCGGTTGCTAAGGGAGTCTGTGAAGAAACCTCTTGGCCGGGAAATGAATTCGATACATGCGCTGCCAATGAAAAGGACTATTTAATTTTTTAAATGCGTGAAATGCCAGCAATTATACTTCAGCAATAGATCGAAAATAAACGTTTTAAAGCAGTACAAATTAGTGATGAGAGATATTCTAATAACTGTTATAAAATATCATTATTTCAATTTCCGATAATTAAAAATATTATTTTTGTAAAATAACAGTTATTTCAAATTCTCAAAAATATAATTTTTCGAAATCGAACAAATTAAGTTCTTCAAACGATCAATAGATGGCGCTGTTTCCTTTTATCATCTTTTTAACTTAATAAGGATTCTGTCCTTCACCGATCAAAAAAATATCCCAAGCTGTGCAAATTTTATCATACAGTGTTATTTTACGATATATGAAGCTGTGTGACTTTTGTGATACATTGATCATAAAACAGTTATATTGTATTCTTTGCGATATAACTGTTTAATTTTTGCATCGTTCTGAAAATTATTTTATCGTTTAAAATATTGTAATAACCATTTGAATCCAAGGACATCGTAGTATGATAAATCTTTTTAATATTATCGATGCCGTCTCGTATCGATGTTTAATGTGTTTGTTATTATTTGCGTGGGTTCGTTGGTTCGTTCCTCGATGTGTTTGAGAACGGGAAGTCGAAAGATATTTAATTCGGCGCTGGCGGGAAAGGAGGGAGGGAGGAGGGCGTCTTTTTTTTGTTTACACAGATCGCTTGATTGTGCTTTTTTTTTGCGGATACTTTTACTTTTAAAGTGCTTGTGGTTGTGTTTTTTGATGGTGGTTGTGCTGTTGCATTTGAATAAGTATCGTTGAAGCTATTTTGGTGACTATATATATAGCGTTAAAAATATATATTCGCATTGTTGTCGAATTAAATGCACTGAATATAGTTTTAGCGTAGACATTTTATGTACATATTTGGCAGAAAACAAATAGCTTTGATTTTTTAGAGCAAATATAAAGCTATCTTTACTGTAATTAAATCAATTGTTTAAAAATTTGCCGAGCAAAAATTTTATTACTATATTTTTAAAAAAAATTTGGATCAATTCAATAACAAAATTATTTAATACCAATTTTGTGCTTTTTTTAACATTTAAAACATTTACATATACTATTTAATTAAAACAAAGCATGAAATAATACTCTTAAAATTAAATTATACTCTACTGCAAAAGAAAATGTTGTTTAAAATATTTTTGTAAAACAAGCAGTTTTGACATGATTTTTTGTTTTTTAGTTAGTTTGAAATAAACACTTATATACTCCTCGTCCTTACTAGAAAAATACCTAAATAACAGTTAAATATAACTGTTATTTGTCAATAATATCGTAATAACTACTGTTCTTTCAGAATAACTGTTAAGCTCATCCCTAGTACAAATAGTCAATTGCCATAGAAATACCATGACTAGTTCTACACGTCATTGTCCGTTTGAATTAGTAAAAGGAGGACGAGTAGCGCTCGTCATCCACGATAAAATAACGATAATATATCTGTGTTATAGAATGTTAGGTTACGGGAAACCCTAAAAGACAATTTCTTCAAAAATCAGATTTTTATTATTGTAGTTTTGAAATGTCCTAAAACTTTGCGTCTTAAAGTTTATTTATACAATAATTAAAAGTATATTTAAAATATATTTTCGCTCCAATAAAAATGGTTTAACTAACTATATTGGTATTTTTGTTTGTAACGATGCTTTATAAACTCTATATACCTTTTCTATGAAACTACCATAATTAAAAATTTATAAAATTTTACAGCAGCAACATTTGCGAATTTACTTTAAAGCTTGCTTTTTGTAATATATTCAAGTCATTTCAATATTCATTTCAATTTATTTGTATATTTCAAGTACATATTTGTAATAATATATCAATAATTTACTTTGTATGCCCCTATTAAGATGAGAAAATGATAATCAATGTAAATTTTTGGAATGCGTCAAGTTAAATTATTGTTTTAAAATTATAAAATATTTCAATTTCAAGCTTCAATGTATGCAAGTGCCTTTTAACATATGGAATAGGGTTTCCTGCGATATCCCGGATCCCCAGAGAAAATTGACAATGTTCAAGTGAAAGTAATGTTCTGATAGTGATTGTTTTTATGTATTTTGTATATATTAAACAATATTCATTAATAAATACACGCATATAGTCATTTTTACAATAGCCGACATAAAAGTTCTACATCGACTAAAATTATTTGCTATTGTTTTTTCTTTATTTGCATTACTCCACACCACGGTGTTTTTAAGGAAAGCGTCGTTTGAATACAATCGCGCATTGCTAGCTTTTACGCCTCTTATACACACGACGAAAGAAAGAGAATTTCGCTGAGCATCAACGAATTATATGTTTATCGCATAAATATCAACGGTTTGTTTGAAAAATGCGTTTAAAAGAATTATTGCATATAAAACGTATTTTAAAAATATTTTCAAGATCTAGCCAGAACATGCCTTTGTCCTGTTTTGGTAGCGCGCGGGGTCAAATCCCGAAGGGTGCCACTCACATTTTTTTTTAATATTGATTTAACTGGTGCCCCAACAACGCGGGGCCAAACAACTACTTATTTTATTGTTCGTTACTAAAATTCTATTTTTTTTAAGAAAATTAAATCTAAAAATCTAAGGGCACCGTTTGAAATTCATATTTATTAAAATATCTATATAAAATATTTACTTTATTTCGAAAAAAAAATAGTATTGGAATTATAAATAAAAATCTCATGCCGTGAAACTAACTTTAAAAATTTCATATTTCGTTCAAGTGTTACACGTCTACGTTTGCAAAATTAAAAATGGAATGCATTTACCTCAAAATTTTATGCAAATCGTTTAGACAAAACACTTATTAATCGCTTGAACTAAATTATTATGTGAAAATAATTGCAAATCGGAAATTTCCACAATAATTATCAACTTAGTTAAATGTTTGCAGATGACATCACAGATAACAAACTATTGATTATCTTAAGCCAATTATGCAAAATGTCTTGTCACTTACCTTTATTATTGGATAACTACCCTTGATAGATATACCACAGAATGCTGATCAGTAGACAATACAGACTGGCGAAGTAGAATATTATCTCTTTGTAACGCCCCTTCGATACACTTTTGAATCGGTCATTATCGAGATTTCTACTCGGCGCGACACTAATCATTTCCGTTGGCTTCTGTGTGGCATAAGAGTTTACTTTTGACTTGTAGTGTGGATTGTTTTTGCATATTCAATTGCGAAAATGTCGATATTTCTATTAAATAACTTTCATCCGGATTTTTTTTTTCAATAATTTAAGGATTTTATTTGATTGATGAAAATAGATATTTGCTCGCCCTAATGTTGTGGTTTTTTTGTTGCCATTTTAAGATGGATTTTTACTAACGAGAAAAGTTCACAAATAATGGTGAAGCCTCCGTGGCCGAGCGGTTAAAGGCGTCAGCTGCGAATACGAAGGTTCCTGGTTCGATGCCAGGCGATGGACTTGAAAAAGTAAAAGTAAAAAGTAGTGATCTTGTGATCGGAGGGTTGCCAGCCTCGCTACAAAATACTGGAAAAGTCGTCCAGAACATCCTCAAAAATTAACGGCGTGTGTACGGGACTGGTGCACGATAAATCTGATCGGGGTCCAAAGTCCCGACGTCTATTGAAGGCGTTGGGTGCCAGTTCAGGTGTTTCCTCGTCATCTGACCATGGTTCTAAAATAACGAGGCATTGTTCCCGCGTCTTTCCTTCGAGATAGACCCCGAACCGTCGCCAATAGCCCACTGTGCAACTCTAGTGCGACGTTAACTAACCAAACCACAATTAATGGTTGATTGGTTGAATTAAAGTCGCCCACTGTACAGCTCTAGTACAACTTTAGTTAACTAACCAAACCAACCAATTGTGATCAGAGGGTTGTCAGTTCTGTTCAATGTCGTCAAAAAACAACTGCAATATTACACTCTAAAGAGACTGGTGTACGTTAAATTTCATCATGTTGTAACGTCCTGACGCCTATTACGGTTGAGTCGGGTGCCTGCTCAGGTGTTGACCTCGTCATCTGACCATAATTCCAAAATGCGAGGCAGTACTCCAGGGTTTCCCTTCGTGATAGAGACCGAACCTGAACCGTCGCCAATATACCCCTGCACGGCTCTAACGCGGCGTTATTTCAAACAACATTCTATTCAAACCCAGCATTTCTGAGATATTGGGACAAAGGTTGAAACTTCTCCATCCTTAATCTGTACTGAGCGTGTCCGGATAAATCTCGGAGGAAAAACCTGTGAACAGTGCCTCGTAATTTTGAACCCTAGTCAGATTGTTATGCAGGGTTAGCCTAAATGATTAACTGGGACTCAACACACTTTTTTTTATCTAGTTCAAGACCTACAAATATTGGTGATACGTGGAGAAACCATACTCACCAAAAGTATCAGGTTTGGTTTAGTTTTATTAATTAACGTCGCACTAGAGCTACACAGTGGGCTATTGGCGACGGTTCGGGGCATATCTCGAAGGAAAGGCCCGGGAACGATGCCTAGTATTTTTGAACCATGGTCAGATGACGAGGACAACACCTGAGCTAGCACCCAACGCCTTCAATAGACGTCGGGACTTTGAACACCGATCAGATTTATCGTGCACCAGTCCCGTATACACGCCGTTAATTTTTTGTGGATGTTCTGGACGACATTCTAGTATTTTGGTAGCGAAGTTGGCAACTCTCCGATTGCAATATCACTACTTTTTACTATTCCTTAGTCTTCTAGTCCATTGTAAGGTTTTGAACCGGGGACCCTTGGATTCCCAGCCGACGCCTTCATCCACTCGGCCTCAGAATAAACTATGATACAATAGGATAAATTTCCATCTTGTATTTCTCTTCTTTGTTCGACTTTCTAACTCTACATTTCCGTATTTCATCGGAAATATTGGTCACACACAAAGGCAAACTCTCGCTAAAATTCAATTTACTTCGAATGGGGTGCAAGCGGGCAAAATTTAACACAACTACTAATTACTGAAAATTTAAAAAAATTTATAAAGAATTTTACGAAAAAAATCATAATAATCATATTGACTTAATTATACATATGACTTAAATTGTTAATGACCTAATATTTATGAAAAGAAAATTTACATTTATGTTGGGGGTTAAGGGGTATATTACGTCCACATTACTGGATCCGCGAGTTCTTGCATTGAAGATAGGGTACGCATCTTTTATCTTTTACATGCAACACCCATCTATGTATAGGTTATATACTTCTAAATAAAAAGTGTTTTTTTTTAAACCCACCTTGTAAATCATGTAGGCTAACCTTGCAGTCTGAAAATATTATGAATCGATCTGAAAATCTATGAATCGATCTGAAAATCTATGAATCGATCTGAAAATCTATGAATCGATCTGAAAATCTATGAATCGATCTGAAAATCTATGAATCGATCTGAAAATCTATGAATCGATCTGAAAATCTATGAATCGATCTGAAAATCTATGAATCGATCTGAAAATCTATGAATCGATCTGAAAATCTATGAATCGATCTGTTTCGCAGTATCGACATATCAAACAAATAGCAGTTACTTATTTTTTAAAAAGAAATAGCAACAAACATTTTATTAATTTTATTTTTTATAAAAATACATTTAAATTATTCCCAAAATATTTCATAAGTAACTTTGGTACAACATACATAAATGCATATATAAAGAAGCAGTAAATGTACATCAATAAAAGCTGAACACGAGTGTGCACAGTGGAATATCAAGATTTCAATTTCAAATTGAATAACTAACTAACGAGACGTGCGTTGAAAACAGAAATAATGAGAGTGCGAATTATTTCGTTTTTCGATAACCAAAACAATAAATTAAATATGTGACGCATGGTATATCTTTTCATTATCCCAATCTATTATTAAATTAGTATCAAAAAGATTAAAATACAATAAAATATCCAAATTACTAAGAAACTTTCATGAATTTTTTTTTGACTAATTATAGATAGATAAAAATCTGTATTGCTAAAAATGACATCAGTAACATTGTATAAAGTGCTTTGCGCAAAGCTGGAAAATTAGTTCAGTTTGCAAGAAGTTTTAGCGTAGTAACACCCACTGAAATAAAATTTGAACTTTTCGGAGTTAATAACTTGCATTTTAAACTGGATGCCTTCTTCTTAAGAAGACTACCGCAACGTTATCTCCGAATGGAATTAGTCTAAAAATTAATGCTTTTTTGTTACTCTTTCCATTTTTAAATTAAGCTTTGTATAACATTTGTCTTAATTATACCCACTTCAAAAATAGGTTTAGCACTTTGTGTCGAGTTGTTCTGGATAATAGGCATATATATTTGATGCGATATAACAATTTGTGTTTACCATAGCAATTAATAAAACCATAACAATTTAAATATATATTTTACTAGTACTTTAAATTAGATATATGTGTATCTAATATGAATTAACAGCGTAGTTCATTAATAAACTAAACCGTAGTTGACATACCAACCCTTTAGTCTTATTCACTGAGTTATGAGCTATTTAATCGGACTAGTTGTTAAACTGATATATTTCCTTCAAAAATGTTACTATTAACTTTTCAGATGGAAGACAGTCATAAGGACCCTAATGTCAGTCCCCTGTTAAGAAATATGCGACGTCGACAAAGGGTTTAGCTTAAATTAAACGTCTAATAAAATTTAGTACAAGTCTTAATAGTGTCGCGTCATTTGTATTATTTCTACAGACAGTAATGCGATTTTATATAAGTATCCAAGAAGTCAGCATAAAAAACCTTCATCAAAATAATAAAATTGAAGGTTTCATGAAGCAAAACTGCACTTTTTTTTTAGAATATCTCTTAAATTAAAGGTTTTTGTTTCGATTTCTTCTATTTTGAAGCATTTAAATTATTGAAGGAAGGTTTTTACAAGTTTTATGCAGAAAAATTAAAAACTTTTAAAAAAATGAAGTTTTTAGTTTCAAATTACTTTATAAAACTTTCAATGTCAATGGGAGTCATGTGCAAAAAAACAATGTAAGTCTAGTAGACATGAGTAGTAACAAATTAAATACAAACTGTGACGGACTGATAATAATATTAGACGTTTTCTGGCTTTTGTATAGTATTACATAAAATAATTTTTCTCCACCCAGGCTTCTAGTACATCGTTGTTTTTACACCAATCCAATTTAACGAAAATGAACACAGGCACTCGTACGATTAATCGTTATCACACATGTTTGGACCTTGAACACTAGGTAAACGATAGTCCAGCTGTTGGGTTTTCATATGACTCTTCTTTCTTTTATGTCTTCTTACTGGACTTCCTCAACAAAGCAAGGAAGGCAATGATACGAAAAACCACAAAAAGGACGAAAGATAGTCCTATGTTCCGAAGCAGGTTCTCCTGTAAATAGCACAAAATGTAATGATATATATTCTAAAATTAACCCTTTGAGCTCGAGGAACATGTTTGATAATTATGTTATTTTACGGAACAGTTAAATCCGTCCCTGTTCTTTTTCAAGGTGCATTCTCTTTTTACGTTTAGGGTGGATAATTATAAAAATAAAAAAGTTATGCTTGTAGCTATATATTAAAATCAGTATATCTAAACATATATTTAGAAGTGTGTAAAATTCGTCAAATGTTTTTACGAAAAAAAACAGGGGTTGTGGGGAATTTCAATGTGAAAAAAGTTTTAGATTACTCACATACTTGGAGCTTCTGAACGACAAAAATAATTTATATTTCCCCTTTGCACTCCGATGTCGCCTATCAGGCGCCAACATAACGACCCGTTACTTTGTTTTCCTGTTCTTTAAAATAAACGAGAACAGCATGATCTTGTGTTTAGAACATCAATATTTTTTTAACTTGTTCTCTTGCAAATACAAAACAGATTAGGATATTTTCCTCTTTATGAGTATAAAAAAAAATCTGTGGAAAAGAACGTAAAGAAGAATAACTGTTCCATAGAAAGAACACAAATCGCAAAGTGTTCTTGGAGTGCAAAGGGTTAAAGTGTATGAGAGAATAAATTTTTAAACTCAAGAATATGTTCTCGCATTTTGAAGAACATAGAAAAAATAACACGTCGTTATTTTAGTGATTTAAAGGCGACACTCGATTGGAAAGGGTTAATAAAATATGTTGATACTTAAGCAATGTTATACTTTTAAATGGAGTTAGGAAAGAACAAGCTAACGAAAGTTAGGCGTTTTTATTTTTAAAAACATGCAGTTCTCGTTCAATTTGAAGAACAAATGCATAGGTCGTTTGTTTTGGTGAAATAGAGTAGCCAATCGAGCGCAAAGGGTGAAGTGTAAATTTTATTTATTTAAACAAAATTTTAACTTTCCTTATTATTTTTAATATATAGTATACGTATACATTGAGAAAATTCCAAAAAGGAAATTACCTCTTCGAAGTGTAATGATTTTAACACTTCTTTCCCAGAACTTGGACACATATTTGACGTACAAGCTGAAAAATATAATTATATAGTTACACATTTTTGCTAATGCCATGATAGGTTTAAAGAAAATAATTGTTTGAAGGAAGTTTCAATATTGTTTTTTCTAGTGATTTAACATTTTTTTGGGATTAAATAAAATTGTCAAAAATTTATTTCATTTGCCAATTAACATCGGTATATGTCTATTTGTACATTTTCTGTATCATATATATTTGACAATAACAATCTTCATACAAAAATATTTAAACATTTGTATGTATCTCACATTATATAGTTTATATGCCAAATTACCGATTAATTCAGAGAATATCGGATACATTTCTATTAACTGTATGAAGATATATTTGTAAACAGATTAACACAGAACTTCACGCAAAAAGTAGAAAAAATTGTAGTTGTTTTCAAAATGGTTATTTATAAAAAAAAAATTTAAAAATATTTCCACAAAAGTATTACACGTCTTTCATTATCAAATATTTAAAATTAACCTCACAGACATCGGCTTGCTCATTGCAAGGTAAATCGAATTGGAAATATACTTACTGGAGTGACGTCATTTGTTATTAGGAACAGTCACTTATAAAAAAAAATCAATAATTCTAAGGGAAATAATACGGAACCGTACAACCACCGACAATTACGGGCATTGAGCCTGCCATGCTCAGTTCGACTCTTGACAAGATTTAGTTAAAAACACCAATTCGATTTGCCTTGGCTAAAGTTTCTCGGGAACAACCCCGACCGCTGAAAGGTTACATATAGGAAATTGCTTACTAATATTTTTTATATCCCTCCATTGGTTGATCAATAAGGCTTCATTTCCGTAGTAAATCCACGAGACGTATTTTAACCAGATAAAATACACGGGCACGGAACTGCAATAGAAAATACAAGGTTATCACGTGTCCAATCACTTTCGTTTAACCTCCAGCATGAGCATCAAGAACAATTTATCGGGATTTCTATTTCATTTAAACTACCCAGAATACGTGTGCGCTGTTATACTGCTAAAACCTTCGAGCATGAATGGTCTGTAGTAGAGCGAATACGACGTCATAATCATGAAACCAACATCTCAGACACGTGACTTCTGTTAAAAATTATGAATTAAAAAATACTCGCGATTGGCTGATGAATTGGGAAATGTATAACAGTGAACATTTATGAATGAAATGACATAATTAACCACGTGTCTAAGTCCATACATGTTAGCCTCACTTTTACGTTAGCGAGATTACAAAGATGTTTTCTTTACTATGAAGGCTCCATGCTCGAAGGCTAAAACTAAACCTAACTAATGTATATCGAATTATGTGGTTAGTTTTCTTTGAATGGCCTTTCATGGGGTCGCGCAGAATTTAAAAAAAGTCGCCAACTTATCACTCGGGTGATAAAGTATTAATTTTTTTCTGTTCGAGTGGCGACTCTCCGAGAAAGCCACCTGTTGTTTTGTTCTCTGCTATTCAAAAAGGAGAATTGCATGTTCTTGAACAAGAAAAACGTTTTTCTGTTATCGTTAGCTTGTCTTTTATCTAACTCTATTTAAAAATATGAAATCACTTGGGTATCCATATATTTTATTAACCCATCGAACTCTAGTGTCGCCTTTAATCCTTCGTTGGCGCCGCTCAGGCGACAACATAACGACTCATTCTTTTGGTTCCCTGTTCTTTAAAATAAACGAGAACAGTATGATCTTGTGTTTAAAAAACATCGATATTTTTTTCAACTCGTTCTTTTGCAGATCTAAAACAGATTAGGTTTCTTTTTTCTATAAGCATAACAAATTCTAGGGAAAAGAACATGAAAATGAATAACTGTTCCGTAGGAAGAACGGAAAACGCAAAGAGTTATTGGAGTGCAAAGGGTTAAGTGCCCAATATAACGTGTTATTTTTTACTTTAATTCCAAAATAAAAGATATTGAAAGATAACAACAAATTCTTGTATTTTAAAAGTTATATTATCACAAAATTGATAGAAATTATTTTAGTAATCAAAAAGCCCTAAATATTTTGGTAACTTAAACTTTCTTTAGGCTGACATTTCCCACGACCCCTGTTTTCTTTTCTCAACACTTGACAAATGTTATAATCAATTAAATTACTGTCTTGTACACCAAGATAAATATTCAGCTTCACGCAAAGCTTCTTTTATTTTTACGGTTATCCACCCTAAACGAAAAGCGAACTCGCTAAAGGATACCTCTTTAAAAAGAACAGGTACGAGATGTAACTGTTCCAAAAAACAACAACTTAAATATCAAGCATGTCCTTCGAGTACAAAGATTCACTCACCCGGCGTTGAGGTAGAATCCTCCGAAGAGCACCAGCGGCATCAGCATGGGCATAGCAATGCTCAGGGCCACGTTCAAGGAACTGCTCATACACGACACCATGTATCCTAGTAAAAAGAGTCAAAAGAAGTGAAATTTAGCAGAGTTCGAGACAGTTTAGTGGCATGGTCACTTGAACACAATATTCAACCATGTCTTTTGGTAATAACTGTTTATTCTTCTTCTGAAAACGATAGATTTTATGGAATAAATTCCTTCATTTTTAGAGCCCCAGTTGCTCAGTTGGTAAGGCGTTCAGCTACTAATCAGAGGATTGGTGGTTCGAATCCGGGAAATGGACTTGACATAGAAAAGTAAAAAAGTAGTGATCTTGCTATCGGAGGGTTGCCAGCTTCGCTACAAAAATACTAGAAAGTCGTCTAGAATATCCAACAAATTATACTGGCGTGTATACGGGACTGGTGCACGATAAATCTGATCGGGGTCCAAAGTCCCGACGTCTATTGAAGGCGTTGGGTGCCAGTTCAGGTGTTTCCTCGTCATCTGACCATGGTTCTAAAATAACGAGGTGCATGTATGAATGTGTGTGTGAATGTGTATGTGTTCCCGGGTCTTTCCTTCGAGATTGACCCCGAACCGTCGCCAATAGCCCACTGTGCAGCTCTAGTGCGACGTTAATTAACAAAACCAAACCAAACCTTCATTTTTAAACCTTTCAGTAATGTAATCTCAATCATACGAATCTGTAGGTCATCAACAGATTTCAAATACAAATACAAATATTGACTACCAACAACAGGGTCAAGGCCCAACAAGGTTGGTCCATCTAGTACCTCATAACTATCCCAAAATGCATATCTAACTTCTTAAAATCCGTTACTCCTTTACATTTAACATTATTCGCTGGCAAGTTGTTCCATTTGTCTATTACCCTATTATAGAAATAGTGTTTTAGTTACCATTTACATCTAGTGCAAATAAAAAACCTACATTGTCACCAATTATTTGACAACTGTTTTAGATAAGATGTGCTATATTGACACTGCATTAGTAACATCTTCCCGATGGCAACGTTATTGCAATACAAGTACTCGTGATTTTGACAGCTGTTAATACAATAGTTAGGGACAAACGTATTTACGCCAAAAACGTCATTGCTTTATTTTTTCTTGGCGGCACCTGTTTTCGCGTAAACAAAAGAGTAAAAATAACTTTCCACATTTTTTCAGAAGCATGAAATGAAACATTGAGCTAAAGAACATGTCGATATAAATCATTCTTCCATATTTTCAAACCACCATTGCATTTAAAGTATTCCACAAAACATGCACTTTTATATATGCAATTTTAATAATCATTTTGACTATTTTTTTCATTTATTTCTTTTAGAAAAACTTGTTACAATACAGAAAAGCCTATTAAAACACCTGAACAGCTTACCAAATGATGCTGATACATTTGCCACAAGTACCACAATCGCTATGCAAAGTAGAAAAGCTCTGTAATCATGATTAAAACCTGTGTAAAAAAATTATTGTAATATCAATTTATTTTTATTGTAAACATAATCATTTTATTTTTTAAATTAAAAAATGCTATTCAGAGAAGAAAAATATTTTCAAATAAAGTCATACTTTGGAATGTTGTAATATACTTACCAATCATCCAGTAATTTATGCTTATGAAACAAACAGACACAGCCGCTAAAATGGGTGCCTGAAATTCGAGAGTGCAAATATTTTAGAAAATAATAGTTTTCCATAATGCAAAACATAATATCATTGAAATAATAATAAAAAAATCCTACTTTTTGCACTTCAAATAGTTAGGAAAAGTTATGAAGCCCACATGCATTCAAACAGGGGTCTCCAAACTTTATTTCAACTTGTTCCACTTGCAGATTCAAAACCGATTATTTTGTTTCCCTCTATGAGCATAATAACTTTTGGGAAAAGAACAGAAATACTAATAACTGTTTCTTAGAAAGAACGTAAATGTCGAAGATGTTCTTGGAGTGCAAAGGGTTAAAAACGAAATAGCAGGCAGTGCTGCCCACTTCCGCAGTACACAGACGAGTCGCTACTGTACCAGAACGACACTTCCCCATTTTAGGACTCCATGTAAAAAAAATCTGATAAAACCAACAAATAAAGAGGATTAAACAAAGTACAGAATACATTGCAGCGACTTGCAGTGCGTTCACCTTTCTTTCTGTATCAAGCAATTCCCAGAAACAGTTTCCACTTCAGTGTTTACACCAAGAGCCAGTCACATTTCTCCAGCACAGGAGGCCCAAGCAAGGGGCGACCGAATGCGATAGACATTGACTAAAAGGAACTCCTTCCCAGACAGACAGCCTTAGTAACAACACATCTCGCGTGCTCCTCATGTAATAGCAATACCATTGATTTATCCTTTAAATGTAAATTCTTAGCTTTTATAATTGCATCATTAAAGTTTATTTCTTTCCTAAATACTATAGCATACATAATTTTTTTTTATTATCATTTAATTAAACCTTCTGAATCTTAAATGGAGACTACAATAGTGTGGCCGTATAAAACCAAACAACTACGGCTCCCGCAACATTTTACCTCTGCCAATGTCTTGCTCAGGAAGTAAACGTCTGTTCTGTACACTCCATTCCAGTGCTCTCGCAGGAAAATTGGCAGCTCTAACATAAAAGCCTAGAATCAGTTATTATAATGTAAAAATTACATGACATTTTAGTTTCAACTTGCATGAAATATATAAAATAGTAAAATCGTTATTTTCTAATCTAAATGTCTAATTCGGGTTTTCGCTGCCAAAGTTAGAGAAGTTAGTTTTAGGTCTATATAACGTTTAAAACTGCAGCGCTCGTGCTCCTAAATCCAAGGTGAATCGAATTGGAGGCGAGACGAAAAGGTAAAATTCTTACTGGAATGACATCATTTACTATTAGGAAACGTCACTTATTACGAATGAAAGGCTTACATGAACTAACAATTGATCGAATTGAAAAGGGTGGCTGGAGGTTCTAGTGGTTGTTTATTTTCTTTAACATTATTGTACTGCTTGGGAAAATAAGAAAACATTGTTTTACCTCGAGTGAAAAGTTTTATGAAAATTAGACAATAGCTTTCTGCTGTGCAATATGCAAATATAGTTATGTGTTAAGATGATCGTTACTATTTGCAGGGGATAGACACAATCCAGGCAAATCGAATTTTAGGTGGGGCAAAATTGAAAAAATAAGGAGTGTGATAATGTATTTTTATTAAGGTTCGAAATCATCGAAATCATCGTCACTTAACATCACGATTTTGGATCCGCTTTTGGTTTTCTTTAAACCCTGCCAAAAACCAGCACACATTCGACTAAATCATAAGACACGCCCATCTTAACACAAAAATATATTTGCATATTGCACATAAAAAAGTCGTCAAATGTTTATAAATATTTTCATTCGATGTAAAAGAATGTCTTTCTTACTTTCTCGAGTGGTACAATATCATTAAAGAAAACAAACCAACAACCACTCGAACCTCTGGTCACCTTTTTCTCCCTATGAGCGAAATCATCGGATGGATTCGATCGATTATTAGGTCTTATAAATGACGGTTTCTAATAGTAAGCGATGTCATTTTAGTAAGAATCTTTTCAATTTGTCTCGCCTCCAATTGGATTCGCCTTGCATTTAGAAGCGCTGCAGAGTTAAATGAAAGAAATTCCCCGATATTTCGCCTCGACCATAACAATATCTTTAATTCATAATCAGAATAATTTTAAACTATCCAATAAAAGATTTGCGATTGCCATTATCGAAAAGCGATTGCATTTTAAATTATAAATTTGAATCTATTAGTTCTAGCGGGATACATGTTTATAGCAGTCATGTTTAGACTTAAGTTTATAAGTCGTTATATTGAGACACTTTTAAAACTGTCATTATACCGAGACTTACGTTTATAACAGCCATCATGTTGGAGAAAGTTGTGTTCATGATAATAATGAAGAAAGCACCATTTATATTCATGATTCCTTTTTCGTCCACAGTTTGGTTGAGGTACACAAGTCCGAGTAACAACGAAAGAACCTACGGAAGAGACATAACTTTAATAAAGAAGATTACTGCGCAACTTTTTATTCTATTTTAAAAGTATTGGAAGACGATAAATAATATATTGGAAAGGTTGTTGAGTGTAACGTACAATCAGTTCAGTTTCGTGCAGAAGGTAAAAGAATCCGAAGTGGAATAAATAGTATAGAATGTTTCAAAACGTCATTTTAAGAATCTATATAAACTTATTCGTCTTAATTCTTCTCACTTCGCGAACACTTTGCGATTTTTGTTTTTTCTATGGAACAGTTATTCCTCTTGACGTTCTTTTCCACGGATGATTTTTTTTTATACTCATAAAGGAAAAAAATCCTAATCTGTTTTGTATTTGCAAAAGAACAAGTTGCAAAAAAGATTGATGTTCTAAACACAATATCCTGCTGTTCTCGTTTATTTTAAAGAACAGGGAAACAAAAGAACTGGTCGTTATGTTGGCGCCTGAGAGGCGCCTTCGGAGTGCAAAGGTTTAATCAATTGCGGTCGAGGGATGTTTCGCTCGGGCGAACCAGAGAGTTGTAATATTAAATAGAGCGCCTTCACTACCAGACTCTCGTAAGGCCGCGGTGTCAACATTGAAAAGAAAAACTCACATCACGTGGTTATAGCGCTGCCACATTTGGCGTTCAGACATCTGCAGGAGTTTCAAATTTGGCGCACTTTCTTCTCTTTTGGTGATAAGGAGTTCTGTCCGTATTCAACTTCTTAACATATATGTAAGTATTTACTTATTTTCAAACAATATGCGCTAAATATTTCCTCTTCACTAACGAAACGAAAATATTTTATTTGTGTTCAATACTCGAAGAAGCGAAACTCTTTATATTTCTCAGGTTTTATTGTTCATATTTTCTTATTGAAGTATACAAAATAACAATTGAAAGAACTTCGCTTATGGTAATTTTTTTACATAAAAACGTAATGAAATTATTTCAAAAATATAAAGTAAGAAAAAGTTTCTTAATATATCTGTTAAACTCCCTTAAATTGTGCCACTCGTTCAAAAAAAACTATATTTAAATACAAAATTAAACACAAAACCATATTTCAATACTTCGATTTCGTTTAGTTCTGAAAGTCGCCAAGGCCTGCCAAGTAATATTGGCGCATGAATAAATTGGCATTTCCACATATCACGTGGTTTCAATGATGCACACACGGAAATTAGCATTTTTATTCCTCTATTTGTATCATTACTCTATGGGGCGAACCAGCTACTCTAGATAATTTTGCGCATATTCTGCGCGTCAAACCAAGTGGTGCCTGAGAGTCACCTCTCGACCACAAACGGTTAATAAAAGAGCCAATCTCCTGATACTAGTTAGCTAAAGATCAGAAAGGTAGACGTTGACAAATGGCTTTTACGATCATTGAGACTTGTTGCAAGTGAATTAAACTTTGTCGGCTTGGTACTAATACAAAAACTTGGTAAAGTAAACTGGACGTTCAACATAAAAGTATGAAATAATGTCTGTTTCCGCATAATTAAATTTACGCACGTAAATGTTAAAACGAAAAACATGTCATTAATTTTGGGACAATTCGAGTGTAACTTATTTACACGTAAATATCAAAATAAAACTTACGATGCTCTGCATAAAACGAACTTTTGTCGTCATCGGCTCTCTAATCATGCTAATCCAAGATCTCCAAAGAACAGCTTTAAATTGAGCAAACCATGAGGCTTTATACCTAGAACAACACATTCTCCAACAATTTTGTCTTAATTTTTTCATATTAAAAATAATTTACATACTTTATAATTCTGAAGTCAGAGTGGAAAACCATGTTCCATTGTTCCAGTACTGCCATCTATGGAGTGTCAAATGAACTAAGTTGCTTAGCATCGCATTCTAAACAAACGGTTGATGCGACTGATTGTCCTTATATTCGTACAAGATAGTTTTTAAAATAACTTCAGTTACCCAGCAAAATAAGTCAACATAAAACCTTCATCTAAATTGTGAAATTTTAAGGTTTTATGCAGGAAAACTGCTGTTGTGTTTTAAGATATATTAAAGGTTTTTGATTCAATATTCTTTACAAAACAAAAACTTCAATTTTGAAGCATTGAAATTATTAAAGAAAAAATGCAGATTTTGTTTAAAGGTTTTACGCAAGAAAATTAAAAACTAGGGGGAAAAAAATGCAATTTTTTTTTGTTTCAAATTTATTTATAAAACCTTCAAGAAACCAACAATTTTACAAGGGATTTGTTTTTTGCTGAATATAGCTTTAAAAGTATTTAACATAATAAAAATTATAGATTTTGGATACAATATTTCGTAATTTGACCGAAATTAGTAAGCAGATAAACCGATTTTAACGAATACATGTAGAATTAACTCTCAAAACAGGTCCAACGCAACGAATCATATGGTAAGTACTATGAGCCTGAGTATAGCAATCGGTGTTCAGAGCATGACAGAATACGTATCTAGGGGGTAGGAAGGTCAACAACACATGCGTCTGCACGCTATCAATAACAACTTCATGACAGTGTATCGAAATACTTTCATGAAATATAGAGGTGGCAATAATAATGTGTCACATATCCGGTCCGTAAGGATAGTTATGGGTAAGGTAGTTCAAAGAAAATCTCAATACTAGTAAGTTAGGCACTATTTGTATGCTTTAACATTATACTAGTGGACACGCAAAGTTCCAGACATTCAGTTACTGACTAGTTTGGTGACCAATTGATATTTTTAAGAAGTCAAAAATATCTATTATCCAATAACCGTTTTATAGTAGATATTTATTGATAATTTGAGAAACATAGTAAAAAGCTATACCTGTCGCTTGGTTTTATTTCAGTATCCTAAAAAGAAAAACACAATGCATTAAGTCGTCAGGAAATCTTTATAAAAATTATGAATATAAACTAAATTTTGAAGAAAAAAACATGAATTTCTTTTGGACGTATTTTCCTGCTTCTGTAGTGGTTCCTAACCTGCGGACCAAACGTTTAATTCAATTCGCCCAAACGAGTCGTTTGCATGTTATTTAAAAATGGCAGTCTGATATTACATTATGAATGAGCTGTGTTTCCTCGTATTGATGGGGAACCATTTAAGTCATATACATTTAAAAATAAAGTGGCCTCCGTCGGTACTCGAATCCGCGATCTATTATTCTGAAGTCCCAGGCGCAATCTATTAATCTACAAAAGCACATTTTAGATCTTGGTGGTGCGTGGTTACCTAAAGGTTAGACGTCCCATTTAAGATGGTTAGTTGGTTTGGTTAATTAACGTCGCACTAGAGCTGCACAGTGAGCTATTGGAGACGTCGCATTTAAGATGACTAGAATTTTTTTTACTACGACAAAAAATGGGAAACTAAAAGGATTAATAACTTATTTTACACTCGCGTAACAGTTTCAATAAAAGCTTCTACACATGCCCTTTTACTATCCCATTTACAAATAAAACGGTACTTTTTTTATCCTATATCTCCTAAACTGACATTTATCTACACTTTTTTTTTGTAGCGAGTTTAAAGAAATTGACAAATTCTATTGTTAAATTGAAGGCATCAAATGACAATATTTTATTAATGGATACTTAATATGTCCTCAAACTCTTCCTCCCATCACAGTTATTTCTTTAGTATAATCGTTAATGCATATGTTACACACTTTGTTAAAGTCAGTGTAGAAAAATTCTACGATACTCACCGTAAATGAATATGTTGCCGACAAAGCAGTTTGGCCTGCATCATTTTCCATCGCAAATTGAGCGCATATCTCCTAAAAAATATTTAATATAACACATTTAGTTTATAACAGTGAAGGATCAGGCCAATGGGCTTGGCCACCACCTTAACACTTTCATCCCCAGTATTGTTTTAAAGAATGAATTGAAGAATGAATTTAATGAATTGAAACAATTACGTCTCCTTGGATTAACTACTTTGAGGATTTTTTTTATAATGCTCGTACACGACTCTGACAAAACTGTTTCTTCGATATTTAGCGTTGCTGTTACGTTAGCGCTTCTTAATTTGTAAATAATAGATAAAAATTCACTCTCGTAGAGAAATGTATAAAGACATCAGCATTTTTTCTTGTTGTACATTGTACAAGTCTGCTAATATTAGACTATTTTTTTCCTAATGAGGCAATTGTGATGTTTCAATGGAAATTAGGTGCTTTAAAGAATGCTCCATTGACCGTTTATGGCATTGCATTGGTGTAATTAACTTTTTAAAAGAGTGATCTAAAAATTCTGTATAAAATTAGGTGTCATATTTAGATGCCTTGAAGACAATTTAAAAGAAGAACAAATGTTACTACTACAACAAAAAAGTTGGAGCTGAAAAGGTGAAATGTAACTGGTCTCCTGATGATCTTTATGACACTATGGTCCCCTGAAAAGCATTATACAAGGTTATAAAGAAAGATTCATCTTCATTCAAAGTTTATGAGATTTCATGCATTAACCCCACCATCGTTGGCTTTTTTTAAAAAATTCCATTACAAAATAAGCACTTTGTTTTTTAAAATAAATGTTCTATCCCGAATTCTGAATGTCTGTCACGTTGATTTCTATCCGTTCTGTCCCGCGCATTGAGGACATTTATGACACTTCTGTCCCCTGATGACATTTATGACACTACGGCTCATGACCATCATGACACTACGGTCTCATGATGACCATCATGACACTACGGTCTCATGATGACCTTTATGACATTACGGTCTCCTGATGGCCTGTATGACACTACGGTCTCCCGACAGAGACTGATTTACGGCAGGGCATTCGGGGTACTTTGCCCAGGGTCCCCATTTTAAGGGGGCCTCCAAAAAAATTGTTATAAAGCTAACAAAATGTGAAAAAGTTAAAAATAAATTTAAAAACTAATTATATTTTTAAAATCAATTAAATTTAATAAAAAAAAATTAAATCAATTCTTAATTTTTTGTAAAACTTATATTTTATCCAATTGATTTCACTTTTCCTGCACGTTCATGATGGCCTTTGGATGATCACTTGCAAAGTTCAATTCATGGCCAGAACCGTAAACAAACTGGGTTTGCGAATTGCACGTCGATTTGTCGTTTACTGATACTTTCAACAGATTCCAAATTTTCTTATATTATAGTCGTTAGGAATTTGCTAGCTATAAAATGGGTAGAACATACGAATCTGGCTCACTCAACTAAAATAAAGCTAAAATAGAAGAACAGAACCAGAAATGTTTGAAGAAACTGTTGAAGTACTGAGAGACCATTAAAGTTAATTCGAATTCTCAGGATTACAAAAAATAAGTTTTTTTGCAGTATTTACACTTTCATTAAAACTGATTGATTATGTTATTTTGCCAGGAGTGCTTATACATAAATTCGGCAATTTTATTTTGAGGTACGTCGTGGGGTCCCCTAACGTTCTTTTGCCCTGGGCCCCTAAGCTTGTAAGTCGGTCCCTGTCTCCCGATGATCTTTATGACGTTATGGTGTCCTGGGAATCTTTACATCACTACAGTTTCCTGAGGACCTTAAATACACTGTGGTTTCCTAAGGACGTACGGAACAAACAATGCTGGACGAATGGCATGCTAAGCCGATTAGGGGCAAAAATAACATCTTTACATATATGATTAAAATGAGATTTACTATTGCAGAATATAATGAAATATTGTTTTTTTCACTTACAGTAACCTTTTCTATCGATTCCGCTTCTTTACCAGGTACAATAGCTAGATTGTTAATGTAGAAGTCGGCCGGGTTGTAATTTATGGGGCACCGAAGTCCTGCCCTGAGTAGTAAAATATCCATGAACAAAATAGTGACATATTATTGAAGTAAATATTCTTTTTTTAAAAAAATCACTGTTTAATGCGATATTAAACGTAAAATATTGATACAGCGTTAAAATAAAATCCCAGCTAAAAAAAAAAAACGGAATAAAAACTTCGTGAAACCTGAGAAAATGACAGTTTTTATGCAGGTTTAATACTGAAAAACTCGGATTTGAAATTCTTGAAGAGAAAAGGATGGTATTTTTAAAGGTTTTATTCGGGCAATTTAAAATCTTTAAAAAAAAATAGGCAGGTACAACCTATAGGTTTCAGAAAATTTATAAGGTTTGGGATAATTATTTTATGTTTATTTTTATTTTTGTAGCTGGGATATGAATAAACAAACTAAAAATATTATTTAAAAAAATCATACACTAATTTTATTCAATAAAAATAAATCATAAACTAATAATAATGCAATGAAAATAATTTCACCAATTTGCGTATTTCAAAGAGGAATGTACAGCAACAAAACCCCAGTTTTTAGCTTTTCATATGGCAGATCAAAATATTATTTTAACATACAAATCATATGCCAAAACATAAAAAACTGTCAGAAGCATTTAAAAGGAGATGGTAGTCCTCGACAACAAAAATTCGTCGTATTTCATTCAACTTAAAATTGCTCCAAATTATTTTTAAAAAATTAAATAAAATACACTTCAAAAATTTATTTTTGTATATACCATTTTAATAATAAACCTTTTTGTTTGACAAATATAATTTTCAACTTGATAACGTTTGGTTTGGTTCACTTTTCTGATAATAACTTTACATAAAACTTTTAACAAATGTAAGTGAATGCTATAATTCAAAGAGTGAACCTAAATTTTTACCCAATATTATATAACAAAAATATGTATGAAAATATATATTTATCCCCAAACATAGAAGTAACCGTCCCAAACAATATCTCGCAAAAAATCTCTTCCAAATTGGCAGGACTGTACTTATGATAAGCATTATGAAGGGAAGATTATAAAACTCGATTCTTACCTCTGGAAGAAGGCCAGAGCGTCAGAAGACCTTCCCCTGAATGCCACCCTCCCCTCTGCCAGCAGCAGGAGGTGGTCGAACAGTTCGAATGTCTCGGACGACGGCTGATGGATGGTGCAGACGATAGTTCTGCCGCCCACGGCCATGTCCTTGAGCACGGACACCACACTCTGAGCCATGAAGGAGTCCAGGCCAGAGGTAGGCTCGTCGCAGAACATCAGCGCTGGATTGGTCAGGACCTATGAGATGATATAATTGAATTATACTTCATTAGGGATGAACTTCACTGCACAATAGACTATTGGCTACAGATATCTATCCAAAAAAAAGACCCAGGAACATTGGCTCGTAATTTGGAACCCTTGCCAGATAACGAAAACACCTGAAAATGGATGTCCTCACGCTTATGTCAGGTTGCGTAGAGTGCCAGCTCAGCTGTTGTCTATGATTCAAAATTACAACGAAGTGTTCTTGGTCTTTTCTTAAGGATAGACCACTAGCCGTCGTCAAAGTGCATCTTTAGTGCAACGTTTATTCAACCAGAAATTGGTACCATAGTTCCGCTCAACCAACGTTCAAATTTTTTTACACTAACAGAAATAATCTGTCTAATTTCTAAACTAGATAGGTCACTTTTGACAAATCTTTCAAGAGAAACAGAAAACTACTAACTAATCGCATTTTTATTTTACAAATTGGTATTAGATAGACACGGGTGTTACAAAATTTTAGCTGTGTATACGTATTACTTTGGGAGAGATTTTTTTTTCTTCTTTTGGATATATCTGGTTTTACAACCAAGCTGTGTGATGAAACTCTACTATTACTATCACGCTGCGATCGGTGAGCAGTAGCTTAAGTGTTATCTGGTTTTGAAACTGATTTCTATACTTATCTGGTTTTGCAACCTAATCCCGGCTCACACCGCAAAATGAATATTATCTAGTTGCTTTGAAATATTAGGACTTCGCCAATTGATAGATCTGTTCGAAAAGTGAAAATAAATGACAATCTGAAAATAGAAAAAAATTTATCTGGTTCTGACAATAGACGGCTCATATGACATGCTCCACGCAGCTAATAGTTGGCGGACAACAAATATCAAAATCACAACCCTCCGATTACAAACTCTTCGCTCTCTGGGTTGGTTAATTAACGTCGCACTAGAGCTGCACAGTGGGCTATTGGCGACGGTTCGGGGCCTATCCCGGGAACGATACCTCGTATTTTTGAACCATGGTCAGATGACGAGTCTATCTCGAAGGAAAGACCTGGGAACACATACACATTCACACACACATTCATACCTGCACCTCGTTATTTTTAGAACCATGGTCAGATGACGAGGAAACACCTGAACTGGCACCCAACGCCTTCAATAGACGTCGGGACTTTGGACCCCGATCAGATTTATCGTGTACCAGTCCCTTATACACGCCGTTAATTTTTTGCGGATGTTCTGGACGACATTTTTTTAGTATTTTGTAGCGAAGTTGGCAACCCTCCGATCACAAGATCATTACTTTTTACTTTTATTTGTCAAGTCCATGACTTGGCATTGAACCGGGAACATTCGTATTCCGTACGCCTTTAACCGCTCGGCCACGGAGGCCTAGCACTTTGACAGAAGACTGGGTTGTAGCATGCCCGAACGAGCTATTCATTTGGACAGTTTCCTCAAATTGGTGAATATGACGAAGAAAATTTCTCCAGTTTAACGGCAATTAAGTGATGTTATAAATTACATTTTTATGTAATATTAGTCAATTAAAAAACTATTTAGTAACTTTTCACAATCTAATATAGTCAATAGACCTATATGCCTCGACCTATTTCTGGGGACATTTTTACATGGAGTATTGATATTATTGTAACATAAGCAGGGCCGTAGACAGGGGGGGGGGGGGGGACCGACGGGACAAAACCCCCCCGAAATTGTGTGATCCTTTTTTCAACACTCCTTTCCCCCCTTCTTTTCCTTCATGTCCTTTTTTTTTTCTTTCTTGAATGGAATAAAATTATCTATGACGTCACAGCCAATCATATTCTATTTTTCTACATCGGCTGTGAGTGTTCTGAACGGAAGTGAGCTGAACTCTCGATGTTTAATATCTTTCGGCACTGAACTATAAATTGTAACTTCTGAAACGCTTATAAGTTATAACCAGTTCCTTCTATGGTCGCGGTTGAAACAATACTGTAAGCAGCCATACTGTACCCCAACTAATTTTTTAAAGGGATTTTGTGGGTTTTTCTTCTCAAATCGTTATAGAAATGTTAAATATGTTCAAACATTTTATATTTACAACATATAGAATCAATTTGCGTATCACCAAAACTATATGTTTTTTTTGCTACTTTTCCCCTTATTATTGGTTAAAATGGATTTTAAAAAACGGGCATTTAAAATGTGTTTTTATGTAAAATTAAAAAAAATACAGCCAAAACACTACAATTCGGCATATTTTAGCATGGAAAGTATATGGAATATAGAGGTAGAAACTGCAGTAAAATATTTAGAAAATTGTTTAGAAACCATACGAAAATTATAAAGGAAAAGTTTGGCTTCGTGTTGTCGTAACAACGGAAATTAAACTTTCAACCAAAACCTCCCCCGAAATAAATTCCTGGCTACGGCTTTGAACATAAGCATTAGTTGGAAATGCATAAATGGTTTCTTCAACAAACGACCCAATGTCTTCTGATTAAAACAGTCAATGTTTCCTTTTATTTCTCAACAGGGAATTGATACGATTTATTACAAAATCCTTCGCATAAAATATTAAAAAACCAAGCTTAGTTTGCATTTGTGTCATTATATTATGCTTGAAGACTCATTCGCTAAGTGGCGTAACCGACAAGCCTCTCACAACAACGTGAAGAGGCTAGTAAGATTATGAGCAAAAACACTATTGTGCAATTGTTTAGAGAAACACAGTAGAACTTCAATTATCCGAATTCCAGTTATCCGAATCAAATAAAAATGGATCGTCAATTATCCGTATCAGGCTCGCTTTGAGAAAAAAGAAAATCAGCAAAATCCTCATTTCAAAAGTTTGTTATTGGTAAATGGTTTTGTTTTTGATAGCCATTTAATTCAATTACATACTAAAGCAAAATTCGTTTTTTTTATAAAGAAATTACCTTTTTTTCTGTAATTATCTAATTATCCAGATATTTAATTATTCAGATGGGATCTTGCCTAAGTTGATCCGGATAATTGGTGTAATACTGTTCATTTAATTGCTACAAAAGTAATTTACTGCAGGAATTGTGTGACCATAACTGATTATCCAGCTATTATTTTATTTTATTAAATTCAGGACTAACAGGTCTCCCATTTGTAAATTACCCAAATAAAGGAGATAAATCGCCGAACTCGAATTACAACAACCCCCACAAAATCGTCAGTTGTTTGTCAAAGCTGTTAGCGCGGTATTGAGCGAAACGAAATGCGTGACATTAAAAAGTTGCTCAGTGCACGGATACAATTTGAGTTTCCCCTTTCCTTTGCAACTAAATAGTTTAGTTTCATACCCGATAACTGCAAATGCACGGCTAGCCTAAGTTTTTGCAACCCGACAATAGAGCACAAATAAAAACATAATTCTGTAACTACACTTGGGGTTACTGGTAACTGATTTTATCTGAGCAATAAAAGTTCTAGAGAAACTAGTTGCGCGAAGAACCAGTTAGTGGTATGGGTGTGAGAGGTCAGATTTTTACTAGGTTACAAAAATAACGACCCGTTCTTTTCTTCCCACATCTTCAAACCGAAGGCGAACTGCATATTCTCGAGTATAAAAACGTCTTTCTTCGGTTAGCTTGTCCTTTATAAAACTTCATTTAAAAGTATTTCATCGCTTAACCCTTTCAGGCGCCAACATAACGACCAGTTCTTTTGTTTCCCTGTTCTTTAAAATAAACGATAACAGCATGATCTTGTGTTTAGAACATCAATCTTTTTTTCAACTTGTTCTCTTGCAATACAAAACAGATCAGGATTTTTTTCCCTTTATGAGTATAAAAAAAATCTGTGGAAAAAAACGTAAAGAGTAATAACTGTTCCATAGAAATAACACAAATCGCAAAGCGTTTTCGGAGTGCAAAGGGTTAATTGTCAATATATTTTATTAATCTTTTGCAATCGAGTGTCGCCTTTAAGTCACCGAAATAACGACTTGTTATGTTTTCCCTCCGCTCTTCAAAATGAACATGTTCTTGATTTAAAAAAGTTATTCTCTCATGAACTCTAATAGAAATTATTCTTGTAATCCAGAAGCACCAAATATATTGGTGACCTAAAACTTTCTTCTGATTGAAATTCCTCATAACCCTTTTTTTTTAATATTTGACAAGTATCACAAGCCACACAGTATAAGTTTGATATACTGATATTAACCAGAGAGTTGTAGTATTAAATAGAGAGCGCCTTCAATGCCAGACTCTCGTAAGGCCGCGGTGTCAACATTGAAATACAAAAACCAACATCACGTGGTTTTAGCGCTGCTACATTTGTCGTACAGACATCTGCAGGAGTTCCAAATTTGGTGCACTTTCTTCTTTTTGGTGATAAGGCGTTCTGTCCGTATTCAACTTCTTAACATATATGTAGGTATTTACTTATTTTCAAATAATTTCCGCTAAATCTTTCTCCTTTTCATTAACGAAACGAAAATATAATTTTCTTTGTGTTCAATACTCGAAAAAACGAAACTCTTTATATTTCTCCGGTTTTATTGATCATATTTTCTTATTGAACTATACAAAATAACAATTGAAAGAACTTCGCTTATGGTAAATTTTTTACATAAAAACGTAACGCAATTATTTCAAAAGTACAAAGTAAGAAAAATATATTTAATATATCTGTTAAACTGCCTTAAATTGTGCCACTCGTTAAAAAAAAAGATATTTAAAAACAAAATTAAACACAAAACCATATTGCAATACTTCGATCTCGCTTAGTTCTTAAAGTCGCCAAGGACCTGCCAAGTAATATTGGCGCATGAATGAATTGGCATTTCCACAAATCACGTGGTTTCAATGATGCACACATGGAAATCAGCATTTTTATTCCTCTATTTGTATCATTACTCTATGATATTAACCCTTTGCACTCCAAGAACATTTTGCTATTTTGCGTTCTTTTTAGGAAACAGTTATTCCTCTTTATTTTTTTCACCATAATTATTTTTTTTTGTTCATAGAGGAAAGGAAAAGTATAACCTATTTTGGATCTGCAAGACAAAAAGTTGAAGAGATCATGTAATTTTTTTTTAAACGCAAGGTCGTGTTGTTCTCGTTCATTTTAAAGAACAGGGAAACAAAAGAACTGGTCGTTATGTTGGCGCCTGAGAGGCGACAGCGGAGTGCAAAGGCTTAACGTTTAGCTTCAAGCATAAGTTTTTTTTTTTATTTTTATAATTATCCAACCCAAACGTACACAAAATATTCCATTAAAATAACATAAACGGTATATAACTGTTCCCATAAAAATAACGCAAATAGTAAACATGTTCCTCGATGACCAAGACTTAAAGTTTAGGAAACCAGGACCCACCTCGGATGCAAAAGCAAGTCTCTTGGCTTCACCTCCCGAAATTCCCTTAATTCTTCCGGCGATTCCAATCATCGTGTTGGCGCATTTGGTGAGGCCTAACTGAGAAAAAGGCAACTTATTGAGAACTTTGATACCAAAGATGACAAGTTTTTATCTTTCAAGCCATGCACACAATTTAATTCCTACAATACTCACTTCGAGGATGACTTCTTCGACCCTTTGCATTCTGTTTTCGTACGATATGCTTTGGTCCATTCTCAAAAGGGCCTGGAAAATAACAACAAAAACTTGAGAAAAGTATTTGAAATTTCCGAAACATTAAATATACGGTCGTGTAATTCACGTCAGAAAAGATTTTAGAAGCATTAAAAAGTTTAAAAAATATTTAATTTAATGTTTTTGTATATCAATTAGTTTATAATAATTAATATTTGTTATTAATTATTAATATTTGTTAATATCAATTAGCAACAAATAAAATACAACGAAATGTTTAAGAATACATACAAGCTGAAATATATACACACATATATACAAGTACTTTTCTTCATCAGAAGGCTCAGATTTGTAAAAATCCGTTACTTTTTTTCAAATGATTTTAACAATTTTAGAAACATTGCATAAAAAAACTCTTAAAATATTTCCACGATCTAGAATGTGCTTTTGTACCTTAGTCACGCAGAACTTCCGAAACGATAGGTCGCCAGTTCGAGTCCCGAACTGGGCTATACTCAATTCTTTTAACGTATATGCCTTAACGAGTTCCCCACGCGAAGGCAAACAGCTAGTAATAAAATATATTTTTATAATAATTAGTAATTCCCATCTAACAATGAAAGTTTAATAATTAGTACTACTAACAAACAATGAATAATTGGCAATACTGAGTAACAATAAATAATTAGTATTACTAACCAACAATAAATAATTAGTTCTAACTAGCAATAAATAATTAATTAGTACTACTATCTGATAATGAATTTTATTTAATATTAAAGAATTATCGCCAAAATACGATCAGCAGAATGCTTCCACATATTTGTATAATGAACGTTTTTGATGAAATTCCTCTCTTTTTCGGGATCTGTCAGTGCTTATCCTGTATTTACGCTTATAATCATATTAAACTACGTTATGTTTTGTTGACATTACTTCGAGATAAGAACACGACACTTTCAGATAAATTCCTTCGCATCTTAAAGCAATACAATGCAATGAATAGATAAAAAAAAATGCAGTCACATCATCCAGAGATGAAGACTTTATTTGCTTCTTTCACAGAAGAGTAGTAACATTTATATGAATGCGTTATGTAAAACAGTTAATCATAAAAAAAAGAACTCTTATATAACTTGTTTTCAAGTGTTTTCAACTAATAAAATTTAATCTTGTCGCTTCTGGGTGATATTCGTACCGAAATGTGTGTTGCCTTGGACCTTATCAGACCTTGTTCCTCCATGTTTTTTCGAAACCAACTGTAAAATACTTATATCTTTTCCTTTTCATATTAAAATACTTCGTTAATCCTTAAACTTATCTATTTGTATAAAATATTGTACATTTTATTTAAAGCAAAAAAAAAACTAGTGCGCGCTTTGAACTGAAACGGGTTCAAATCGGAGTTTTAAACCGGAATCGTTTTTTTTTAGGAAATTTTCCATAAATTTTTAAGCAATTGCTTCAAAAACGTTGTAATTTCTTGTTTTTTAAAGGAATAACTAACTGTATATGCTCGATTTTTCATCCTTTGAAGATGTTTTAAGAGACGGACCCCCAATCAGTGCTTGTGCCAGGGCCGGATTTAAGCATAGGCTGCAGCCCAGAGGCCAGAGTCACACAATGTTATTTGTAAAATGATTTAATTTGCTGTTTTGGAATATATATTTTTCAAAAAACATGTCGATCATTTTACTGGAGGTATATCACCCCTTGTATTGGAGGGGGGCGAAGCACATATTCAGTCTACGGGCCCACTGACTCCAAATCCGACGTATGTCTGTAGTATTGTATTTTTTTATACCATAGGCCTGTACCGTCATTCTACCAATTTGCAAAACTAGAAGCCCCCAACTTCATCAACAACTAGTCCCTAACTTTCATTTAATTACAAGAACATTGTAGATTATAGTTCATGTTTTAAAAAATTCGTTATTATTAATGCAATTTTGCATTCATTGCAGCAGTTTTTCCAAAAATGTTGTAATTTCTTAGTTATTTTAACAGAATAATTAACTGTATATGCGAGATTTTTCATTTTTCGAAAATATTTTTTTGCAAGAGGAACTCTTATCAGTGCTATTGGTGCCAATAGTATGGACATTTTTAAATCAGGCCGCCCGTCCTTTAAGGAACTAAAATCATTATTTACTAATAAATAGTCAATAAAGAAGTCACGCATATGCAAGAGTAGCTATATCCACGTTTTTCACACTGATACAGATGCAGAAGAAGCTAATATCTATTAAACGTGAACGTTAGCGTCAGCGTCAGCGGACGCGATTTCTGATTGGGTGGAATGCGGATATAGTGGGTTTAGCTTCTTGAATAAAAACAAGATGACTACACCCACATTTGCAAAATCATCTTAAAAAAATTAATTTGGAAAAGCATTCAGTTGGAAAGTAATGTAAAAATTCAAAGTTATATAGTAACCTATTTAGTAATCAAAGAACTGCACATTTCAGTAATTTTTTTTTGTGTATATTTTTCTTAATTTAATTTTAAATAAATATTATTTTACTAACAATAGCTAATTTTTGACTGATTTTCGCGATTTAATCAAAAAAGCTGAAGTGCCTTTGCTTATGGGCTACTAAATTGAAATGTGAGGTACACCTTACTTGGAACGTGAGATGTTCCCTGACTTTGAGCGTTCCTATGAAGAGATCGTCTTGCTGGACGTACGCAGACATCCTGGATATGGACTTGCCGACACTTTGTCCGTTCACCAGCACCTCTCCCTCGACGTTCAGAAGACGAAGGTTTCTCCTGGTCAGCACGTTCAGGAGGGTCGTTTTCCCTGCGCCACTGGCACCCATGATGGCCAGGAGCTGGCCTGGCTTGGCCACGCCGCTCACTACGAAGAGAAGGACAGAAGTTTTTGACGTGTAATGTTTTTAACCCTTTGCCCTCCAAGAACACTTTGCTATTTGTGTTCTTTCTATGGAACAGTTATTCCTCTTTGCATTCTGTTCCACATTTTTTTATACTCATAAAGGGATAAAAATCCTGATCTGTTTTGTATTTGCAAGCGAACAAGTTGGTAAAAAGATTGATGTTCTAAGCACAAGATCATGCTGTTCTCGTTTATTTTAAAGAACAGGGAAACAAAAGAACGGGTCGTTATGTTGGCCCCTGAGAGGCGACATCAGAGTGCAAAGGGGTTATGATTATTTACATGTGGTATCGAGGTTGGAGTACTATGTTACGCACTTAATGTGATCTATTCCAACAAGAAGATAGTTTTAGATCACCAAGGTACTTGGTGCTTCTAGATGATGAAAATAATTTCTATTAAAGTATGCGAGAGAATAACTTTTTAAACTCACGAATAGGTTGTTCTCTTTCACTTTGAAGAACAGAAATAAAAATAACATGTCGTTATTTTGGTAACTTGAACGCGACACTCGAGTGCAAAGAGCTAATAAAATGTGTTGATACCCAAATGACGTCATACTTCTTTTAAAGGGGGCATGATAAAGGACAAGCTAACGAAAGAAAAGCGTTTCCTATGTTCAAGAACAAGTAGTATTCGTTCAGTTTGAAGAACACGGAACAAAACAGATCGTTATTTTGATGACTGTGATTCGCCACTCGAGTTCAAAGGGTTAATCTAAAAAACAACTGCCATTTTCTGTTTTATACAAGAGTTATAGGTTTTCAATGTGTAAATGTAATCCCGATTATATTTTAATTTAATTGTTGCACTGGTATATTCAGATGAATAATGCTACTAAAAGTCCACGCGTAAACATATTTCACAATTAAAAGGATAACAAGACAGAGCTGTTCAAACGGATTTAATTCAAAATGTAGACACGCAAATATGAATGTCGCGATTATAAACTATCGCCATCTATTCAAAGTTCTTAGGCTCTGTTGAAATAAACACTTTCCGTCGTCCAAAACGAAAGAAAATTTTGAAACGTAAATTCGACTTACCCAATCCAAAATAGTTCGCATTAAATCTCTAAATGAAAGAATTGGTCTGGAAAGCAATATAAAGGAATAAAAATACGAAATTCACAAAATATCTATTTTTACGTGCTTTTATTTAACTAACTTTGATGTTAACGTGGCCTGAAATCATGTAGTAACTCAATTTAACCACTTGAGGGGGATACGATACCACCAAAACTTTTTTTTTTGTCTTTTCGCATCAATTTTAATGTATATATATATTATTTAAATTTATTAAGAAAACGATATTTCACATAAAATTCCATAATTGTTTGTAGTTTTTATTCAAATTATAAAATTTAGAATTTTTTTTAACGTTTTTAAGATCCAAGGCTTTTTTTAAATATATTTTTACACACAATTTCTCAGATCCTTTGCACTATTTTAATACATTTGTTGCAGATGCATAAATGAAACTTGCAACAAAAGATCAAATCTCTTCGGTTTTACATAGTCATTGTTCTTCGTAGTCATATTTCTTAAGAGGGAAGTGTGCGTGCGTGCGTGTGCGGCTTAGTTATTACGAAATCATTCACACAAAATAGCACCCATGAAATTAAAACAAAGGATTCGCTTTCAATAAGTGTTGGGGCAATGAGCAATAAACCAGTTTTGTTTCAACAAAACAGCTTTCTGAAGCCAGACTACCCCAAAAATACAGCAAAAGGCTGTTTTCAGAGAGAGAATATTGAAATTATCCGCTAACGGACGTTTGATTTCAAAAGTGTAAAGCTTTTTATGAACATGAGGCTACATACAAATGCCCTGTGTGGAGATACCTTCAAGACACTCTTAAGGACATTCTTCAATAATACATGTTGTAAAGAGGTGCACAAATTTTTTTTTTTCCGAATGCATTTTTAAATTTTCTAAAAATTAAAGATCTTCTGTATACATCACTGTTTAAATTAATTTGTGTTCTAGCTAAATTAGAAGTACTAGGAGGTATGGGACATCTTCAAAAAATGTTTTTTTAGAAATTGTTTTAAAAAATAGTTCATTTCATTTTAAATATAACACCAAAATCTTATTTCTATGTTAAGTACAACTAGCTATTTTTTGCAAGTCAATCTTTGGTTCAAGATTGCCTGAATATGTAACTTTTGAACTCATTTTCCTCAGTGATGACTTATCATGTTTGATCAAGTTTAAATTGATGTAAACTCAAATCTAGTTAAAGAAACTACTCCAAATTTTCTACTGTATTTTTTCATTTACTTTAATTTGCCTTTAGGAATTAGTAATATATAGATTATGATTGTTTTAGTAATTTTTTAAAAATAGTTTGAACTGTGAAATCAGCGATTTATTTTTCAAAAAACTTGTTTTGCAAATTGCAAACATTTGTAAAGGCAGCTTGTTAACCACATTCTTTTGTTTATAAAACTGCAAAATTAAAGTACTTCAGAAAATATTTTCTTGACTTATAACAAAAATAAGAAAGGTCACTTTTTCGTAATTTTTAAAAAAAAATTAACTATGTGATTATGATATGTTTTTCACACATAAGTGGGGAAAAAAGTATGATATCTGCAAAATTAAAGTAAAAAGTGTCTCCTATATCCCCTTTAAATATTTTTTTAAAAACATTGTATGGTATGAAATAAATATAAGGTAGTTTATTTTCTTTAATGTTATTGTACCGCTCGGGAAGGTAAGAAAAAAAATGTTTTATCACAGGAAAATTAAACAATAGCTTTCTGCTATGCAATATGTAAATATATTTATGTACCAAAATGATCTTTTCCTATTATACTCAATTCGAATGTGTGCTGGTCCTTGGCAGAATTTAATGAAAAAACAAAAGCGGATCCAATCGCGATCAATAATTGACGACACCTAAAAAGAATACGCTAACCCTGTTTTAATTTTTTCAATTTCGCACCACCTTCAATTCGATTCCCCTTGGATTGTGTCTCTCGTCACAGCGCGAGCTCTGCAGGTTAAGCAACGTGTTGTTGTCTACTCACCCCCATGCAGCAGCTGCTTCTGTTCTTTGACTTCGTGCTTGCTGCCGAAGCACCTGAATCTCTTCCTCTTGGGCTTCACGAAGACGTTGATGTTGTGCCACGACAGCGAAACCCTGTTGGCCAAGTCGAAGGAAGGCATGCGCTTGAACATGGGGTCATTCTCCTACGACATAAAATATATCAGCCCAGGTTCAAAGACATTCCTTTTAACCCCCTTTCTCTCCCAGTGTTGCCAAGAAGCAACACTGTTTGAACTCTGCACACCCACTCACTAGCCTTCTCCCAGAAAAAAGATGCGCTTTCTTTTCTTAGCTCGATTAAAATTTTATACACATAAAGTTTTAATCGAGCTAAGAAAAGAAGGCTAGTGAGTGGGTGTGCAGTGTTGAGCTGCTCTTGGCTTGTTTGTTTTTTTATATCACAAATTTTTTAGCCACAGTTTCGAATATTTTTATTAGGGGGGGGGGGGGGGCGCTTAGCGTTTTGTACGTTTCTAAAATTTTTTTGGGGGGGATATCAGTCCTTTTTTTCAACCCACCTGTTGGAGAATGTCAGGCCAATCACCACTTAAACTTTTTAAAAATTACTATTTGTTTTCCCATGTCATTAGTTAAAACCTATAATTCAAGGAAAAATTAATCACATGCGCCGTGTTAAGACTCGAATGAGAATAAATTTGATGAAGCAGTCCTTGAACCTCAATCCCCCCCCCCCCCTCCCCTCACACACACACTCCTTGTTGTATTGCTAGTTGAGGTGTTTTTCCCTTCTCCCGCGAAAGGGCAAGTGATAGGGGAAAATATTCAATATTGTTAATTATTTCAAATGCTTCTATCATCATTAATAATTGTCCAAGTAAAATGAAAATTGATCCATCGATTAAAAGGATTTTTCATCTATCGGGTGGTATAATTTTTATTTTGTAGAGCGTATTATTTAACAAGAATTTTAACTTTTATTAAGCCACTCTAAAACATAATTTTCTTTGGCGACCGGAAAGTGGAAGAATTTCATATTTGGGTAAAAATTGCCTGACGGCGAAAAAATTTGGCTTTTATTATTTATTTACTTTTTCAGCTAATTAAACATATAAATAAATTATATTATAAACTAAAAGTAACATGTGACCTTAGTGATGCCATAAAGCTATCATATAAGCTATTAATCAGAGAAATCGGTTGAATAATGTAGTGTCTAGTGCGTTTGACAAATTTGGGCTTCATAATTTGAAAAAGTGACAAATCGACTAACTTTACGCAAAATAAAAAACTCCGTATCTCCGTTAATTTTCAATTAAAAAAATATTCTTGTATTACATTAAAGGTTTCACAGATACGGTTCCACCAAAACTGGTTTTATTTTTTTACGAAATGTAGTTCGGCTTATGGACTGTTTTACGAACGCGGTTTAACATTACAAGTTGTGCAGAGTATATAAGCTTAAGTCCTGTCGGGCGTTCGTTTCTTGTTGGCTGCTTTGACGAGTTGGCGTTATTTCTTCTTTTTTGGCTTAGCGTTACGAGCCCGATCGTGTCGCTTGACGGGTCGCTTGATCAAAACGTTAAAAAATAGGCGTAGCACTATGTACAGAGATAATTACAGATGAAAGATGTAGAAAGAAAAGAGTTTAAATGATAGAGAAAAAAAAAGAAAGTTGGTAGTAGAGGATGATTCGTCAGACCCAACCACCCACTCGTCGGATCAGACACACAACAACCCTACGCAAGATCCAACCCCCGGTTTCGACAGTGGTTGTCCCGACCATTGGATTGCCGTGTCGGTGCGTGTGTAGGGGTTTTGGTTAGTGCTTCTTAATTTATAAATGGCAGTGGAAAATTCAAGAGAAACTCTTAATTAGCTGTAGCTCTCTCTCTCTCTCTGTTAGGTGTCATATTTAGATGCTAGAAAACATAATTTAAAAAACAAAAAAAAAATTACTACGACAAAAGTTGTGTCAAAAGGGTTAAGGAGAGTAATTTATGAAAGACATTTGTGACTTAATTGGACAGTTGTAACATTTTAATTTTACAAGTTGCCTTCAATAAAATATATATTTAAAAATTATGAGAAGTGTAATAAAAAAATATTAAATTTTCTATACTTCTTTTCTAAAACTTATTGTAATTTTATAATTTGGGTTTTAAGGTGTAAATGTTGAGGGTAAAAAGTATCTTTATATGGAATGTAAGATTCTTTTCTAAATTAGAAAAAGTTTGTGTTTTACGATTGATTGACATATTTTTTATTATAATTATAGATTAACAACGTGTTTTTAATTAGAAATAACAAACATGTTATTAAATTATGTTCTATTCATGCATATCATTAAGAATAATTACCTCATACAAAAAAAATTACATAATATCCCAAGCACTCATGCGTAGAAAAAATTGTATTTTTAGTGTAAAACACTTTTCAAAATCTAGACATCAACATGCCGGCTTAATTCATAAACCACGTATCTACCATAGTAAAAGGCGTCTTTGTTGCTTCTTTTTCAATGGTGAACGAAGCCGTATTCATAAGGGAACTGTAAAACACATCGTAGGGAAGTGTGTTAATTTTATTTGTTAATTCAGCGGCCGTAGGTTTTCGAATGGAGTTAAATTTTTAAATGATGTAATATTGGGAATTGATAAAATTTTAAGGGTCGATTGAATTATGTTGTACAAGAACTACACAATAAGCGGGAAAAAACGGGAAGTAAGCGGATATAAAATGTGAAATCATTTGCTGGCAATATTGTGTTATCCAATCACTGGATCTTTGAAATCCCGCGGCTCTCTAAGTACCTCACCTACAATCCATGCTCAGGTATTCTGGCCACTCCTTGTGTTTAAACAATTCCACATTTAGAAGTGAATCGCTTAAATTTCATCGCCAAGCTGATTTCGCTACGGCAGCGAGCCATAGCAGATCCTGCCGTAGCGAGATCCTGCGAGCGATCAGAAATCCCAGCCATAGCAGTTACGTGGTTAGTGAATTAAACCTACGATATTTTATAACGAGTCCTCGTATAACCTCACCACCACTTATAGCCCCAATCGGTTGATTAGTTTCTAATTCAATTACTTTCTTTTTAGGTCGGAACGACCTTTCTATACAGCGCCCACTTGTATTGGTCACTTGAAAAGTCCGAATATCGAAGGTATACTGTATTTGAGGACAATGGACATCAGTAAGACATGTTCATTTTTAGAAAGATGGTCGCATGAGGTATACAAAAAGGCAATAAAATAAACTAGCAAATAAATAAGTTCCTTCCTACTTGATCGACAGGAGAAGTCTGCAAAACTTTCAACTGGAACATTTTTATCCTTTAAGTTTAATGTTCAGAGAACCTGAACGGCGATACAGTTTTACATTAATTTCTCTATGAAGATTCAATTAGCAAATGTCAATGCTTTAAAACGGAGGGGATTTTCTTCCTAGTTGAGAATCATACGTACTTCCTCTCCGTCACTGCTTTATTTCAATTCCGATTTTTTTTTTTTACTTCCTTAGAGCAGAAGAGAGGGAACACTACCAAAATAAACGGAGGCTTGGCATCATTTCGAAAAGCGGCATTGAATGACGACAGGCCTTGTGGAAATTGTCAGGAAATTGTACTTCCGTCATCGAATATGAATGAACGTATTACAGGAACTGAAATATACATTGATCACATTTTTAAATCACCTTTATTTTTTCCTGAATTGTAATGATAATTAGCTATAAGGCATAGCATTTGAAGTGAATTCTATTTGTGACAGGGGCCTCCAGTTGCCCAGTGGATAAAGGCGTTCAGCTGGTAATCAGGGGATCGCTAGTTCGAACCCGTGCGGTGGACTTGACAAAAGAAACGTAAAAAAGTAGTGATCTTGCGATCGGAAGGTAACCAGCTTCGCTACAAAAATTCTAGAAATTCTTCCAGAACATCCAACAAATTATACTGACGTGTGTACGGGACCGGTGCACGATAAATCTGATCGGGGTCTAATGTCCTGATGCTTATTGAGCTTGCGTCGGGTGCCAGCTCAGGTGTTGTCCTCGTCGTCTGACCGTGGTTTATAAATGCGAGGCATCATTCCCGGGTCTTTCCTTCTAGATAGGCCCCGAACCGTCGACAATAGCCCAACTGTGCAGCTCTAGTGCGACGTAATTTGACCAAACCAATCCATTTGTGACAGATCATATCGTATTGCATTTTTATCATATATTTTATCATAATATTGCATTTTTTGTAAAGTTGAGGTTAAGAGTTCATTTGATTCATCAGTTTGAAGTGAATAAGTATGGTTGGTGAGAAATAATTATTTTAATTGGCAGAAACCGCAGGCGATTGCTGTTCCCTATACCTTGACATTACGATGAACCCTTTCGAATGTGGCTTTCCGGGAAAATGAGTGCATTGTCTCTTATCATATCTATGCACAAAGACGTCGGATATCAAACATTTTTTTGCATTTAAAGATTATTAATAATATAACGTTGTGCGTATTTGCACATGTACGGGGCCGCTCTTAGGGGTGTACGACTCGTGCCACGGCAGGGCCCAGTGCTTATCTCAGAAATATGCGTAAAACGATAATGTTACAAATAAATTGAATATTTAAATGTTATGGTTGGTTATGGAGGTTTAATGGCGCAAGGGCCAAATATGTCCAAGCTGCGCCAAGTCTTTTTATGACTGAAACGTTTTTAAATGCATGAGGTATCAAGATAGAAACACTATGTTGAATTTCTAGAGTGATTCATTCCGACACTCTTATTCCGTTACTAATAGCTGGATTAACATGAATTTATCACGTTCAAAAGGGTACTATATTTTTACTTTCCTATAAAAAGATCGAAATAATGTCGACTTTTTCATAAAGAAATTATGTAATAAACATTCTGTGCAAACGGAAAGTAGCCGTAACAATTTTTTTTTTATCAAACAGCCATATTAACAGCCGTGTATACAGCTGTTATATACATTTGTATCAAACAGCCGTATCAGTTCACTGTTGACTAAATTTGTAGTTGATAAAAAAATCTTTAAAAAAGAACAACTAAAGCTGCTCCACTGTTTAGTGCAGGAATTAGTTCCCTCCTGTACCTTATTGCATACAAAACTTAACTAGGTTGTGCATGGCGGATTTCGCTTTTTTCATTTTGCGCATGCAAAAGCTCGATAGATCTGCTCGAGGATAATTCTTTTCCATTTTGAAATTTCAAAGGGTAGCAGGCAATTTCGGTTATCATTTCGAACATTTGTTTTAATTTCAAATCATTATTATAGCTAAATATGTATTATTTTTATATTAATATAAGAATGCACCCTCTAGTGGCAATATTCGGAACACAATGTGTTTCGCTAATTGAAGGGTTTGCTGCAAAAAGTATGTAGCTCCAACCGAAGGGAATTTGGAGTTACATGTACTATCTTGTGGTAAAAAAAAACTTGTTCGTTTGGTGCCAGAAAGATGTAGCTCCAATCGTTAGTTCTCGCGTTACTCAATAGATGACAACGCAACAGATGAGCTGGACGTTACAGAGGGGGAGTGTGATGATTAAAAATTAAATTTTATGTTTTTAAAGCCAAGTTATATGCTATATTTCAATTGAAATTTTCTTTAAATAAAATATTATAGTAAATTGTATTTTTTTTAAAAATATTTTTCGTAGAGGTAGACAGAGCCTCTGTTTGGTTGCAAGAAAGAGGTAGCTCCAACAATCCAACATGTGCCACGTCATCTGGAAGATATATTTGAGTGAAAATAACTGTCATAATATGTAGGAATAATTAATAAGATTCATCAAAAAGAATATTTTCACACTACTTGGAATTTTGAATTTTCAAACGTTTTTTACGGCTTTCTGCAAACTTGAGTAATTGGAGCTACCTCATTTTTAAAGCAAACCCCTCAATTGTCTTTTTTATTCCTTAACTAAGAAATAATCGAAGTTTGATATTTTTCTGTTGAATGCTCACACTTGTAGGCAACTCTGAATAGCGGAAGTTTGATTATGTACATCCTGCATATTGAAACATAAAAATAGAAGTTGAAATAAATAATTACATGATGATATCTAATTTTTTAATGTGGGTGCCATTAAAATGTAGCGATATTTTTTTATATTGTTCCCGTGAGCGAGACCTCAAATAGTCGTCAAGCAAAATTATGGCGTCATATTGATTGTTTACTATTTTAATGTTGCCAGTGCGAAACGTTTTTTATATAAAATACATTTCTAACCAAAATCCAAATCCTCCGCACAAACAAATAGTATGAGGACATTTCCATCATTACAGATTCAAGGTACACAAGCTACTACAACTTTGGCGTCGAAAATAAACTCGTAACCCTATAGATGGGTAAAAAACCCGGGCATACTGTTTTTAGTATGCGATTACAAATTACGAAATTAGCATAAAAATAGATAATACTTTTAGGCAAATATAGATAGCATAGTCGAGAAGGAGATTGCTTTTACGAGTTCAGTTATGATTAGTATGGTACACAGGGCACATTCTCAATTAAATTATTTCTCTTAACAATAGTACCCAGTGTACATGGACAATATTAACGTGTATTAATAGCGCCCGTGTAGAATGGGAATATTTTTTTTTATTTTAAATATTTTTATATATTTTTTTGAGGAATATTTTTAACTCTGGGATTAACATCCTATGTCTCCGAAGCTCGCGAGCTGTTTCAATCGGAAAGTTCCAATTGCGGTCCATGGCAACCTTTTGTCTGGGCGATAAACAATTGTTTTCTTCTTTGAGAATATGGTAAACCCGCACCGCTTCGGCCGCAATTGGGCTATTGCCGAGTTAAAATAGAACTTTCGCGGGATCACGCCGCAATATTTCGTATAAACAGAAACTCATCGCAACACTTTATACTATTTCCTAACCAAACAACATGCACATAAAATTTGGTATAGTTAGGAAATCGAACTTACCACTGTGTAAACATCGTACTTCTTCGACTCCTGTACACTGATCGGAGGATCGCCGTTCTCGAACACCATGTTGAGTGCAGATATCACAGCACTCTGTCCCGCTCTTCGGATACTCGGGGAAATTCCGGATATCAATCAAACTCGTGTGATAACACCTGATGATAAAGGGTGGGGAAAACTACGCGACGTCGGGACTTGCGGAATGACAGGTGTGTTGTTGCTCGTCAGCGCGGTACTAAAGTTTGCATGTACTTACACCAGGGGCCCTAGCATCATCTCGGTAGGATCGTTCCCCGTTGGAATCGATCTCACAGGAAGTGACGTTTGACGATATCAATCCCAAGAGTGAGATCTTACGCGATTCGTGGTTGGTTGATAGTATTATGGAACCGTTTTCTAGTGGTTTTGATCAATTGGTTGGATTTATGTCGCGTTACAGCTGCACATTGGGCTATTGGGACTGTTCTAGGTGTATCTCAACGTTAAGACCCGGGAACTGCCACGTATTTCTGAACTATGGTCAGATGATAGATGTGGAGTGGTTTTCGTTAATTAACGTCGCACTAGAGCTGCACAGTGGGCTATTGGGGACGGTTCGGGGCCTATCTCGAAGGAAAAAAACCCGAGAACGATGCCTCGTATTTTTGAACCATGGTCAGATGACGAGGATGTGCAGTGGCAGTTCTGCTGAATAAAAATATTTATTTATAATTTACAAGTGAAAAAAATACATTGCACATTAGATAGTAAAATATAGTTTTTTATAATATATAATGCAATTATAGTTTTTTATAAATATCTATAAAAAAAATTTGGTATTTATAGTCTATATATTTAGATATTAATAAACTAAGGAATGTCTTCTAAAGACAGTTTTGTATGGTTACCCTAGTCAATTTTTTGTTTCAGTTCTCCTGGGTCTTTCCTTCGGTTTTATAGGCCTCCGTGGCCTAGCGGTTAAAGGCGTCAGCTGGGAATACGAACTTTCCTGGTTCGAACCTTAGCGATGGACTTGACAAAGAAAAGTAAAAAGTAGTGATCTTGTGATCGGAGGGTTGCCAGCTTTGATACAAAATACTAGAAAAGTCGTCCAGAACATCCGCAAAAATGAACGGCGTGTATACGAGACTGGTGCACGATAAATCTGATGGGGATCCAAAGTCCCGACGTCTATTGAGGGCGTTGGGTGCCAGTTCAGGTGTTTCCTCGTCATCTGACCATGGTTTTAAAATAACGAGGTGCATGTATGAATGTGTGTGTGAATGTGTTCCCGGGTCTTTCCTTCGAGATAGACCCCGAACCGTCGCCAATAGCCCATTGTGCAGCTCTAGTGCGACGAAAATTAACCAAACCAAACCTGACTCTTGTTTGAAATTACCAGGCACTGTATCTGTGTCTTTTTCTTTCGGGATATAGAGGCCTCCGTAGCCGAGCGGTTAAAGGCGTCAGCTGGGAATCCGAGGATTCCTGGTTCGATCCAAGGCGATGGACTTGAGAAAGAAAAGTAAAAAAAAAGTAGTGATCTTGTGATCGGAGGGTTTCCAGCTTCGCTACAAAATACTTCAGAAGTCGTCCAGAACATCCGCAAAAATTAACGGCGTGTATACGGGACTGGCACGATAAATCTGATCGGGGTCCAAAGTCCCGACGTCTATTGAAGGTTTTGGTTAATTAACGTCGCACTAGAGCTGCACAGTGGGCTATTGGCGACGGTTCGGGGTCTATCTCGAAGGAAAGACCCGGGAACACATACACATTCATACCTGCACCTCGTTATTTTAGAACTATGGTCAGATGACGAATTCTATTGAAGGCGTTGGGTGCCAGTTCAGGTGTTTCCTCGTCATCTGACCATGGTTCTAAAATAACGAGGTGCATGTATGAATGTGTTCCCGGGTCTTTCCTTCGAGATAGACCCCGAACCGTCGCCAATACCCCAATGTGCAGCTCTAGCGCGACGTTAATTAACCAAACCAAACCGAACCAACCTTCGGGATATAACTGAAACCAGCTTCTGTAGCCAATTGTGAAGTTTTAGAATGACGATCGGAGGGTTGCCAGCTTCGCTACAAAAATACTAGAAAGTCGTCCAGAATATCCAACAAATTATACTGGCGTGTATACGGGACTGGTGCACGATACATCTGATCGGGGTCCAAAGTCCCGACGTCTATTGAAGGCGTTGGGTGCCAGTTCAGGTGTTTCCTCGTCATCTGACCATGGTTCTAAAATAACGAGGTGCATGTATGAATGTGTGTGTGAATGTGTTCCCGGGTCTTTCGTTCGAGATTGACCCCGAACCGTCGCCAATAGCACACTGTGCAGCTCTAGTGCGACGTTATTTAACAAAACCAAACCAAACCAACCTGAACAGTCGCTAATAGCCCACTGTGCAGCTCTAGTGCGATGTTGTTTTTACCCAACCTTGGCGATCAATGTGGTCTTGAATTCAAACGGTGTTGAAAAAGATTTATCAAATGTAACGAGACATTTTCAAAATTATCTTCTAAAAATCATCTATTTTTTTTTTCAAAATTAACGAAAATTGTTTTGTTACGAATATTATACAATGAATTTAATGGATCAAAAACAAACAGAATGATTAGAAATAAATTAACGCACGAAAGAACATATCCCCCCCTCCAAAATATCATCGGAGAACATTTGAGGAAACTGTCATTAAATTCGAATAGCTATATTTAACAGTAATGTTTTGCCATTCTCTCGCCAAAATGACTATAAAATTCTTTACGTCGCCAACGCTAATTTAATGTAATTCGAATATTCGTAAAATACAACTAACAATGCCATGATTTTCTTCGTAATACTCATCTTCATCAAACTTATTGAGCACATGACCATAGAATAATCTAGTTACTGCAAAATAGAGATAAATTAATAGTTACCACTAGGACTAATGTCGCATGGCATTTTTCAAATCAGGCAGACGAGGCGAAAATCTTTTAAATAAATGTCACATAGCCTCGTACGTAGAGTGCGCGTGTAAAATTTTTTTATTATAAGACATAAAAATATACGAAATGAAAATCTCGTGAACCGATGTTCACTGTGTTTGATCTGGCAATATTTTGTGTAATTGGCGATTACGTTAAATCGCCAAGTTATTATATTGGCTATTATAAGTAAATATCATAGACCATGTGCCGGTAACTGCAAAAAAACATATAGTCTCTTTTTTCACCCGTCTTTTTCAACCCGACGTCTGTAACAGTGAATTGGTTGGTTCCCTCCGAAATCTAACCAATCCAGCGTCGGAATCTTTATAGACGTCGATAGCGGCGTCTGCAGATGAAAAAGGCCAAGACAAATTCCTCACATTTATCATCCGTTCAACGGTTGAGATCCCTGCGTATTGCGTGAAGTTGTGGTAGTTGAATAAAGATGGCGCCAGGAGTGTTGAATGTTGTATTGTTTCTTCGCCCAAAATCACCAGTATGAAGACAATTTTATGGTCTGATATTTAGTGGTCGTAGTGAACGCTTCCTCGCGACGAAATTCAATCAATTCATTTCTAAGTGTGGAATTGAGACAATGGAAGTGAATCGCTTGAATGTCGTCGACAAACATCCGTTCGTGACCTTCGGTTTGCAACAGCTGCTGAAGTAGAGGCAAGATAACGTAACCTTTTAAAACTACGCTCCTAATTTCGCGTAACTCCAGATTACACATCAACATTTAAACCAAAACAATCGCCATGTTTGTATTTTTATATTAGCTATCTAAGTTTACTACTACACACGACATTTTTAAGTGTTTTCAGGTAATCTAGTCCCCAATTTGGAGGCTCTCTGACTTTTATTAACAAAACCCTTTTATATTTTATGACATATACAAAGCATATTTACAAATAAGTGTTATGAAACAATAACAAGCAAGTGTTTTTAATGAATTATTTTATAAGTCATATAATTATTCACAGTATATTTGATAGCCTTAAATGTTTGAGTAATAATGAATAGTAATGGATAACAGAATAATAATGCATGATTGAATGGAGCTGTTTTCAAATATATAAATCATATTTGTACTTACAATACAATGTTACATACAAGGAAGGACCAAATTAAAGAAGTGAACTTAAGTGTTAATGAAATGAAACAAAAATTGTAACTGGTTTGATAGCACCAAGATGGCGCCATGCTAAAACCTTTTCCCATTAAATGATATGTAAAAATTATTTCCTACTTTCTGCAAAAACGGAACATTTCCTTCTCAAATAATGAAACATCATATCGTCTCGATAAAAAAAATTATTTTGAATAAACAATGCAATGGCGGACATATTTCAGCTATAAAACCGTATCAAACACTTACTTCCCATCTTAATTCACTGAAAGAATAGAGGCTTCCTTGAGTTTAGTACTTTCCTTGCAATAAAAAAATATGACATCGTAAATACATAAATATAATATTAAACAAATTTATGCATACAATATTAAAAAATGCCCATTTTAAATTGCGCAAATAATATTTATGGAAACATTGAATTCGTACATCAGAGGTCCAAAAGGATTTTATAATTTTCTCATGTTCAAAACTTAAGTAGTACTATTATATACACATAATCTCCAATCTCAGGACATTATTTCTCATAAACATTAAAACTAACATATTTAAAATATTCTTATGCAATCGTTAAGGCATATTATGATCGTTTTAATACTAAATATGTTAAGCAAAAAAAAAAAGCGTTCTTTTCTCGCCAAATTTAAAATCAAGAATTTTCATTGCCAATATAAGTTCAAATTCTCTCGCCAACGCCATCTTCTTGCTGGCAACTAAATTTTGTTTCCAACTTCCAAAAGTCCATCCAGCCACATACATCGATGATCCATTGGCTTCATAGAAAAGGACATTGGAAAATAGACATGGTCCACGGAAATCGATGCACCACGGACATCGAGTGATGATTGTCTATTTTGGAGTTGTGCTACATTTCCCGTCATGAGTTTATGTTTTTTTGGAGGATTTCATCAACAAGGCAAGGAAGGCCATGAATCGAAACACCACCAAAAGTACACAGATGAGTACGATGTCCCGAATGAAGTTCTCCTACATAAAAAAAAAACAGGCTTAATACATATCCACCCAAGTCGAACACCTGCTCACAATCCGGAAAAATAACGATATCAAACTCATTAGGGTACCTCCTGGTTATGAAAAGCACTTGAGTCGTAAAGCAAAACAAACATCCCTTGAGAATTTCAAATACAAAATAGCCATAAAATAATTTTCCCTGTTTAGAGGCATATATAGAATGAATACTATATACTAATATACTAATGAACATAATTATATCAAACTGCAGGATACTTAGGATATACAGGGTGCGGCAAGGTAACTTCCTTATTTCGTATTGCAATAAAACAAAAATTAGTAAAGATATCTTTTAAATTTTTTTATACAAAAGTTACACATTTAAAGTTTTGGTTTACATAGTTTTAAAAATCATATCGGGTAATTGACTCCAAATTCTGTTGTTTCTCGTCATTCTATCCAGCATATTAATGTGTACGTTGGCCGTTTCTCCCTGAATGTTTCTTTTCAGATCTTCCAGAGTTTGTGGGCAATCAGTATGGACACGGGATTTTAAATACTCCCTCAAAAAAAATCACATGGGGAAAAATCGGGAGAACGCGCAGGCCACTCCAAATCGCTTCTCGGTGAGATGAGGCGGCCTGGCAAGTGATTTCGCAACTCAGCCATCAAGTATGGGCTGTTGCTCCGTCCTGATGAAACCATACAGCTCCGAAGTCCATTTCATCAGGTCGTGATAAAAAAAAACCTCTTAAAGCACGTTCACATAACGGTCTGAAGTGACTGTGACAGTCTGTTCATTTTCTGATGACACGAGCGTCTCCACTTCTTTTTTTCTGCACATAAACAGTTTCCCTGAACGTTGTCCCCCCAAAACGAATAGATTTCCGATCCGGGACAGATCCCAAAGGCGCAATATTGAAGCGATTTCGGAAAGCGCGTTGGCTTGAAACCACCGAACTACCGTTGGAAAAATAGGCCTCTACGGCAAATGCACGCTGTTCGTTACTCCAACGCATGATGGCGACTGAACCACAAAGTAACAAAAATATATGATATCCTCTCTCGAACGAGAACACGCCCACCTGCCTGGGGCTCCTGTAAGCTTCAGAGCACTCACTTCAAAAAGAAAGTTAACTTGCCGCACCCTGTATTTAAGATACGAGTACCTCAAGGTAAGGGAAAGATTTCAAGAAGAAAAAAAATTAGTACCGAAAATCTCCGATAGGGATATATATAACTATATATATATATATATATATATATATATAACTATATATATATGTATATATATAATAAACTTGTTTTATTGCCACCCTGCACATTATTTAAGGATAGGGAGCAATAAGACTTGACGATAAATTGGCTTATTAAAATGCCAATTAGAAAACGATTGATTTAACGAAAAATGAACTGATTAAAATATATATTTTTAAAAATCTATTTTTAATAGAGGAAAAAATATACCTCTTCGAATTCTAAAGCTTGTAGAACTTCTATTCCATTCTTCGGACACATATTTGATGTGCAGGCTGTAAAATAAATGGTATATAATCACATACTTCTTAAGACGTTTGTTTGATTACAAATGACATGAAACAAAACTGCTGCAATCAGTTTAAACTACTCATTTAAATAAATTAAATGACCTTTTTAAAATTGTCATGAGTTAAATAAAATACATCGACAATTAACAAATTGTGCGCTTCCGTCAAATAAAAGGTGTTTGTTTTAAAGATCGCACCTTCTCCTCTGGATGCAACCATACAGTAATGATACAAATAGAGGAATAAAAATGATGATTTCCGTGTGTCCATCATTGAAACCACGTGATATGTAGAAATGCCAATTCATTCACGCGCCAATATTACTTGGCAGGCCTTGGCGACTTTCAGAACTAAACGAGATCGAAGTATTGTAATATGATTTTGTGTTTAATTTTGTATTTAAATATAGTTTTTTTTTAACGAGTGGCACAATTTAAGGGAGTTTAACAGATATATTAAGGAGATTTTTCTTACTTTGTAGTTTTGAAATAATTGCATTACGTTTTTATGTAAAAAATTTACCATAAACGAAGTTCTTTCAATTGTTATTTTGTATACTTCAATAAGAAAATATGAACAATAAAACCTGAGAAATATAAAGAGTTTCGCTTCTTCGAGTATTGAACACAAATAAAATATTTTCGTTTCGTTAATGAAGCGGAAATATTTAGCGCATATTGTTTGAAAATAAGTAAATACGTACATATATGTTAAGAAGTTGAATACAGACAGAACTCCTTACCACCAAAAAAGAAGAAAGGGCACCAAATTTGAAACTCCTGCAGATGTCTGTACGCCAAATGTGGCAGCGCTAAAACCACGTGATGTGGGTTTTTCTTTTCAATGTTGACACCGCGGCCTTACGAGAGTCTGGTAGTAAAGGCGCTCTCTATTTAATATTACAACTCTCTGGATGCAACCTACTGAGTCTGTGCCCGCGATGGCCTGACTGGAAGCCAAGAATCAGTGGTCTAACATTCCGGAAACGCATTATGCAAATTGTAAACTCCTATGTAAATTCTGCGGATATATATGTAGGGCGATGTTTCAGTTGTCACTCTCTCTTAGCTGATTATTGTTTGCAACATGTTTCGATTTAAGTTTTTGTTATTAAAGTTTATGTTTCTTTAAACCTTTATTTGACTTTGCACGAATACGCACCACCACTAAGGTACTAAAAATATAGTGTGGCTGCCCACCTCATCGGGCAGTCCCACAAATATATAAGAATACATGTGCCATTGGAATGTATAATTAAAATGGAATGTATAATTTAATTTTACATATTTTGTTTGTAGGTAAAGAAAATAGTTTTGTTATTAGATAGAGAAACTAATTTCAAAGTGTTTGATTGGTTGGTTTGGTTAATTAACGTCGCACTAGAGCTGCACAGTGGGTTATTGGCGACGGTTCGGGGTCTATCTCGAAGGAAAGACCCGGGAACGATGCCTCGTATTTTTGAACCATGGTCAGATGACGAGTATATCTCGAAGGAAAGACCCGGGAACACATTCACTCACACACACACACACATTCATACATGCATCTCGTTATTTTAGAACCATGGTCAGATGACGAGGAAACACCTGAACTGGCACCCAACGCCTTCAATAGACGTCGGGACTTTGGACCCCGATCAGATTCATCGTGCACCAGTCCCGTATACTTGCCGTTAATTTTTGCGGATGTTCTGGACGACTTTTCTAGTATTTTGTAGCGAAGCTGTCAACCCTCCGATCTCAAGATCAGAAGTCGACGCCTTTAACAGCACGGCCCTTCAAAGCTTTTGATTAAAATATCATATAATATAAAATACCTACATTTATTTTTCTAATATATCGACGAAAAATGCCCGGAAAAATAGTAAAGCATGGATTTTTTTAAAAATAGACCAGTATAGTCATTCATATTTTTTTCAGAAGTTCTGGTCATACGTCAAACTATCAATTATCTATAAAATAATATAATATTAGCGTTGAAAGTAATGTACACATACTATAGTGCCCACATTTAATATTAGAAAAACTTTTTTAAAAAATAGCCCAAAAATCTTTCGTTATAACAAATCTATATAAAAATTACAAAATACACAAACTAGTTGAATTAGAAAGGGAAAAAAGATACATTAAAATAAATTTTAAAAAAGGAAATTAAAAATGTATTAAATTAGAATGAAAATTAAATTAGAAAGGAAATTTGATTGAAAGGGAATTTAAAAATTAGAATAAAATTGCCTACTAATATTTGTGATGTCTCTCCATTGGTTGATTAACAAGGCTTCGTTCCCATAGTAGATCCACGAGACGTACTTGAACCAGGCGAAGTACACTGGTATCGAACTGAAATACCAATTTGTAATACACAATAATTCAAACAAATATTTATAAAATTGTCAACAATTATAGTTATTAAAATTATAATAACAATAGTTTCAAATAGTCAAAAATTATTCAAATTTTATACTGTTAATAGTTAGGGCCTAATCTAAGAAAAATTAATGGCCTCCTAATTCTTCAAAAAACTTTATCACAAATTTCAAAATCAGCAATTAAACATAAAATGAAAAAGTTTTGTGTTTGTATCAGAACTTTGATGCAGGTGATATTTTGAATATGGTGAAATTCTATAAATGCAAACAACTACTCTTAGACAAAAAAGTCTTTTAAAGTATCAGAACTTTGATGCAGGTGATATTTTGAATATGGTGAAATACTATAAATGCAAACAACTACTCTTAGACAAAAAAGCCTTTTTAAAGTATCAGAACTTTGATGCAGGTGATATTTTGAATATGGTGAAATTCTATAAATGCAAACAACTACTCTTAGACAAAAAAGTCTTTTTAAAGTATCAGAACTTTGATGCAGGTGATATTTTGAATATGGTGAAATTTTATAAATGCAAGCAACTACTCTTAGACAAAAAAGCCTTTTAAAGTATCAAAACTTTGTTGCAGGTGATACATTTGGGGTATCTTGTTTCCTGTAAAGTTTTGCTTTTTGGAGTTTTAGGGCATTCGTTCTTATCACGACAGTGTTGGCAACGGTTCTCAATGTGCGTACTCACCCGTCGTTGAGGAAGTATCCCCCTAAGAGTACCATGGGCATTAACATGGGGACGGATAGGCTCAAGACCACATTCATCGAACTGCTCATGCAGGACACCATGTAGCCTGAAAATGAACAAATAAATCGGAATACATACAGGACCGCCTTTAACAGACAAATGACATAATCAGCATTTCAATTTCAGTATTAATTAAGAACGCTTTTTAATATTCATATTCTTCACTAAAAGAAAAATAATGTGAGATTTCACTAAATAAATAATGTGGTTTAAAGATGATTCGTAGTGGTGATTCAATCAAGGCTCTTTGAATTTCTTGGAATACTCTTACATCAATTCACGAAAAAGTTTTTAAAAAAATCAATATAATTAAAAAAAAAAAAAAGCAAGTACTGTAAATTTAAAAAATAATCTTTTTTTTAAAAAAATAAAAGGAAAACTAACCTAAAGGAGAAAAAAACGTCATAAAATAAAATATAATATTTAATTTTAGGAGCAAGTGATTTTTTTTTCACTATTTAATATTAACTTTATACTTATTACTGCTGTATGAAATCGAGGCCAAAATGTAGAAATAGTTTTTGTAAACTGGCGTCCCGAGCTGATAAAAGCTCGGGACGCTCAGCCTTATGAAATTCTAAAGCTTGAACACACTCTCTTAATTTCAGTCAATTTAGAACGAAACTTTATTATAATTATTTAAGGGTTTAATATTGAATGGATGGATGTAATCGATCAAGCAATTAATCAATTTTCCAAGTAAGTGATGAATGAATTGAAAAAAAAATATTAGTTGAATGAAAGATGAATACTTATTAATAAATACTACATAATAATAAAAAGACTTACCA
>OZ010668.1:66038561-66086061 GCA_963932185.1 Troglohyphantes excavatus | reverse complement strand
TTGATAACATACTTTTTTAAGTAATATCTATATTTAAATTTATTTAAACGTTTCTTACTAAATCATATTCTACGAAGAAAATGTAAAAAAATACTTTATAATGAACATTATATATTTATAAAGTACAAGATAGATGATATTCAGTAAATGTTTCAAATTATCTAAATTATAAATAAAAGTAAATATAATGAACAATTTTCGGGATTTCTTTGACTGTACCTAAAGTGGTGGAACTTTATAATATCGAAAAAATATATTGGAAAATTTCTTATAATCTATTTAAAATTTCATTAATGTTATAAATAGAGCGTTTTACTTAACTAGAATTTATCAAGCAACATCTGTATATTTTCTTCATTGTTTCCTACAAAATAATATTCTAACTAGATTTTTATTTACAAGAGTACTTTATAATGAACATATCTTCGTTGATTACTTAATCGCGTATATTCAATAAACTAATTTAAATGGTAAATGAAAATAAAGTTAATAAAAATAAAACTAAGGATATTTTCAAAATTATAAAATGAGTTATCATAATCAAATGAAATATGGAATAAATATTATTTTACGCAGTTATCAAAAATTGCAGTAAACGGAAATTTATACGTGAGATGTAATCTTAACGTAAATGAAAACCTCATATAATGTTGCAATAAGAAACTCAATGTAAATTGGCTCATTTCAAGATGTTTCAATATTTACAGCCCCAAAATATCTTAATTTTTCTATCTGTAAAAGAATTTCACTTACTTCAGCAATAAAAAGAAGTCGGCGTCAAGTTTCATATGCTGGGAAACGGAATAAAATTATGCTTTCAGAATTGCTTACTATTCTTTTCAAAATGGCGTCAAAATGAGTGAGATCTTAACAAAGAATTTAAAGTATTAAATATTCATTGTTTCCAGATAATATTACCAACCGTTTAAACATTGTTGCAGTTATTATTGTTGCCTTGACAGTATTAGTATGAATGATGTTTTAACAATTTGTTTTCTTTCCTTACAATATGTAAAAGTATTCTTGTAACAATATATTTCCTTTATTATAGATGTGATAGAATAATCTTTTAAAGATAAACTTTATAACCGACTGCACAGCACGCCAACAAAGTCTTAAAAATAAAAGCACCATATACTTTTAATTATAACCGCCAAATCGCGTGTATGTCTTTTTATGTATATTGGCGCGCGATTTTGGTTCTAGTTCAGATATTTGGACAATTTTTATTTTGTTGGATAAAGGATGTTTCACTTGGGAGTCATTTGAAAAAAAATATCCGGTTATCCGACATTTAACTATTCGGAATTCTTAATTAACCGGACCATTTTTTTTAAAAATATTGTCCGACTTCGAAAATTCTTTTTTTGTTGGATAGAGGAAAATCACCTTAGGCAAAAACTGCAAAAAAATAATCGGATATCCTGATGTTATGTATCCGAGAATATCGATTAACCGGAGTTTTTTAGACCGGAGTCATATAAAAGAAAATGATACAAAAATTATTTTTAAAAAAAATGAAATTTATGCCCAGACGTTTAAAAGCTGTTGTGGATGATGTTACAGGACATCCTACTAAGTACTAATTCACCTAAATATTGCATAATTTATTAATGTGCACAGCTTTTTTAAAGTGTACGAAGACTTTTGTGAGATATTTTTTTTTGTTACTTTTTAATTATTGATTTTCCAAAAAAAAAAAGTTTTAATATGTTTTTAAAATATTTTATACATTTTTTTGTTAAGAACAATATATATATATATATATATATATATATATATATGAAATGACCCATAGGGTGGTCATCCCATTATGGTGGTGTGCAGTCGTAAATTAAGTCATGGTCGGGTCGAGTGGTACATTACAAAGAACAAGTTTATTCACAAAGAGCTCAAAGCCAGGACACGTCTTCACGGAGCGAAAAACAGAATCGAAGTGTTCTCACATAGGGATGATTACATGACATGAAGAGGGAAAAAGGGAATTATCTTCGTCTCGGACCACAGTCGTTATTCGGGCAAGGCTAATTTTAGGGGAAACGGGTGCAGTTGAACTTAGAAATCCCTGAGTGATGGGGAATTAGAAAATATGTGCGTGGGTAGGAATTCCTTGAAGAGTCAGCATAAATCATGAGAACGGAGTGATTTGTTATAGGCAAAGGAGAGTTTTATGACCAAGAGGGAAAATGCGCAAATTGCACTTAGGTATTTTAAGAGATAGATGTTACGGAATATGAAGAGGGGTTTGACAAAGGAGTTCGGGATTTAAAAGAGGGGTGGTTACAGAAATATTCTTTCATATCCCTCCCGCAAAAGTGTTACACATCGCCTGCGATGAGTACCTAGGCGAGAAAAAGACACTCAAAGAAATGAAGAGGAGGTTAACCAAATGATTGATCAGACCATCGGATCAACATGAAGAATCTGAAAGTGGAAAAGGAGAAAAGAAATATTAATGACAGTGGTAACGAAAATTTTGAAAACTCATGGACATAGGTGTGCAAACGACTGTGCCTCGATTCGATTCACAAGACTATGATTATATAAAAATTTGCTATCAAAACAAACATTGACTTTGGGAGATATAAAATACAGAAAAAATATATCATCAAGAAACATTTCAAAACATCAATACAAAATTTCAAAAGAAATGACTAAATGACTAATTAAATGCCTAAATAAATGCGCGCAGAACATGTAAACACATAATACTGAAAAACTATGAACAAAATGACATGTCGACAAAAATAAAAATCTCAAGAAATTATTGTGTTGTTTTCACACATATTGAAAAAAAAATTGAAAATGGTAGGCTTCAACAAACATCTTCGTACATAACGTTATTCAAAATACCCTTCTCTTTGAAAAATTCAATTTTTGTTTTGAACTTTAAATGAAAGACTAACTCAACTTCAACAGTTCGAGTTGTCGCCAAAGTACCTGAAAAAGAAAAAACAAAATTTTTACAAATTTTAATACGAGTTTTGTATTAAAATAGCATGTTTTATGGAAGATGTTGTTTTGGCCGCCATTTGTTGAAGGACCTTTGTAATAAAAAATGTGTTGAAAAAATATAAGATGGCCATTGAAGAAAGTTTGTGCTTTCTGAAATCAGATCACTTTCAGTGAGTGAATGTTGAGGGATGAGGATCCTCTTGAACCTATGTTAGGTTGATTGTTTCAAAGTTCTTTATCATTCCATGGAATAGTGGAAACTAAGTGCACTGACATACTATAACACTTTGGGTACATTTGATAACGATTATACAAATAAAATGAACAACTTAAAATAATAAAATACATGGTAATAAAAAAAAATCTAAACACTACATGACAATTATAAATATAAAATTGAAGCTATTCAACTGGTTTTGTTTTCATGTATCCGGACGTGGGAAAAAAGTCATAAATCGGGATCAGGCTCTGGTCGGGATCTTCCCTTTCAGTGACATTTTGTGGATGTCGCACATGTTGGGTGTTTGATGGAATTTTGACATGTCTAAATTGACATGTGGACATCCCCTCGTCAAAACATACCAAAGAAGGAAGATACTTGGGAATATTGTGCTCGTAGCCCAAGCAAAATTCGAAGAACCAGCCCCAGTTTCATTTAAAAAAGCCTGTCGGTTCATGGCAGAATTAGAGTTAGTATTCTCAGGTGAAATTAAAGATGCCTTAGTATTTGGTGTTTCATGTAGATTATCTTGGTTTACTGACATTGTAAACTGTAGGTTATACAAATATAACAAATTAAAAATAATAGGTAATAAAATAAGAATAATTAAAATTCAAAAATAAAAATCTATTTCCAGATCATAATAAAATATCATACTCAAAAAATTTCACCATCATAAACTTAGTGGCACACAATTATTCATAAATTCCTTTGTTTTTTAAAATACCATAAAAATTATTATATGTAAAAATTATTTTCAAAATGGTCATTAAAATAAAAATAATTAAAGTTAAAGTTTAAAAAATTTAAATGAAATTCTGAATCTATTATATTTTGAAATAAACTATTAAGTCTAATTAATTCATTGAAACTATTCAACATTTATAACTCTTAAATCTTATTTTAAAAAAAATCTTTGTTTACAAAAAATAAAATTTAATTTGAAACACTTATAAATCATTAATATGAAAAATTAATATTAGTTCATTAATAAACATTTAAAATTAATTTAACGTGAACTAATCAAAGAAAACTCAATTTAAACTTCTGCAATGTTAAAATAAAAAAAATCAACGTTGCTGAACATTCTTACTAATTTAATCACTATTCAAATTAAATTGCACCAAATTAAAATACTTAAACTCTTTTTCATATATTTCGGTAGAGTTTATATAATGGTACCTCCTGCAGGCCTCATTAAAAACAACACTGGAGAATCCATCTTTCCAGTCTCTGTAGGCACTGAACTAGAAAACACGTTGCCTTCGATAAGGATAAACAACCTCACTTTGACACTTCGGAACAGCTGTTTTCAAAGTTGTGCGTATTGGGTGTGGTTTTTCCGAAGTTGCATATCTTTTCCTACTCTGTTGGGGATGGTAGACGTGGCACTTCAGCTGGGGTGATTTGCCTACTTACGTTAAGGCTATAAGCACTGGAGTTGATGTGCGCCTCGGGATTTTTGGGAGATCGGAGCATTGAAAAAAAACCTGCAAGCTGGGCACTGACGGTGGTACGATTGTTGACGATTGACTGGAGCTTTTTGTCAAAGAGATCCGTGATTTCACAGAGGTGGGGAGGAGGGACGGTCTCTTGCGGAATGTGATTACTTGCAGAGTTGTGGTGCTAGAGTGATTGGAGCACAGAGGCTTGGAGTGCTTCGAAGAAGATGCGTCGCGCTTTGTTGTGGTCGGCTGGGATCTCTCATCGGGTGGTCGGCGCTAGAGTTCCTGACTGCCGGATTGCACGTCGGGCATCCATCGGATGAGGTTTGTTGGCGTTGGCGATCGACTCATTCGATTGTTGATATCAGCGCGAGACGGCTGGATTGTTTGTTTTTAGGCGACGTCGCTGGATGCGTCACGAGGTGATTGTTGTTACGGAGATCCGCCATTGTCTGGAGTGCACGGTATATACTGGTGGTTTCGAAATGTCTTCATAGGTGGAAAACAGGGGTGCACATATAGCGGTGTTGATCGGAGAGAAAGCGCACATTCAGTTTCAGTTCGGGACAGTACACTTCTCTCGCTCTGTTAGGACGTGGCAGCGTTTGGGCATGGTGCCTGGCTCTGAGAATAATTCGTTGTCATCGAAAAAGTCAGGTACCCACATCTCTGTCGACTTATGAATTGACCCATAGGGTGGTCATCCCATTATGGTGGTGTGCAGTCGTAAATTAAGTCATGGTCGGGTCGAGTGGTACATTACAAAGAACAAGTTTATTCACAAAGAGCTCAAAGCCAGGACACGTCTTCACGGAGCGAAAAACAGAATCGAAGTGTTCTCACATAGGGATGATTACATGACATGAAGAGGGAAAAAGGGAATTATCTTCGTCTCGGACCACAGTCGTTATTCGGGCAAGGCTAATTTTAGGGGAAACGGGTGCAGTTGAACTTAGAAATCCCTGAGTGATGGGGAATTAGAAAATATGTGCGTGGGTAGGAATTCCTTGAAGAGTCAGCATAAATCATGAGAACGGAGTGATTTGTTATAGGCAAAGGAGAGTTTTATGACCAAGAGGGAAAATGCGCAAATTGCACTTAGGTATTTTAAGAGATAGATGTTACGGAATATGAAGAGGGGTTTGACAAAGGAGTTCGGGATTTAAAAGAGGGGTGGTTACAGAAATATTCTTTCATATATATATATATATATATATATATATATCTTATTCAAAAATTCCCATACTAAATATCATTTTTTATAATAAATAGAGCAGTATTTCTTTGAATTCGTAAGTGTACGAACACTTATGGGAGCCACTGTATATGATAAACAGGCTGATTTGGCAAAATGTATAAAATTTACACGATTATTAAAATAACTAAATTTATCAGCTTACTTCCTTGAAAATTAAATAAAATTCGAATATATTAAAACTTTAAGTAGAATCCGATCCTCCTTATGCCCATTCTACAACAACGAGTAATTCGCGCGTGATCTTCTCTGTGATTTCCGAATTAGGACCACGTGGTATGATTTCTCGAATCATCGTGAAGCTTACGCGCGTTTTACTTGTTTGTGTAGAATGGGCCGTAGTTGGGAAGCTAGTCAAGGATGATGGCATACTTATCTTTTATAAAAAATGAGCTTATTCAAAATTATGAATAATTTCCATAATCGAACACTTTTTTTTTGCCTAATTATTTAGTGAGTTGTTCAATTACCTTAAGTTACAGTTAAATTACGAAAGTTGATTGTACGAAACTTAAAACCTAGTTGCACTTTCAAAGTTAATTACGAAAAAATTGAGAAATTTAAGCTCACCACACAGTTTTATAAAAGTATTTTAATGGATTTAACTATTTATTTCTATTTCTAATTTTTCCATGCATCTATACTATGCATTTCTGGGTAGACTAATGGACGAGTTCATTAAAAAAACTTAGTACGAATTAAAACTTTAAGTAACATACAATCCCCCTTTGCTGGGAAGCCAAGTCAAAGAGAACCAAGTCATCATTTTATACGCGATTTGCATATACAGTGGCTCCCAAAAGTGTTCGTACACTTTAAAAATTTGTAGAAAAAGCGATGTAGTCTGGAATTGAATTCAAATATAAAGTCCAATATTATTTCGCATCATCTCTATGGTATTCTGAATAAAACCTAATATATATTCTTTAAACATTCAATTATTTTCTTTTTATAAAAATGAAAATGCAAGGGAACCGAAAAAAAAATGCCACAAAAATGATACTACACCAAAACATTTTCGAATAAATTCATAAATAAAATTATCGTCTGTCGCTTTTTTTTGCATTCTGGTGACATTTAATATTCGTTTAGTATTAATTTTTCCCTGTTTACTTCTAAATATACTATTTATTATTTAAAAATGGATCGTAGTCATAAGGAAACAAATAGCATTCGAATATTGATAATTTATCATCATAACGGTGGTAAATCATCTCGGAGTATCTCTAAACTAATACATTTATCCAATTCTACGTGCAGTATGTGACAAAACGTTTTAAAGAAGAAAATCGGATCAAAAACAAGATAAGAAAATGTCATCCGGCAAAGGTAAATGAACGTGATCAGAGATTTATAGTTAGAAAAATTATGAATAATCCAAGTTCGAGTGTTGTAAAAATATTTACAGAATTTAATGAAACATGTTCTACTTCAATTTCAATCGAAACTGTTCAACAAGCGCCCAGGCACGTAGGTATACATTTTTCTTGGGGGGAGGGGGGTTCAGTGACTGAGCAACGTATTTTTTAGACACTTTATCCCCCCCCCCCCCCACCTCACCTAGAAGGTGAATCCTTAACGCCCTACAAAAATCAATAAACACCACCGCCCGCCCACCAATTTTTTTCTCAAAAAAAATTACCAATTTTCGCTCGTGTCATTAACTATTTTTAACAGTTGTCGTTAACTATTTTTAAAATTAGTAAATCACTCCCAATAATTATGAAATAAATTAAGAGAAAAAATTTAAAGTTTGAGAACACCTATAATATATGTCGCAGGTCTCGCAACACTTTTTACATATGTTCCTAGGGAAAAAGGGACCAAACAACTTAAAAAAAGGGACGAAAATGGACCTACAAAATTTTAAGTTTTAAATATGAGAGTGACAAAATTATAGGAAAAACGAAATAGAGCAAAAAGAGTTTTAAATATATAAAAAAAGTTACATTTCCTATGGAACAATACAGGTTAGCCGCGCACTGACAACTATCGGACATCCAACTGAACTATTTAGTTGCATGCAACTGAAAAGTTCAAATTGCATCTGCTCAATTAGCAACTATAGGACATGTAACTATTGGACAAAATATCCTTTCGCTCTATAACGTGCTAACAACTTTGTCAAATAATCGATTTTGGGCGATTTTTCGTCTTTACTTTGGCGATTTCGAAATCTGATACGTGGCAGCACTGAGTTGAATGCAATTAAAATAATCGCAATTGCCGATTGATTTTTTAGTCACTTAGCTGATTAAAAGTTGCATTGCAATTATTGCTTGTGCCAGGCAAATAATTTATAATCAAAGATTTGATTACATCAGTCAGAAGTCCGTGACTTCCTTTACCAAATTCAGGAGTTTAATAACTATTGGTTAAATAGTGTGCAGTAGGTACGCATTAAACATCCCTATTCCCAAATCATAGTTACATAAACATCATCTGACTGCAAAAATGTATCATTTCATTTTCAGTTTTAAAACATCAATTCCATTCGAAATTCTTCAAAGGTTGCATATATTGAGATGGTCTTGCATTGAGTATAACTCTTCACAAGTCGTTTTAAATAAATGCGTACGTATTTTTCCCCTCATGATTGAATGCATTATAAGCTGTTTTCAGGCCCATTGCACCGGGGAGCGGGGGAAGGCCGAGCCCCCCAATGACCTGGAAACCCTGAAAGTTGGGAATTTCAACTTCTAAAAACCCCGAGTTGGGAGAATTTATGTCTAAAGAAAATTAATATTATTACAAATGAAAGCTAGGGAAGATTAGGAACTGCCAAACTTGTAAGATTACATTTAAATAAAACCACACAACGGACACTGCACAGGAATATGGGTGCAACAAATCAATGCTTGTGAGAGAACTGTTTAATATTACCTAAATTATATATAAAAAAAAAGATGAAAAATGTCGATAAGTTTTAACTGGGAATTAAGTTTCAGCAATGTTGAGTTGTGAATTTTGAATAGTTGAGTTGAGCCCCCCCCCCCCCCCAATATATATATATATATATATTGTGTAACGGCACTGGCTCTGTGTGTGTGTGTGTGTTTGTTTGTTACATTTGGCAGAAGTAGACGTATATATCATATAAATCAGTGAATGAACATATAACGGGCAGCACATGCGTTTAGTTACACAATAAAACTATGTTTAACACACAGTGAATAGTTTCGATTCCTTTAACTCGTTTTTCCAATAACCCTAGTAAAAATTTGAAAGAAAAAAAAATTGAGTTTTCTACTATTTCCGCTATTCTACTACATTCTATTATTTCAAACATTATTCCAACCACATTTTTTTTTGAAGAAAATCAGAGCATTAATAAAAAAGTTAGTAAATTTGTGCGAAAGTGCTTTTAATGTTTTTGTAATAATCTCATATTTTTTTGTAACTTTTTAAATTATGATCCGAATTGAAATTTAGCAGGGATGCCACTTACTGCAGAAGGCGTCTATTTTACAAATGAAATGTAAATCGAGCAGTATTTTTCTAATTACACTGAGATACTGGGAATATATATAATTACAATTTACACTTGCACCTGCAATTTATCATTCTTCTCCAGAACAAGGTTTTAATTTACATTTTGTTTTCATATAATGCATAAACGAGTTCCGGTGGTCCTGGAAGAACATAAACTGTTTACATATAGGTATACAATCTACACCAATGCGATTATACTTGTAAAGACAAAAACAGCAAATCTGCTCATAGTTTAAGTATATTTCGCGAGTTGCAACACCCTATTAATAGACTCAAGATAAATACGAACATGAATGCTGATTTTTGTAATGGCCATTACAAAATGAAAAAATAAATCTTTGGTTAAATAGGAAAGGAAAAGTGCCAGAAATGTGTTATCATAGGCAGAAAGGGAAAAACAATTTTTTTCTTCTAAAATAAGGGAAAAAGTGACCATATTCTAAAAAAAGGGATTTTTAATTACTTCAAGTAACAAACAGGACTTTTAGGGAAATAAAGGGACCTGTTGCGAGGCCCGTAAAATGTCAAGACTAAACAAAGTAAAATCCCACGATAAAGCAAGTTTTTGGTACCAATTTAGAGAATCGCTTTAGACCCCACAAAATCAATCTTTTTAACAACTATATAGTTGTTTTTTTCTAATTTCAAGGAAAATGAACCTGAAACATTTTGAAATCGATACAACACATAGACGGTTTTTTAATTAATCAAAATTAATTAAGTTTGATAACTTACCGAAATCCCCGAGGTGCTTGGTTGGTTTAATGTTCAAGACGAATGTCACACTAGAGCAATGGACTATTGGCGAATCCCATAAAATCAGGAACACTGCCTCAAATACGAGGAACTTTCAATTACGAGTTCGATGCTGCACACTCTCTAGACTACATCTGCATCACTGACACACTATGTCACATTAGAACAATGGGCTATTGGCGAATCCCATAAAAATCAGGAACACTACCTCAAAGACGATGAACTTTCAATTACGAGTTCGATGCACACTCTCAAGACGTGCCTCTGCATCACTGACACACTATGTCACACTAGAGCAATGGGCTATTGGCGAATCCCATAAAAATCAGGAACACTACCTCAAAGACGATGAACTTTCAATTACGAGTTCGATGCACACTCTCTAGACTACATCTGCATCACTGACACACTATGTCACACTAGAGCAATAGGCTATTGGCGAATCCCATAAAAATCAGGAACACTGCCTCAAAGACGATGAACTTTCAATTACGAGTTCGATGCACACTCTCTAGACATGCCTCTGCATCACTCACAGTTGGCTATTTGCATTAATGTCGTACTAGATGATTAACTGTCTAGAGATGCACTAGGGTCTGTTGGAATTGCTCCTTGATCTAGCCCGAAAACATCAGGAGACGCCGAGAAACCTGGAGAGTTGAGCAACATGATCTTCTCACAACGTAACGCAGCAGAAAGAAATGATATGCGTAGTGTAGAAATACGATATGTGAAAAAAAATAATATCTTGTTCTTTGTCACCTGTTCTTTAAACTGAACAGGAACTTTACGTTTTTTAATTTTAAGAAAACCCTGTTCTTTACTCTGGTTTGTTCTTTTCTGACCTACTTTTTCTTATCTTGATGTCTCGCTCATCATAGAGTTATCGGCTAAAATGGGAAAGTTTTATTTTTTCAAGTGACAATGTTTTCGGTTTCTTTCAATAATTTAGTTTTAAAAGGGCATACTCCTTTTTTTATTGAAAACAAACTGTTCGCATTTCATTCAACACAGTTTTATTACTTGGTTTTAACAATTTACGGACGAGGAACGTGTTTGATATTTACATTCTTTTTAAGGAACATTTACATCCCGTTCCTGTTCTTTTTCAAGAGGAATCCAAATTTAGAGCTAATAAAATAAGTTGATACGTTGATATGTCATACTCTTAAAGAGAGTTATATAAAGCACAAGTTAACGAAAGAAAAGCGTTATTTATGTAATATGCAGTCTGGGCCGCAATATATGTCAGGGCCACGCCCTTAGGCCCATTCTACAAGAACGAGTAAAACGCGCGTGAGGTTGTGTGGGATTCAAGACGTGGAAGGAATTCTGGAATCACCGAGAACCTCACGCGCGTTTTCCTCGTTTGTGTGGAATGGCTTTAGTACACGTAGAGGGTGGTGCGAACCAGTAGAGGGGCAAACTTACAAATAAGTTTGAAAGGAACATAAATTATAAAATGTGAAACTTTTGAATAAGTTTGCAAGATTTTTTAAAAGTCAATCAGGACTGTTTTTTTATCAACTATAAATGCTGTTGACAATCAACGTCAAACAGGGCACTGCTGGCCCACCAGTTTTACGCACCTTCCCCCCCCCCCCCTATCCACCGCCCTCTGGGGGGGGGGGAGCACAGCACGCCCCTTTAAATGTTTGATGTGGTAATATTTTATTTACTCCGTTTCGTATAAAAACTTCATTAATTTCTTTCAATTAATAATTATGGAGAAGTCTAATCAAAATAGACCAAATTTATGTCAGTCGAGCTATTTGTCGCGGAGTTTTAGTGTCTACATGGATCCCCCTAAAAGCGTAATTTTTATCCTGATACCCCATATATAGCTAATTTTAAAAACTTTTTACGTCAAATTGTAAAAGGTAAAGCTTTGGCTAAAGTTTTTAATTTTCATTTCCAGAATTTTTTTCGTCGAAATTTTTTAGCACCTGCTGCTTTCTATAAAAAAAAATTCTATAAAATTATTTCCTTGTCCTTCTCAAAAATTAGTTTGTTCAATTATACTGTATTCCTCTAGTGGAAATAGACGATTCCTTTTTGTTATTTTTAAATATGGATAAACTTATTCGTGTTTGCTAATTTTGCTTAAATAAGCTTTAAAATAAAAAAAAAATTAAAAAATTTTAATTTGAAGAACAGTTTGTCGGAAAGAATAACTCTTTAAGAAATAACAAGAACTGGGAATACCTGTTCTCAAAAAAGATCATAAACACCTAAAATGGTCATCTTTGGGCAGATTCGAATGATTCTGGAATTTGGGGGGGGGGGGGGGGGGCACTCCTCTTTGCCAGTTTCATTGGATCCAGAATGGAGATAAAAAAAAAATGTTTTCTCATTTCTAATTGGATCCCGCCAAATTCAACAATTGCACATTATGTCAGTGCAGCTGCGGATTGATGACAGGTGTTTAGTTCGCGAAAAGTAAAATGTTAATATTTTGAAGAAATAATTTTTTTTTTATAGGTTGTCAGTCGATCGGAAACTTCCAGTTGCGGCTATTGGCAACCTTTTTCCTGAGCGATAAAAAACACCTGTTTTTCCTTCCCCCTCGTATTGAAAATAATTTATTTTGGAAGGAAAATTTTTGCACGGTCGAAATGCGGCCATTTTTGGACACACTAAATTTATCTTTTAAATGTATTTCCTTTTACGAGGGAATATGTAACAAAGTTGTAAATGCGTTTTTCGGGAGGTTTTATTGAATTTGTACATGTTTTTTTTTCTATATTATTTGCAGAATTTAATTTGGATTTAATTTAGGTGTAATTTCAGTGAAAAAAAAATTAATCTTACAGAAGACTCTCAAAACGACTATCCGAAATGGGGTTAAGAGGCAAAAACGACTGCTCGGACAGTGGTGGCGCCAGAAATTCCCCGGTGGGCACGGAGGCTGACTTTCGCCGACGGGGGTGCTAGTATCCTCGACATAAATTGTACATATAAAATTATTTCATCCTAAAAAAATACGATGTGGCTTTGTTGAAGCACTTTCAGAAGGATTATACGTTAAACGTAATTTTAGCAAATATCATCAAAAATAGGAAAGAGTCGCCAACCAAAACATATCCAATAAATGAAGTTAAACAAACTGTCCACGCCCATCCACGTTCCGTAGAAGCTTTGCATTGTTACCACATTTTACACGCATTGTCGGCTAATTTCCTTTTGAACAAAAACAAATTTATGTAAATAGTACATAGTTATATTTTTCATGGAATAAAAGTGTTGGAATGGATAATCCTAAAAGAGTAATATATGGTTTTCAATCTGATGCTCCAAGTATTAGGTGATTTTAAAGGTGTTTCACGTCAAAAAATTAATTATTAATCCAAATTGTAAATTATTTAATGCCGTTTGAGAATAAATATCTATAATATTTTATGTTATTTATATGCATTGCATGATGAATAGTAGTACTTTGTATAGGAATTATACACATAGTTAGTATTTCAGGGTTAAATTTTTTAAATTAGTCTTGTTCAAAATCAATAAGTATGATTTTTATATGTTTTGATATTTTAGTACTATCCCAACTACTTACCGCATAAACCTAAAGCATAGTCCAATTAATTATCCACAAAATATTTTTGTTGATATTTTTGTTATATTTTACTCTTATATAATAAATAACCAATAAAGTGCTTAAAAGTTTTTAAGGTACATTTTGTCACTTAAAATCAGATTAATTTTTTATACTTCTGAGAACATAGTATAAATCTTAAAGATCTATGTCAAACAAACGTTTTATTTTGTCTTCAATTTTCATAAATGCAATTCAATATTTTACTTTATCGCTCTCTTGGGAAAAGTTATTTATTTATTTTACTATTTGATATGCATGAAACTTTCAAAGATTGCGTAAACTCATTTGTGTTACAAATGAAGGTTAACTCATTGTGTCCAAAGATGGCTGTCTTTCGACCTTGCGTACACTTTCTTTTCAATATCGTACGAGGGGGAAGGAAAAATCGCATTGTTTTTCTTTTTTCAAAAAATATGGTAACCCGGCTCCCTTCGGCCGCAACTGGGTCATTCCCCAGTCGATTGTCAATTCAATCGCCAAACCATTTTTTGGCGATTGCTAATTATCGTGAATTAAAAGCTCATAAAAACAAATTCTGAAAATATATTCTAAAAACTGAACATTGGACTATTGGCGACGGATCGGGACCTATCTCGAAAGAAAGACCCGGGAACACTGCCTCGTATTTTTGAACCATGGTTAGATGCCGACAAGGAGTAAAAGTTTGCAGTCATGTACAATGATTTACTCGGCGTTCATTCATTGCTCATAGCTATTACGTACAATCATTAAAGCTACATTCCACCAATGATATATTCATTCATTGATCTGCTATTACATTCAATGAATCAGGACACTTCACCGAGACGCGTTCGGTAATTTACTCTAACATTTTTCTTGTCCACGCAAACCGTTAGAATGTTGCTAAACTCTTGTAGACTTGGCAAAATTGTAAAATATATATTTTTTTAAAGTAAAATTTCTTAGTTTTATTTTAACAAAAAAAATTACAAATTTGCTAACTAGGATCGATATTTTGCCAAAATCACTAACCTAGTTGGTAAACTTGTATAACCATTTGGCATTTTTTTAAGAAAAGTAAAAAAAAAAAAACTTCTTAGTTTCATTTTTAACAAAAATCAAAATAATATCGCCAACTGGGTTTGTGATTGTGCCAATTCTACAGGAATTTACCAACATGGGGAGAGCTGGAGGGGGAGGGGGGGGGGGGGAGGAGGTGGCGGTTGACGCCTCCCCATGTAGAGCCATCTTTAACTACAGTATACGATTCCGCCCTCATAACTCCACGGAGAATGAGCTTATGGTCAAAAATAATTTCTGTTCAAGTTTGTGAGAGAATAAATTTTTAATCTCAAAAATATGTTATTCTCCTTCACTTTAAAGAACTGAGAAGGAAAAAAATAACACGTTAATTTGTTGACACAAAGGCGAAACTCGAGTGCAAGCGCTTTAACTTCAATCCTAATCGTTGGATTGTGGTTGGTAAGTGTGTGTTTAAATTGAAAAGAATTACAAGTTCAGTTAGTTGAGGGAGTAGGGTAGGGTGGTGAACATCAATTTTAAATTTATCATAATTATGCTTCTACTGCTCAAAAGTTAACACAATTTTTATGATATATGTATTATGTTATGATTGATAACTTTTAAAATTTTTGAAACACAATCCCTATTTGGAGTTGAGTTGTAACAATTTTAAAATTTTAAATTAAAAAAGTTTAAGGTTCACTTTTCTAGTAAACTATTATGAATATAAACAACAAAATTTCTGAAATACAAATTAGACTGCATATTCAACTTGTGGAACCAACAAAATTTATATTTTTGTTTGGGTAAATATAACTCGAGTGCAAATATATTTTAAAAATATATACATTTCATTACTAAAATTTTTTATTTAAACAAAAGTAAATAATTTTTTTATAAACATTAAGTAAACATTTTGTTTATTTTTTGAGGTTCCATAAGTTGAACATGCAGTCTAATTTGTATGTTAGTAAAAAATTTGTTTATATTTGTAATAGTTTACAAAAAAAGTGTACCTTAAACTTTTTTAATTTAAAATTTTAAAATTGTTACAACTCAACTCCAAATAGAGATTGTGTTTCAAACATTTCAAAAGTTATCAATCATAACCAAGGATAGTGGAGACTATATATAAAAGGTGTGCTGGTACTCGTTCTTGCTGAAGGAGGGCGGGGAAAAGGATTCTTTTGACGTCATAGTGACGCCTTCCTCCGCCTTCAACTGTCTGTGGGCGTGTCTAATGCTCTCGACAGTCGTTTTAAGAATAATTGTCGCTATTGTTAAGGAGTACTTAATTTAACAAGAATTCTTGTTTTTAACTAATCATGAATTTATTTAAAAGAAAACAGTTAAAATTTGCTTCAAAAAACAATTTGAATCGATTTCCAAAGTCGTTTCGTTATTAAAATATTCAGAAACCATTTGAACCAATAGTTCTTGACGTGCTGCCATCTATTTGTTTTTTTGTGAACTATTTAAAAGTGATAATCGTTCATTTTATTTAGAATTCGCTAAATTTTAAGAGTTTAAATTATATTTTAAGGAATGCATTTAGTATGTAAAAAGTTGCTTAATAAATTAAGCGTATTAAAATAATATTAGCTGCCACGAGAGCATTTCCATGAATTTTGAAAAAGTAAAATGAGGTTAGGAACCATCAGGTCAATGCATTTGTATTGGACATATTAAATGAGTTACAATTTCAATCAAGTAAAATACGGGACATAACAAAACAAGGACGTATTAGCAGTGAAGCTACCTGAACACAATTATTTACAGATATTTACATTATTTTGCTAATTAAAAATTAAATCACCAGTCGTTACCCACGGGGATCGAACCTAAGTAGCAATGCTTGAAACATACAGCCAATGAGAATGATCAAAAACTCATAGTAAGGCGGAGCTAAAATGACGTCAAAAGAATTCTTTCCTTGCCCCTTTCAAAAAGCGAAACACGAGCACACCTTATATATATATATATATATATATATATGGTCTTCACTATCCTTGAATCATAACATAATACATATATCATAAAAATTGTGTTAACTTTTGAGTAGTAGAAGCATAATTATGATAAATTTAAAATTGATGTTAACCGCCCTACCCTCCCACCTTAACAGATTAAATTATCTGTGATAAAAATTTTGTGGAGAAACAAAGTGAAAATTTGTCACATATTTTACGGTGAAGTTAAAATGTTCTTCCGAAACTTATTTACGGCATATAAACTTAAACATGTTGAAAGTGGACAGCGAGCATCCTAATAAATTTTTCTAGTTGTTGACGTAAAGGGCAACCCATTTTATTACTCCGACATTTTTGTTATTCATTACCTCAACTAACTATTTGAACTTCAAGAAAGTAAAAATATAAAACATTTAAAAACTGAATAAGAATGTTTCTGGCATAAATTCAAATTAATTAAATCGTTCATATAACGAAGTCAAATATATAATATAATGATATATTATACTTTTTTTTTGTCGCTAGAATAAGGGTTAAACTGGTTTTGCAAATTTACAGGCCGCCATCTTAAAAAAAAAAGTTCAAGGAGCAAAACCCGCTATTCTACATTCCATCTGATATTTACGATTACTGGATACTACTTGTTGCTTATTCGTGGATAGTGTGGATATAGCTATTTTTGCTTCTGAGTGACTTCTTTTTTAATTTTTATTACTAAATTGAAGCCAAAGAGACAAAATACAAAAATCTCATTTTTCGATTTAATTATTTTTGCATAAATTTATAACTCAAACAGAAACACATATGTGCTTATTGCAGCTGGAGTTTTTGTAGCTGCTTTTTTCAGGATAAAAAACGATTTATGGGACGGTGACAAAGGGTCAAGAAGGGTTTGCTGTAATTGGCGAAATAGCGCATCGTGATAATTGAATCCGAGCCGTGTGATTCACCACCGAACATCTGCTCGCTCATCATAAAAAATCGTCTGGAATTTTAAATGAATTCGAATCCGTCTCATAAACAAAGACGCGAAGCTGCGTGTGTTTTCATTGCCTTTTCCCGCTTAATGGGTCGCCATGGGAAAGTGGCCGTCAGGAAATGTTTAGAATTCGTTTCGAACGTTGCTGATTAATGGGAAAATGTAATTCTGTTTTGTCTTTCGCATTGACTATCTTGATTTAACCCTTTCCAAGTACATTTCGACATTTGCGTTCTTTCTAAAGAACAGTTATTCCTCTTTATGATTTCCCTCCATATATTTTTATGCTCATAGAGGGGAAAAATTCATAATCTGTTTTGGATCTGCAAGAGAACAAGTTGAAAAAAAAAATATCAATGTGTTTTACATGCAAGACACTTTTCGAGTTTATTTTAAAGAGTTTAAAGAGTTATTTTAAGAGTTCTGAAAGTCGTTCTGTTGTCGCCTGAGCGGCGCCAACGGAGTGCAAAGGTCTGTTTCACAAAAATACACTCAACACGTAAAGGAGTTGCTAACCTTGATGCCAGAGCATATGTTAAACCTTTGTATCTGGCCCGCCGCACCGTGGACGATGTGGGGACCAGATAATCTGCAAAACATAAAAGTTGATAATTTCAATTTTTAAAAATATCTGAGTTGGGAAAATTTAGGCTCGTAGAATATATCTAGCTGTTTATTTTAATTTCTTAATCCTACCTAATCCATGAAATAGGATGAACAATCACCGTAAATTTGAGAGGGAATCTTTTAGCACTGTTGAGTTGGAAATTTCGAATCTTTAAGTTGGAAGTCTTTGTCTCGGTAAAGTCATCCCCGTTAACGGTTCTCCAGTTTAATTAAATAAGTTACGTGTGTCCTATTTCAAAGCTATAAATTGTACAAAAAATAAACTGTAAAATTCTATAATAGATTGTAAAAAAAATTGTGTAAAAAATAAACATGCATTTCAGTCGTCCTATGCAGACGTCCCTATATTATAAATATAGGGACGAAACGAAATTATCACCAACGAAAATATCTCCAAAAGGAAGAAGATAAACAAATTATTCCAATTCATCTCAACTTTACCAATAAAACAAATTTTTGCTTATATTTATTACCTGAATGCATTTATTGTTTTAAACACTAAGGTATAGAAATGACGTAACCAAATACACAACGTATATTTATTCAAAGCTGACATGTTTAACTTGTGTTACACGTAATAGGGGGTGGGGGTCCACTTATTGAGATGGACGCGCTGCGCCGTGGTCAAAGGGTTGTAGGCGAGGTTGGCATCAATCTGTCTTGTCCACACGCGCGTCGATCCGTCGCTCGAAGTTACAGTGATTAAAGAAGCCAAATTATGCCAGAAACTTAACTCCCCCCCCCCCCAGGCCGGATTTTGGCTGCAGCTTAGAGACTCGCACCACAGACCATTAAAAAAACACTCAATTTCCGGAAAAAATTATTTGGGAGGTTGGTAATCCAAATCCTAATGAAAATACGTAGTATACTACAATTTTTAAGGATTGAGAAAATTTCTATTTTTCTTAACAGATTTCTAGAATGTAAATATACCCAGATACTTTTACATCCTTTAAAAAAATATGTGCAATTTGTGATAAATACAATAGCATTGTTTTACGTTTTTTTTTTTTTTTTTTAGATAAGTTGTTTTTATTTTTCTGACATTTTTAGTTTGCTTACAGCAGTTAGTTGTATCTCTGTCGTCTTAAAAATGTGCGATCTGAAATGATTATCCTCCAAGATTGTAATATTTGTAAATAAAGTTAGCGTAAATTTACGGTAGTTATTTCCCGACAAATTTTTGTCTCAAACATTCCGCTGTTTTCACGTTAGCTTACTCTTGGTAATGAAGTTCTTAGATGTTACATCAAACTACATTTGCCTCCATTTTATGTCAACATGTATAACGTTTTATTTTAAACAGAAACACGACGTATTTAGCTGACTGCATATTGCATAAGGCGCACATCAACAAAATATCAAATGGGGAAATCAATGCGTCTAAAAAACGAGTAAGTAAAAAAGAAACGGGTGCAAAAAATGAAATACTGGAAAATAGGCTGAAGTTATGTGTTTTAAAATGGAGTCCATTAGTAGAGAAAATTCTTTTGCGGATAAAGCCGCAGAGGATGGCAGGCACTTTAATATCGAAAAAGTCATCAACAGAAGAAATATTTAAAAAATATACTAAGCTTTGCTCCCACGTTTTCTCTGAAAAGTTCGGGATATACGTGATTTATTTACTTTTTGCGATATGAGAAATAATCCGAGTTTTTACGCTAAAAGAGATTTTTTGTCGAGAAACACTGAAAGATTTTGATATTTGAAGGTCTGACAGTTGTTTACTCTTTAAAGTGCCTATTATATTAGGATACTGGTAGGCACACCGGTGGCGACATCAGTTGACGTGGGTATTGGGTTATATTTAGCTTATTATATTAGTGAAACTGGTGGACGAGTTTCGCAACCCCTCAGAACACCAACGGTTTCTAGAGACGCACGCTGGACATTGTTTCAAATGCAGCCTATCACAGTAGCGTATGCAGAAAATGTGTATGGAGGGTTTATAAGTGAGGGGTGTATTTATTACTTCCCCACTCAACTTTATTAGTATAAATTGAAAAAAAAAATATCAAATATACGTAACCTTCGACTCTTATTTCTTGATGAGTTACTAAACCACTCCTCTTTTCTAATAATAATCTTATAAATTACTATTTAGTTTTCAACATCACGTCAATCCCACGTATTTGTTCATACTATTCTTCAAAGATATTACATATTTTATTTCATATCCATATATAGTCACAATTATCCGTGATAATCCTAACTTTCTCTCACGATGGCAACTTCTCTTGGGCAGTGATGTGAATTCGTAGCATTCCTAACTTAACCATCAATGATGTAGGATTTGTCTCTGCGTCCTCGACTTTTCAGCCTCTATTTCCTGGACTGTAAGGCCTACAATAAGCAGAATAAACTAATTTAAAAATTAATAATATGGATTATGAAGTTTACCATATATGTCTGAAACATAACTTTCTTGCAAAAAAAAGTATTATTACATATATATATGATAATCAATTTTCTCTACAGACAAATGGGAGACGTTCTAACATTCTTATTAATTTCAAGAACATCACGTACTTTGAATCGAATGTTGATATATTACCACATTTGGGTAAAACATAAAAACTTGTGTATTTTGGAGGAGAATAATATAATGTGGTTTCCATTAATTGGAGGTTGGGTAACGCTCCTGAAAACCGGTTTCATCGATTCACCAAATAAGTTTTGGGTTGTTGATAAATATCGCCTTATCTAAATCATGTAAATAATGTGATGTCTTAGCGTCTATTTATACTTTTAATATTATTCATATCAATATGTAAATTTCAAATTACTTTAAAATCTTCAAGATAACTTCTTTCATTACTGTTAACCTTACTATTACCTGTTCTATCCTATAATTTTTAATTTCCTGAATATAATTATTATTATTATTATACCGAATAAAAAAAACACAAATTTATTATAAATACAGCTATTATATAAATCTCAAGGCCCTTATCCGTTAAGCTTGCTATTAAGATCAAAAGGGGAAAATGTAAAAAATTTCAATTATTTTAGATACAATTAAAAATCTCAAAAATAGTTTCATTGTTAACAATAATAATATTTTAGAATTAATCAAATACAATGGTATTAATTGTTTGTACACATTTGATTTTTAAATTTTTTTTTACTAGCATATTACATAATGGACGAATCTGTTATCTCTTCGTCGGATTGGATGGATTTATGCAAATTTAATATTTTTGAGAATTATCTGTTACAAATACAAATATTGAAGAAATATTTGTATTGCCCAGCAGGTTGTTCCAGCTAGTATCTCCTAATTATCCCCCAATGAATATCTAACTTCCTCTTAAGATCCGTAACTCCTATACAATTAACGATATTCACTGGCAAGTTGTTCCATTTGTCTATTTTCCTATAGAAATAGTGTTTTCTCCCTTACCGATTAAAGTGGGATTTGTTTAATTTAAACCCATGAACTCTCGTTCTATCACTTATATTAAAATCTAAAACCTCCACATTCCCCTCCACAACCCTCACAATATAAATTCGAACTGTTGAATCAAATCTCCCCTAATCTAACCCATCTCTCTTTCAGAGTATACATATTCAAATTTCTTAATATGTCTTTATAATGCATGCCTGAAGTCCTGTGCTAAATTTTCTCTAATAATGCATTTTTTTTTAGATATGGTGACCAAAACTGCACGGCATACTCAAGATGCGGCCTTACCAAACCTCTGCACAACGGCAAGATTATATCCTTAGATTTTGATGAAAGACATTTCTTGATGTACCCCAACCATCTATTAGCTTTCTTGCTAGGCAATGTACATTGATGACTCAATACAGTTGTCAGAAGTGGGACACGAACCCACGCCCACAGAAGTAGACTGTTGACTAATAAAGTTGGGTTTTTTAAGCAATAGGGACATAGTTTCTTCATCTGCTTTTGCTAATATTTATTTGCATATATTTAAAGCTGTATTTTTTAAATATACTTCAATTTAGTAGTAATTTAGTTCACGCTTATTCAACGCGTCTTTTCTCAAATGCAACTGCGTTATTTTATAATGGCAGGAAAACAAAGCCCCGCACTTTAAAAGAAAAAAAAAGCATCAACAAAGCAATAAATAATTTCCAGCTGACAAAAATTAAACAGCGCCATCTATTGCGAGGGTCAGAAAATAACTCTTATTTATCAAAAATACTATGTTTACCCATCGGAAATTGAAATAATGATATCTTTAAACATTTATTCAATTATCGATATATCTAGAGCATCATTAAACTCGTGTTAGTGGTGGTATAGGGTTCGATTCAACATGTGTGTAGCAGAGCCGGTTTTAGAGTTAGTGGGCCCCTAGCCTGAATCTATGGCGCAGGTCTTCTAACTACAAGGGCTAGGGGGATTTTTTTAAAAAGATATATATTCCAGAACTGCGAATTAAATAATTTTTATGTATAAAAATGAAATTGGGATAAATTGTTTTTTATAAATTTCAAATACTATGTTACAAAATTTTAACTTCACACTAGAGCTGCACATTGGACTATTGACGACGGTTCGAGACCTATCTCGAAAGAAAGACCAGGGAACAATGCCTCGTATTTTTGAACCATGGTCAAATGAGGAGGACAACACCTGATTTGGTACCCGACGCGTTGGACCCCGACGCTTAATATGGACGCTTAATAAGCGTTGGACCCCGATCAGATTTAACACATACCTCAGTCCTATATACATGCCGGGGTTCGCAGCCCCGAGGATCCGTCGTTAGCTAGCAACCAGAGGGTTTCGAGTTCGTATACGGTAGATACAAGCAATTCGACAAAATATAAAAATGCACTAAACTTATGGTTTGGTTTTGGTTTGGTTAATTAACGTTGCACTAGAGCTGCACAATGGGCTATTGGCGACGGTTCGGGGTCAATCTGGAAGGAAAGACCCGGGAACACATACACATTTACACACACATTCATACATGCACCTAGTTATTTTAGAACCATGGTCAGATGATCACTGAACTTATGATCGGAGGGTTTTCAGATTCGCTGCGAAGTAACAATACACCGTCTGAACTTATCCTCCAATTTCTACGTCGTGTATACGAACTAATGCACATTAAATCTGATCGGGGTCTTGATGCCTATTGAGATTCCGTCGGGGTGTCAGCTCAGGTGTTGTCCTCGTCATCTGACCATGGTTCAAAAATACGAGGCATTGTTCCCGGGTCTTTCCTTCGAGATAGGTCCCGAACCGTCGCCAATATCCCACTGGGCAGTTCAGCTCTAGTGCGACGTTATTTAACCAAACCAATCTTTCGAGGTAGGACCAGAACCATCGTCAATAGCCCAATGTCCAGTTCTAGTGCGAAGTTTTTTAACCAAACCATACCCGTATACATGCCGGTGGAAGTAGGATAGTTCAGAAGACGTTTTGTTATTTTGTAGCAAATCTGGTAACTCTCCGAATGCAATATCTAGAAAGTCGTCCAGAACATCCAATAAATTATACTGGCGTGCATACGGGTCTGGTGCACGATAAATCTGATCGTGGTCTAATGTCCTGAGGCCTATTGAGGTTACGTCGGGTGCCAGCTCAGGTAAAATGATTGTCCTCGTCATCTGAGCATGGTTCAAAAATACGAGGCATCGTTCCCGGGTCTTTCCTTCGAGATAGGTCCCGAACCGTCGCCAATAGCCCACTGTGCAGCTGTAGTGTGACGTTAATTAAACAAACCAACCGAATGCAATATCGATACATTTTACCTTTTTTTTTGTTGTAAATTCTCTCCGAGCCGTATTCTAACTCGCAATCTACCGATTGCTAGCCGACAATCGTACCCCAGGCCACTCGGATCCAGGAAACGGATAGAATATCTAAACAAAAACCTATAGAATATCAGAGTAAGTCTAGTTATTTATTCTACTTTTAATCCATATTTACAATCCATGGAATAATACTTATAGTATGTTAAAGCTTTAAGAATTGGGACAATTTGATATCTGATCTTCAGAATGAAATATTTCAAATGTAAAAGCGAAAAAGAAATCTTAAACAAGGCCCTAAAAACAGGGTTTTAAGTATCATGACCTATATTGTTATCCAAGTTCATATCTTACGTTTACAATCCATGGAATCAAATTTATAATACATCAATTCATAATTGCATATCTTTACGACGGGGGTAAATTTAATATATGATCTTTGGCATGAAATACAGCAAAAGGGTAAAATCAAAAATAATCTAAAGCAAGGCCCTAAAAACATTTCAAAAAGATGTCAGACTTAGTCTAGACGAAAAACTACTCCAATAATGTCGGATAGAGAACGGAAACTGGATAAGTAAGGGATGTAAAGACTTTTGGTACTTAGATTAAATTGTTCTTAGAAAATACTTGACTTGCGGGGGGAAATAGAAATATCCCAATTTAATTGTACGGAAAGAAAATTGAGATTGTTTTGAGTTCTCGTATTTAAAGTTGTTGTTTGTGAAAAGGCCAGAGGCTGATTTGAGAAAATCAGTAGCAGGCCAGTGGCGTAAAAGTAGTAGGAAAACAATGGTTAGGGTTTGTTGGTTGAGTTAGCCTCGCCGATAAAAATACTTAATACACCTAAACATAATTAATTCTTATCATATGAACATTTTAAACAAATTCAATTTAAATTCAATTAAAAGACTTGTTGGCCTTATTAAAAATGTACAGATCTTTGAAGTGTTGTTTTTTTATGGTCACATAGGTGGATTTAGACCACGTAGGTTTCGCACAGGGGTACCCTTATGTTGGTTTCATGTTAGTTTCCTTATATGAACCAACATGTGAATATGTTGGTATAGGGTTCTAAATCCACTATGTGAAAAAATCTGCTTGTGATGAAATATTAATTTTATTAAATGTTTTCTTATGTTAATATAATCACACATAATAGTTGATGCATAATTTATTTTGTAAACTTATCCTTAAATTTATACCAATTAATTATATAAATATTGAATACTAGGGCATTAATTTATCTAACAAAACATAATTATCTACTTGCTTTTTTCTAACATGATTGTGGATTAACAAATAAAGCTCTAATGAAATATTAAACTAAATTTAAATCCAAGAGTTATTTTTAATGAAAGTTTCAAAAGAATAATCCTGCATGACCCAATTAGGAAACATACATTTTTCGTTATGGTAAAAATAATTTTACTCATGTAATCTCCAAATCTGCTTTATTAATTTTATGAAAACTAATATATTACTAATGTATGTTAACAGCCAATTTATAAATGCAAAGTTGAATCTTTAAATAAGTGTTATTTAACCAAATGTGTTAATAATAATTTAAAATTTTATTTATAACGTTGATTTGTTCTTTTTAAATAATTTTATTTATTAAAACATGCAGATTTTGTGTAAACCTGAAACATACAAATTTCATAGCGACTGCATCAGAAATGTTAGTTTACTGCTTTCTAATTCTTTGTCGGTGACAATATCTTAGTATTTCTATTGTATTTTCAATATAAAGTCTCAAAATTATTTTAATTAAAAAAAAATTGTAAAAATAAATTATTTTACCGAAAAAAATACATTTACACTTACATGGAAACCTTGAACCTGATCCATCGTTTTTTACATTGTTCATAATAATGTATACGGCTAAATAAGGTCAATTCAAAACCAAAAACGAAATAAGTAGGCAAATGCCATTAGAGACAGACAGTCACTAGGTTTAAAGGAGTGTAAAGTCAAACTTGAGTGGCACCTTTTTGGATAACAAACAAAATGGTGTATGCTTTCTACGTTGTATCCACTGAACTCTAACTGTAACTGGTGGAAGGCTCAAACCTTGTTTCCTCTATGGGCGCGTTGAAGCCAATTGAAAACGGCCATGCTGTACCCCAACATTTTATTAAAGTGATTTAGTGGTATTTTTTATTACCATAGCATTGTAAAAATATTAAATGTATATAAATACTACATTTTCTTCTTATACAATTAATGTTTATGTTGCCAAACAAATAGTTTTTGCTCTTGCTTTTTATCTACTTCGACTTTGACTTGCAAATGAATTTCTATTTTAATAGCAGATTGCATTTAAAATGAGTATAAAAAGAAAATGGGAAAAAAACTCATCAAAAAGCAGTACACGTCGGTTTATTTTAACATGAAAAATATACGAACTATTGCGGTAGCAAAGAAAGTGGGACACATCATGGCTACCTCTACATCTGCTTCAAGTCAACAAAATGTCAAGTCAACAACCCTATCCAGAAGTTACAGTTAGAGATCAGTGGCTGTATCTTGTTCTTAGAACGACGTTTGTAAGCGTCAGGAGACCGTGAAATAGGTTTGGTTTGGTTTGGTTAATTAACGTCGCTCTAGAGCTGCACAGTGGGCTATTGGCGACGGTTCGGGGTCTATCTCAAAGGAAAGACCCGGGAACACATACACAATCATACACACACACACACACATTCATACCTGGACCTCGTTATTTTAGAACCATGGTCAGATGACGAGGAAACACAACCGGCACCCAACGCCTTCAATAGACGTCGGGACTTTGGACCCCGATCAGATTTATCGTGCACCAGTCCCGTATACTCGCCGTTAATTTTTGCGGAAGTTCTGTACGACTTTTCTAGTATTTTGTAGCGAAGCTGGCAACCCTCCGATTACCATGAAATAGATGCAATCGCGTCAACACTATTCCGTGGCTAACTTTGCGATCCCCCTGCACGGCACACACGACCCCTTATCCATCTTTGTAATGGCGATCGCGAGGTCAATAATTATAATGGAACCATTGATGTATCATTATTGGTTACAAAATTAAGTGAATTAAAATTCATCGTTTTCGAATCGGTACACTGAGTCCAATATGCACCCCTTATCAAGAACATATTTTAAAGACGCTACACGTCAACACCAACATTTAAGAATTCCATTATTAATTGGCTGATTTCATGGAACTTTTAGGAAATTAGGATTCATTCTGTAGTGTAAGAAAAATCATGTGAACAACTGAATAATCAAACTGGAATACCAAAAATGAGTTCATCAAGATAGGAAACCTTATTAAAAAAATTCTAATTCCAGAGAAAATAATAATTACGGGTAAAGTAAGAAAGACACAAACCAATGAACTTATTCGAATTTCCCTAAAGTGGCTTGATTGCCAAACTAATTAGCTTGTTATTCGCAAAAAAATTCGTTTGAGCTCTCGAAACTGAAAGTTCAATGTCCTTGGAAAGTCTCAAACATTAACTTATATTTCAGAATTATTGTACAGCCGTGGAAAAAAAAACGAACCACCGATGATTATTTCGTTAGTTTTTATAGTAGAGCTAAACTTAATATACCATTTTGTAGGAAATAAAGTCTACTATACACTGATATACAAAAAATTTGCATAGGGGACTATCTTCATATTAAAATCCGCACCAACTTTAAAATTTCCAATAGCAACACCCAATTTTGATTCAATATTTAAAATCTACGACAAAATTTATCGTTGAATATCAATTTGCAAGTCATTTGGTTAAGTAGTTTTTTAATTATGAATATCGAAAGTTTAGAACTCGTAATGTTAAATGAATTTCTTAAACTTTTAATCATATCTTTCGAAATAATAATTTTATTAAGCTGATATTTTTATCTGTGTTACTTCTAAAAAACCCAAATAAAATACACTAACTTTCATTACTTATATGTATATTTTTTAATTTTATTTAAATTAGGATATTAATATTCATAAAATTTATGAATAGCAACCATGGTATATTTTGATAGGGATGGATTCAGAAAAGCGTTTTATATGCATATCTAAAATTTCATGATTTTACTCTTTGTAGTTTTTTGGCTATATTATAAAGTGCATCAAATGATCATTTAAGGGGTCATACACAAATTTAAAATCTGCAGAACTTAACAGAAATCTACTAATTTTGAGAATTAAAAGCGCAGTGATCGCGTTGGCATAATATTCTAAATTCTTATATAGAGGCGAAGGGTATACGGGAGTGGGGGAATGAATGACCATGGAAAAAGAAGAACCACGACTAACTACGACTTTTCTACCAGCGTACTTTATTTCGAAGTCTCACTAATACTTTGTTCACTGTGGAAGTAGCCCCACAAATAAGATCGATACATATTGTCTAATATCTCTGCATATAAATGTAGGAAATTAACCAAAATTTGTATTTAGATTATTTTGAGGGCGGGGAACATTTCTGCGCTATCAAAAGTAGGTGTTGCTATTGAAAATTTTAAAGTTGGTGCGGATTCGAGTATGAAGATAGTCCCCTATGCAAATTTTTTGTATATCAATGTATAGTAGACTTTATTCCCTACAAAATGGTATATTAAGTTTAGCTCTACTATAAAAACTAACGAATTAATCATCGGTGGTTCGTTTTTTTTTTCCGCGGCTGTACATCATTTATGGGCTTTCCAAGTATTACCCGTTTTAAATTAATTTCAATTAAGAAAATAAATGAGTGAATTTTTTTGGAATATAATATCGTAGAATTTGTTTTTATCTATATTTAGCTGTGTATTAATTAGACTATTTTCATGTGTCATATGGAATTGGACTTTTGCAATCGTTGTATTCAAGTTTCCATATCAATTAAAATTTTGATATAACTGGCATTGCAAAAATGCGAATTACAATAGCTGAAATAAGATAAGTGGAACATAATATAAAGCACCGAGAATACTTAAATAACAACTATGTTTAAAAATACACTTTGAGGTACAGGCCGAGATTTAATCGGCTGGTTTTCTTCAGAATTAAAAGGTAAAAGTAATAATTAAGTTTGGTTTGGTTAATTAACGTGGCATTAAAGCTGTACATTGGGCTATTGGCGACGGTTCGAGGCCTATATATCAAAATAAAGACCCGGGAACAATGCCTCGCATTTTTAACCTTGGTCAGACGACGATTAATTAAGTTAGGGAAGAAACACATAAACAAAAGAAAGAATGTTTTTTCGAGTTGCGCACTAGCGCTATACAATAGGCTACTGGCGACGGTTTGGGATCTATCCCGATGGAAATGGGTACCCGTAAATATTGTCTCCTAATTTTGATCCATGGTCGAGTGAAGGGCCTCCGTGGCCGAACGGTTAAAGGCGTTCAGCTACTAATCCGATGATTGGTGGTTTGAACCCGCGCGATGGACTTGACAAAGAAAAGTAAAAAAAGTAGTGATCTTGCAATTGGAGGGTTGCCAGCTTCACTACAAAATACTAGAAAAGTCGTCCAGAACATCCACAAAAATTAACGGCGTGTATACGGGACAGGTGCACGATAAATCTGATCGGGGTCCAAAGTTCCGACGTCTATTGAAGGCGTTGGGTGCCAGTTCAGGTGTTTCCTCGTCCGATGACCATGGTTCTAAAATAACGAGGTGCAGGTATGAATGAATGTGTATGTGTTCCTGGGTCTTTCCTTCGAGATAGACCCCGAACCGTCGCCAATAGCCCACTGTGCAGCTCTAGTGCGACGTTAATTAACAAAAACAAACAAAACAAACTTTCACTTTTTAATTATGTATTTTTACAATTACTTAAATATAAATATTTAAAAATAGGTAGTTTTTAAATTGACCTTTTAAAGCAATTAACAATTGAACTTTCAAATAACTTTAAATTAAATTTACAAATCAATCTTCTCTTCCCACTTTCTCATATCTGGTTCGAATCCATGCGATGGACTTGACAAAGAAAAGTAAAAAAAGTAGTGATCTTGCGATCGGTGGTCTGCCAGCTTCGCTACAAAAAATACTAGAAAGTCGTCCAGAACATCCAACAAATTATACTGGCGTGTATACGGGACTGGTGCACGATACATCTGATCGGGGTCCAATGTCCTGAAGCCTATTGAGGTTGCGTCGGGTGCCAGCTCAGGTGTTGTCCTCGTCATCTGACCATGGTTAAAAAATACGAGGCATCGTTCCTGAGTCTTTCCTTCGAGATAGGTCTCGAACCGTCGCCAACAGCCCACTGTGCAGCTCTAGTGCAACGTTAATTAAACAAACCAAACCATACCAATTCTCATATCTGGAAACTGCACATCCTTTTTTTTTATTTTCGAAAACATACATAACTTTCCCTCACTCCTTTCGGAAAATAGAATGTTTATAGTTAACGTCAGCAGCAAAAACATGATGTGCTAAAGTCCTTTTTTTTTTCTTCCTTAAACTACACGAAGGAAAAACAACGCGCGCGAGCATTTGCAGACGATTCGATGATTCGAGAATACAAAACACGTGGTTCGGATTCTCGAATCACCGAGAAGCCCGCACGCGTTTTTCTCGTTCGTTTAGAATGGGCCTTGTGCTGGGGAGAATAGCGTTTATTTCTCATCGCACAGCAGTAAATTCCACATTTAATAACACATTTCATTCTCCCTTCGTGGAGACATTTTTAAATCATCAGAAACCGTAGACAAAATGTCAATAGTGCTACAATTGGCATAAGATCACTAATCTGGCGAAATCGGATGCGTATGTGTTTTGGAAACTAAGCGCGCCGTAAACTTATTTTAAATTATTCAAGTTTTTACATTTTGCTTATTGCAATTTGTTGTCTTTTATAACGGAAATTGGATTTTATTTTTTAATTTGATCACTTATAAACTTCCTTTTATGTAATACATTTTATGACGAACTCGTTTTGTAGTCTTTAAACTTCTGCTTTTCGAGACACTTATTGCATATCGCAGCATGGACTGGACATCCTGGAAGATCCTATTCTAAAAAAATCTGATTTTGATGTAGATGAAAGGCTTTAAATATGCGCTTTACTTTAAAATTGTATATCTGTGCTTGCTTTATGTAGGCAGATATAGGGTAGTAAAAATATGTTTCCCTTTTAATGGTTTGCCTTCATTAAATGTATACCTCAATGTCAAATGTGCGAAAACGCGACAATTTTGTTAACCTACCCCAACTTATTTTAACATTAAAAAATACGGTATAGGGGAAAAAAGACCAAAGTACCTTAAAAATAAAAGCATTGCTTCAGTTGACAGGTGGAGTGATTGTTTAAATGGTTAAATTGATACAAATACTTCGAAATTCTATTAAATTATTTAAAAAAATGCGGAATAGGAAAAACGATTTATCCATTTTTGAAATCGGTTCAATTATTGAGTTTATAGTGGATTATAGAGATTCTTTAAACGGGTAAGTGGATATAAATACTTCGAACATATATTAAATTGTAAAAAAAATATTGAACAGAAAAAAAAGAATTAAGTGTCAATTTTTTTTAAAGAATATGCAATTATTGAGTTCAAAGTTGGATAGAGTGATTGTTTAAACTGGTAAGTAGATAAAAATAATTAAAACTTCTATAAAATTATTAAAAAAAAATTGAACAGAAAAAAACAATGAGAGTCCACATCTCAAAACTATGCAGTTATAGAGTTGATAGTTGGATAAAGATATCGTTCAACGGACAAGTAGATACAAATTTTCGGATATTTATTTCCGATATAACAAAATAATGAAAAATAAAAAAATAATGAGGGTCTTCTTTTTGAAAATATTATCAATGTTTAAAATCGCTCAAGAATGTTAGGAATCGCTCAAGAAGATTTTATACAGTATCTAATAAGAAATAAAAAAAACTCATTCAAGAAACCTCCTTCAAACTGCTTAATTTGCAATATATATTTCGGTGTGTACGAGAATTTTTTTTTTAAATACTATCAAATGTGAAAAAAAAAATTAGGTTTGAATTTATTTATTTAAAAATAAAAATTTCTTAAAATGTGTCCACCGATTTTTCTTTTTAAAAATTTAGGTCAATTTATATTTTAAAATTTTGTTCAGAAACTTAGCATATTATATTGATTGTATAAGCATATTTAACAGTTTTTTATGTGTAAAGTAATATTATGTCAATTTGTTATCGTTATCTTATGTTTTATTTATTATTTAACATTTTTAAGAGTTTAAACTTTATTTGAAATAATAACGATGGCTTTTTCTAGTGTGACATAGTGTGCATGACGTCACTTTAATTAATTAGCTTTAACGAATTAAACTTTATAAGGACTAGTACTTTGATGTGCATCCTCGAATTGTCAATGTAGTAACAACAAAACAATAGACATGAAAAATCCAGTGCCTCCTAACGCGTTAGATAAAAGGTAGATACGAGTTCATTTTCGGACTTTTTATTATAGAATTTAATTTTTGAAGGAATTAATAATAAACAACTAAAGAATGCCTTATTTTTGACACAAGATTTTCCAGGTATGGTTTCCACCAAGGATTCACCACAAGATTCAGTTGAAAGTGAGGACAAGAAGAACTTAAAAGGGCAGTGAGTTATAAAAAATATATTTTTGCTACAAATGATATCGTGTTTTTTTTAAATAAATCTCTATAGCTCGAACTGGACCTTTCAATGTATGTTAGAGCTTGTGGCGAACAATGTGACTTAAAAATATACTTTATATATTTATTTTAAAAATGTCTTAAAAATAAAAAAAAATTCTTAAAAGAATAAATGTAAAAAAATAATAATTTTTAATTCGGCACCTGTTTATTAAAACTGATACTTATACATTTTGGGAAATTTAAACAAAATTTCGCTTATTTTTTTATGATAAAATATACTACATTTCATACCTATCGAGACAGACACTGGGTTTAGAGCATGGAATGTCAAAATCCAGTTAGAGTATTCACTTTGCTGTAGTTCTTGTCATTATTACATTATTATTTATTTGTTTTGAAATACTTAATTTTTGGGAAAATTAGTTATGTAAATACCTGAATTTGGTGAAATATGCCAATGATTCAGGCGTTACGGTAAAATACCATTTTGTAACGAAATCTAGTAAAAAAAATTACTCTGACAGATTTTCGTCGTGAAACAAAATCGATATAGGGATTATCTGGTTAGAAACATCATTCTACGCTTTTAGGAAAATCTATTCCAATAAAATATATTTCCGTTACAAATAGCATGAGTGACATAAATTACTTCTTCGATATTAAATTAGGCACCGATGCGTGTAAAATATATAATAATAAAGCAAAGCACGCTCGCAGCGAGGATAGCGGCCTATATTGACAAACGGAACATATTGCGTATCTTTATTTTATTGGCGAAATATTTTTATGCAGACCAAATCCTAATTCTATATTCTATTGAAATGATATCACACGTAAAACCTCTCTGGTCGAGTTTTCTAACACAACTACACTTATTATTTTTCATCATAATTTACTTTCTTTAATAAAAACTTCAAATGTTTCACGTAAAAAATATTTTTTGTTTATTTAAAATTGTTTTCGAAGATGAGAATTTCTAGCATTTGTACTTCACAATACATAAAATTAAAAAAAAATCATTTTTATATTTAAATTCATTTAAAATTATCAGTACAGTTACCATTTATAAAAATATCACTTCAATCACCCTAAATTTCAATGTTTTTCTGTTATTATGTTTCTACGGAGTTTGTAAACTTCTTTGAAACCCATATTCACTATCTGTTCTAAAAGTTGGTTATAAAATACTCAAACTTTTTTGTTATAAGACCAAGTTGTAAAGTATTAATTTCCGAAATATATTAATTTATGGTTAATAAATATTTTTTCTTTAACTCACAGACTTTTAAAAGTAGAATTAAACCTTTGAAAACCTTTTAAAATGCGATTCGTTAAAATCTATTTTAGAACAGAGAATATGCTTATTTATTGCTAAAATTCTGCAATATTGAATGTTTTTTTTTTAATGTTATTTATAAAGAAAAAACCTTACTATAGTTTACATTTAATTTTTAAAGAAACAATGTCTTATCAAATATCTTATAAACAATCAATTCTATACGATTTTATTTTATTACTTGTAAACGAACATGCAATGTAAAAGTTATATTTAAAAAACCTTACGTTACAATAAAAAAAATTACCGTTACATAATTAAAAATATATCTGCCGAGTTTGTTCAACAAAACTTGGTGCGCCTCATCAGTATCTTTTATCTTTTGATCTCTTCAAAATTTTGACGTACACTTGTGCACCTAAAAAGTAAACCCTGCTCTACCAATTAATCCATCTGTAAAGAGGGGAGAAGAACTTAACCTAATAAGTCCTATAGTTTCTTCCCTTCTTTTTAACTCCGTGCCCTACGATTTAAGTTTCGATGTTGCTAGACATTTCACGGTTTGGCCGTGCGCTCTATCCCAATCTTCAAATCCTTTATTCAACTTCACCACCGCTTGCGATACATCAGATTGTGTCAATTCGCTTAGTCGATTACGAAACATGGGAACTTAGAGACTGTTTTAAATGAAAGGTTTTAATTAATTAGTAGTGAATGACATAAATATTCACTAAAATTATGTTTGTTATTTGAACAAATAGAGCGGGAAGCGCAAGTCTATCTGAGACCACGAGTCTGTCTCGTTGTTTGAACGGGTTAATTTGACATTATAAAATTCTTAAGCATAATATTTTTATAGATGTGGAACAATAACTTTATTTTAAACAAGACATTTTTAAAAAAATTTCGATTTTGTAAAAAATTAAAATTGAAAAACAAAGCTAAAATGAGTTCAAATATGATTTTAAATTAAAAAATGTATTTAAATTATAATTAGGTATTTAAAATGTATATTTTAATGTTATGTTAAAGTAATTTATTTTTCAGGTGAATAGCGTGCTGATGAATTATATATTTTTTTAATTCGAAAGCGTTATTTGTAGATTTATTTAAACGTTTTTATATTTTTTTTGTAAAATAGTGAAATGACATACCTATCGTTTGTCTATTCTTTATTAGATAGTATATTTAATGAACGTTGAAAGGAATTGTAGTCGCAGGATGAAATTTGAGTTTCAAATTTAAAATTGTTTAGTAAACGTATAAGTCAAATATAATAAATTGTCTCCATACTTCTTTTTATATTCGATTTTAAAGAAATAATTACTCAAGACTTCTTCATAAGTAGAAATTTTCTTAATTTTTTTAATAAATATTTCTGGAGCTTTAGGCCGCTGCTATGTTCCTATGTTAATACAATATGGTAGTTATCTTTACTTCATTATTCTGTCATTAGGTCTTATTCAACGTCATAAGTTCCGGGTTCGAATCCTAAAAAGACATGCATGATTGTCGCGACTCGGAATCGATGATAATCTGCAGTACCTGGCCTTTTTTGGTGTCCATTAGTATAAGATCGTCATCGGACTAATATTCAATTGAGAGAAGATGCCAGTTGATGCAAATTTCATTCTCAGATGCAGCAGCTGTGGAATTGTTGTAAGTTTACTTTCTGTTACACTATTTTAAATGTATATTAAAACAAATATTGTTTTCAGGTAAAATTTTCGGTGGTATTTTTATTTTGTGCGTATTTTACTTACGTATCTAGACTTATTGTATCTTACTTGCGTGTTGACTGAAAAAAAAAGTTAAGTTTGCTGGGAAAAGATTGAAAGAAATCTCTTAATACGCTCGTATGATAAACGTTTCAGTTTGCGCAGCTTCTTTCGAGCGTATTCGTTTTCATTGTTTTGTCGACGTCCTTTTTCGAACATTATATACCCAGTCTAAGGTCCCATTCACAAGGACGCTATTTACGCGCCTTATCTACAGCTGGCTCTGCGATTGGTATATACAATTCACGTGATTTGTATTTCTCAACCACATGCATGAATAATACATGCATCGTTGTGTTCACCAATCCGCAAGCCCTCAGAAAAAGCTAACGAGCGTAAATGACGTCCGTGTAGAGAGGTTTTTAGTCTCAAATTTACATACTAATAATTTACATTCACATAATTTATTTAAAAACATGAACTTTTCCATGGCTATGAGCAATTGATTCTATGCAAACATCAATTTTACCCAAATTGCACCGATCGTATTTTCTCCGCATCACATATGCAGTAGTAGTGTAAACTGTTTTACAGAAACGTCTGGCATCAAAAGGGGAAAAAATAATTAATATTTTTAATTTAATGTTTAACCCTTTGCAATCGGGTAATATGTTTAAAGTGTACGTTATTTTACATCCTGTTCCATCCATAGAGTAATAATAGAAATAGAGGAAGAAAAATGCCGATTTACGCATATCCATCATCGAATCACGTGATCGGAGGACAGATTTCCTCGCCCACGCGAAAAAGTTCATTCCTCCTAATAGAGTTCCAATAGGAACAGCGACGATTCACGGCGATCCGAAACAAAACACAACAGAAAATGGTTCATAGCTGTGCCGCTTATGGATGCAAAGAAAAATTTCGCAAAGGAGGTCAATATACCTTCCATTGGTAAGTTTTCCTGAAAATTTTATTTCAAACCAAATTTTAAAATCATGTAAAATAATCAAAATTACTTTGTTTAACATGAGGTTTACGATTTCTTTTCTTAATTTTTATGAATATAATCTGTTTCAATTGAGTAAATATTTATAGGAAATTAGACTACAGTCTCGTATTTCCCTTGGGTAGCAAATTCGATGTTTCGTAAATATTAAATTTTGTTTTTTTAAGGTTTTTAATACTTTCTGAACTAGTTATGGAGTGCCGGTGTTACTTGGCGTGCCTTGGCATGCTTTGGCGACTTTCCAAACTAAATGAAATCAAAAGTATTGTAATATGGTTTTGTGTTTAATTTTCGCTTAATTTAAATATCGCTATTTAAATATCGCTTCTTGAAGAATGATACTTTAAAGGAATTTAACATATAAATTAAAGAGGCCATTTCGGAATTTACTAAAAATTTACAATTTAATCCTAATTGTACAATAAAAAAAACGTAGATTTAAAAAAAAAAAAAATTGTGTGTGCGGGGGAGGTGGGATTACATTTCTTACCTTATATTCTTCAATAAATAGTTGCAATTTAGCATGTTTTTTTTGTTATTTATAATTTAAATATAATTATGTATTTTACTTGTATATTTGTCTGTTTTTATGTAGATGCACAATAAGCGTAGTTCTTTTAATTGTTATTTTGTATATTTCAATAAGAAAATATGAACAATAAAACCTTAGAAATGTAAAGAGATTCGTTTCTTAGAGCATTGAACACAAACAAAAGGATATTTTCGTTTCGTTAATGAAAGGAAAATATTTAATGCACATTGTTTGAAAATAAGTAAATATCTACATATCTTATGATTAGAAGTTCAATACAGACGGAACACTCTATCGCCGAAAAGAAGAAACTGCGCCAATTTCGGAACTTCTGCATGTAGGGTGTGGCAGCGCTAAAACCACGTGATGGGCATCAGTTCTTATTTGTGTTGAGAACGTGTTCTAGCCAGAGCCTGACATGGAGAGCGCTCTCTATTATATTTATACTCTTTGGTTCCATCCGTTCTGTTGCATCCTATTCCTGTTCTCTATAAAGAGATATTCTTTAACGTGTTCTTTGTATATTTAAGGTGCATAATTTTAAAAGTAGAGTTATGCGTGAATCTAAGTATTAACCTTAGTATATCAAATACATTAGTGGTTTACGGCATTTGTCTTGTCAAAGATTTAAAATAAAACCTGCGCTTGTGAGAAATTAAAATCTAAAGAAAGTTTTAGAACACCAATATTCTGGGTGCTTTTAAATGACCCAAATAGTTTATATTACAATTTGTAAGAGGATAACTTTTTAAACTTGAAAATGTGTTGTTCTCTTTCATTTTGAAAAAATAAAAAGAACAAATAACACTTTGTTATTTTGGTGACTTAAAGGCAACTCTGGAGTACGAAGGGTTAATAAAATATGTTGTTACCCAAGTGGTGTCATACTTTTAAATGAAGTTAGATAAAAAGCAAGCTAACAAAATACAAGTGGGATTTTTGTTATGTTCTCGATCAATTCATTTATTAATTTCTCGAGAAATTTGAAGAACAGGGAAAAAAGAACTGGTTGTTATTTGGTGACTCAGAGTTGAGTCCAATGGGTTAATAACATTTTAGTAATTTCAATAATGTTTGAAAAGATGATTTTAACTATATGGATGTATGGTAATGTGCTATATGTCATAATTTTTAATTTTTAATTACCTGTCCCGTCACTGAGACATACAGGTTGCTATTGCGACTCCATAGTTGCGATTGCACCCCCCCCCCCCCCCAGCAGAGCAGTACATTTTATTTTTCTTAGAAAACAGTACATTTCATCTCACTTAAAGACATTTCGTGAGGGAAGGTGCATCTGAATTTACAACATACTTAAATTTTTTAACGGCAATGAAGTCAAACGCTATGATGTGGTAGAGCAACACGTTCAATTTTTTTAACATAAAGTATTTTGTGTACAAATAACAAACTTTATTTGGAGGTAGTGCAATCAAGTACGGAGATGCATGAAAACAAAGAAATAGTAAATATAATAATAAAAAACAAACAAAATTTTACATTTTCATTTAAAAGACACCTGAACTTTGTGAAAACATTAATAGTTTCTGGTTGTCCTTAAAATGTTGCCATATGTCATAAATAAAATCCTGGTGGTATGATTCGTAACCACTATAAGCTGTAGCCCTGGATTGTATAGTATTTATTGAGGATTTCTAGAAGACGTCACAAGCATACTCCGGTAAAATGTAGATGCATAGGCATTCGATTCCCATCAGGGGTAGGGCAACTCGGTACTGAACCTCGTAATCATGGAGTCTAATGTTCGATTCTGGTGCAAAATCTAGTGTAATTTTTTTATGGTTCAAATGTCCTCATGTTAGTCATGGTGTGGATGTTTGGAATGTGAAATGGCATATCAGGTGTTAACTGCGTTTTTTTTTACCATAGTTTAAAATTACGATGCTGTGTTCTCGGGTCTATCCTTCATGATTAATCCCAAACCAATGATTTAATCATGAGCGGCGTGAAGCTCAATCGACCCAAGCAGTTTTTTGGTGTACCGGACTAATAAAGATATACAATTTTCGTGGTTAAGAAGAGATAAGTGTATATCTATAACAAGGGTCTTATTCTTTACATTTAACATATTACTAATGTTCTGACTTATTTTTTCTCAATTTATTACATCTTATAATATACGTTATTTCCTTGAATATTCATTACCATAATTCCTTTTTTTTCGTAATGATACTTTATTATGGATGATATATCTTATATATACTTTTCTTTCCTTTAAATTGAACACTGTTAACAGAGGGTCCTCAATTCTCTTAAAATTTGTAAACATTTGACAATCGTAGATTTCCCCCCAGCCAATATGGGGGATTTTAATTTTTTTTACGAGTGCCATAAATTCCTTCCCGCATTTATTATTCGCATACAAGTGTATAGAAACTGTGCTAGTACACTTTGCGGTAAGCATGAATGTTAATATATGAGTTTACGCACATATATTTACTGAAAAGTTCATAAATACTTCCAATCGGAGCGATCGACACATTAGTTTTTCAGATTATACAAGTCAAAGTTATTTTAATGATTTAATTCACCAAAAAAATCGACTACTCCAGCTTGAATTTAAATAAGAGACCTCAATCCCAATTGTCCCTCCCAGATGGCGCTTTCGTCGCTTCGGTCTCCGATGGAAACACCTTTTCCCACCAAACTAAAGTCTCACCCAAACGATCCGACACACAAAACGTTTCTCTCCACCCCTTCCCAGGAGGAGAGTGAGAGAGAACCTCGCAAACGATAATCAACATCCCTGATAAATTGAGATTTTTTTTATCGAACTGGCATCGGAGATAGGGTGAGTCGATTTTTTTAAAAAACACTTATTTTTGTTTGTTCTGTAGTATTTTTTGGCGACCGAAGTTATTAGTTGTGACAAATTCGGCGCTGCTCTAGTGTTACACTTCTTGGCGGGGAAATCAATAAATTTTCGCCGCTAGTGAGAGCTCGCTCGGAGAAGTATGAATGGGACGAAAAAAGTTAGTGGGGGTTGTAGAGTGGTTCAGGGAACATGCATTTGGTATCCGAGTATCGTGTTTCATGGCCTTTCTTAATGCGCAGTACTTTCCCAGATTATTTATCTTCGAAGAAAATATTTTTAATGTATTTTTAAAAAGGTTTTCTATTATGCGTACAAAAATATAATTTATATTATAGTAGCCCTTTAAAGAATTAATGAACATCAGAGTTGTAAATTGTTTTTCACTATAAGAGAGCTCATTTCTTTTTTATTACTAATAGATACTTTACAAAGTACAATTTGTACCTCTTTTAAAGATATGGGTACCAGAAATTTCTATAATAGTTACATTTTTTAAATGTTTTAACACGGTATATTCTTACGAATTTAGAAAATATGCTTTATATATCGACGGTACATTACCCTAAGTCATTTTTTTAATGAAATTACTATTTTTATGGTTGAAATCGTTTTTTTACGATCTATTTAGAAGTAAACTAAACCAAGTCTTAACTTTAAAGGTTCAAATAAACCGGATAATTCATTTGTGTCAAGTCCGCATTAGTTAAGAGCTCTAATAAAAACTTTTAACTGACTCTTCTGTAAAATTAAGTGAACGTGACTTATGATAATGTGATTCCGATATACAGATGTGTTCTTTTGGAAAAACAAACGCGTTTATGTACATAATCAATGTCCCTCAGAGGGTTAAAAGAAGTTTCACAATGTTCTTCCCTACTCACATACATTCGTGATAATGTTTATTATAATTTCTCCCCTAATTGCACATCGAAAAAGTGCACATGTGTGGGTTAGCTGCAAAGTGGTATAATGAAAAAAAACAGAGATCCCAGGTAAGAGCGTTTAAATTTTGGCAACTCGCTTTGTGTATAATGTTAAGTGGAATGAATTCAGCTCATTATTGGGCAGTCTATTTAGCTAGAACCCATACTACTTGACCAAATGATATAACTAGCTGTCTAGTAATAGACAGTGGCGTTAGTCATGTGTGACTTAGACCACTTGACAGCCAGTCCGCCCAATTATAAGTGTATATCACTCAGGAAGTTAACTTTTCAACTCTGCTAAGGAGTAGTGGCGTATCCATTTTGCAGTACATTTTGTTAAAGTTTTGTATTTTGATAGTATTGCGAGCTTTGGTTCCCGGATTCATCCCAAGTTACGTCAGAAGTTCATGCATTAACTATAGGGCGGCGTACTCTAATTAAAAGTGGAATATCAATGAGCAGATTGACTATTTTGTTAATTTTACAGAAATACCTTTATGCCTATATTAGAATAAATTATTCTGCGTGTTTACCTTTAATTTGAATTAGTGAATAATGTTATTATATCGTCAATTGTTGGGCACACATTATAGAACATCTGAAGGAAAATTAAAGGAGGGAAGTTAGGAAATAAAACAATCGAATTCGCAAAAATTTTTTAAAAACGCTAATTCTTATTTGGGATTATGAGGTTCCACCTTGCAAACTTCATTAATATACTGTAATAGGAACTATAGTATAGCATTATGAATATAATTGCTATACATAACTATATATTATACTGCTTAATATTATTTCGTACATTACTTTTCATTTGGAATGATTTGGTGGATAGCACAATATATGTTTAATATATACTATAAATTGTTCTTTTTTCTGATGAAAACGAAATGTTAAAACATACATTTTTATTTAAGCAATTATTATAGTTTTTGAATTTCAATTTAATAATATAAACTACACGTCATTTAAATAAATTCGTTTTAAGGTTTCAAATTAATCCTAAATAAATGTATAATACTTTAAAAAAAAAATTTGGTTGTGCCTCTGGAGACTGCTCCAGTATTTAAAACTTGTTACGTCAAACTCAATAGTGGAAAAAGTGTTGAAAAGCATCACAACTAAGATAACTAAAATATTAAAAAAAAAATGTTTTGGAAATATAAAATTAAACTACTTCCAGCGAAAACAAATGTTCACTTTTGCTTGCCCCTCAAGGGACCTAGTGCAACGACCCACAATTTAGTTGAAATTTTTTTTGTAATTAAATGACACTATCAGTTTACGAGTTACTAATTTTGAGAGTTTTCACAATCATATGATTCACTTCTCTAACTAGAAACATATAAAACACGTCACTCCGGCACTTTGTACAGTCGCCCGTCGGAGCTTTTAGAGTTTCAAATATCACTTTGGGCTTCCCATATTAGACTTAATAGCTTGAATGGCCTCCACTGGACACCCCCAAACGACATTTGCGCTCGTCGCCACTCTTCAGCTGACTAATTTTAATGAGCTTGGCGATAAAATTTATGGATGGCAGGAATATCGTCCGAGAGATACCTTTTCCGGCCTCAAATGTTGCAATTCGGGGATTTTAAAGGTCGTTCAGTATGAGAATTTATTGGAGTTTGTTAGGAGGGAATTTGCGATATAGGAGTTTTAAGTGATATGCATTGCTAAAAGAGGGCTTGTAATAAAAATGTAGTTAAGAAATTTGATGTGTTATTTGCGGAAAATTTACATTTAAATAGCATTTTTAACGTTAAACAAATGAAGAGTAACTACTCTTGTATTGCTTAAATTGTAAAAGTATTTTTAAACGTTAAGAACGTAATTATTTTTCATGCATTAACGTATTTTTAATACTGTGGTAAATTTTAAGCAAAAAGTGTATTATTTTTTCGCGGTAATGATTTTTTTTTAAAATTGAAATCGTTTTTTATTTTTTATTTATCGAAAGGAAAAGTATTTCATTTTGTATTCATATGACTACATTTTCAGTTTCTATTTAAAGTTTTTTTTTTTTTAATTTGAAGTAAAACGATGTTAAAATCCAAATTAGGGCCGTCTACAAATGATGTCACGCTTGAAGGAAAGGGTGCGGATGTGATGTTCATAAAGCTGTGACACTTTGTGACCGGAAACTTCCAGTTGCGGCTATTGGCAACCTTTTTCCTGAGCGATAAAAAACACCTGTTTTTCCTTCCCCCTTGTATTGAAAATAATTTATTTTGGAAGGAAAATTTTTGCACGGTCGAAATGCGGCCATTTTTGGACACACTAAATTTATTTTTTAAATGTATTTCCTTTTACGAGGGAATATGTAACAAAGTTGTAAATGCGTTTTTCGGGAGGTTTTATTGAATTTATACATTTTTTTTTCTATATTATTTGCAGAATTTAATTTAGGTGTAATTTCAGTGAAAAAAAATTAGTCTTATAGAAGACTCTCAAAACGACTATCCGAAATGGGGTTAAGAGGCAAAAACGACTGCTCGGACAGTGGTGGCGCCAGAAATTCCCCGGTGGGCACGGAGGCTGACTTCCGCCGACGGGGGTGCTAGTCTCCTCGACATAAATTGCACATATAAAATTATTTCATCCTAAAAAATTACGATGTGGCTTTGTTGAAGCACTTTCAGAAGGATTATACGTTAAACGTAATTTTAGCAAATATCATCAAAAATAGGAAAGAGTCGCCAACCAAAACATATCCAATAAATGAAGATAAACAAACTGTCCACGCCTATCCACGTTCCGTACACGCTTTGCATTGCTACCACATTTTACACGCATTGGCGGCTAATTTCCTTTTGAACAAAAACAAATTTATGTAAATACATAGTTATATTTTTCAGGGAATAAAAGTGTTGGAATGGATAATCCTAAAAGAGTAATATATGGTGTTCAATCTGATGCTCCAAGTATTAGGTTATTTTAAAGGTGTTTCATGTCAAAAAACTAAATATTAATCCAAATTTTAAATTATTTAATGCCGTTTGAGAATAAATATCTATAATATTGTATGTTATTTATATGCATTGCGTGATGAATAGTAGTACTTTGTATAGGAATTATACACATAGTTAGTATTTCAGTATGAAATTTTTCAAATTAAAGTCTTGTTCAAAATCAATAAGTATGATTTTTATATGTTTTGATATTTTAGTATTATCCCAACTACTTACTGCATAAACCTAAAGCATAGTCCAATTAATTATCCACAAAATATTTTTTTTGATATTTTTGTTATATTTTACTCTTATATAATAAATAACCAATAAAGTGCTTAAAGTTTTTAAGGTACATTTTGTGACTTAAAGTCAGATTAATTTTTTATACTTCTGAGAACATAGTATAAATCTTAAAGATCTATGTCAGACAAACGTTTTATTTTGTCTTCAATTTTCATAAATGCAATTCAATATTTTACTTTATCACTCTCTTGGGAAAAGTTATTTATTTATTTATTTTACTATTTGATATGCATGAAACTTTCAAAGATTGCGTAAACTCATTTGTGTTACAAATGAAGGTTAACTCATTGTGTCCAAAGATGGCTGTCTTTCGACCTTGCGTACACTTTCTTTTCAATATCGTACGAGGGGGAAGGAAAAATCGCATTGTTTTTCTTTTTTCAATAAATATGGTAACCCTGCTCCCTTCAGCCGCAACTGGGTCATTCCCTTTGTGACAAGGGTTGGGCTGAGGGGGGGTTTAGAAGTGACACCGCACATATTGCCTAAAAAACATTGCAAATTAACAGAAAACCAAAAACAACAATTTGAGAATAATGAACCGTTTAGATTCAAATCAGAATTAAGTATGAACTGAAGTGATGTTGTAAACATATGTACTGAGTTATATTGCAGTTGAAAAACACGTAAATTATCTAGGGATAAAGATTGGTTCTTTCAAATTTTTTGACAAGGGGAGTTAAAACGAATATGGAAAAAAATTGTGTCATCATTTATGGACAGTCCCTTAATTAAATTATTTTTAAATAAATCCTTTGATCGAGGGTTTAGAAAAGCAAATGTGTCAAAAACTATTTTTGCATTTATTTCGTGTACCAAGCATAAAATTACACAATTTACTTAGCTCGATTCATCTAACATTAGCGTAATTTTTATTTTAAATTATGCCACTATTCCAATTGATATTCAAAGCATTTTTACGTAAAGTGAAACTTAGTTACTGTTATGATAATTTGTAAAGAGATATCCTTGCTGTTTGCTTATATATATCAACCAATGAATTAAAGATTACTGTATACAAAATTACTCTTACTGTCAGTGGCGGCGATTCAGGGTGGCAAGGGGAGGTGGTTGCCCCCGCACTTTTTTCGGATGTTGCACCCTCACTTTTTTTAATATAGCACTTTTTAAAAACATAATATAGGTCAATTGTTTTACTCCAATTGCTAAAACCAGGAAAAATTTCGTAATCCCCTCCCCACCCACTACTATACAGACGATAAATGCATTTAACGAACAGTAAATGCGTCCATCGCAAGTAGTTAAACAAGGTTAGACCATCATTTGCAGTGTCCAGTCTTTGTAACTAGTGTTTAAATAGCTACTGCAAGTAAGACTACGAAAGGTTTTAGCCTATTTTTAAAACGTTTTGTAATATACATTTATTTATTAATTTTTCAGCTATCTGATTTACAATATTGAAGTAAATGAACAATCATTTGTTTTCTCTCTAGATACATATGCTTCTGGAATAAAATTGTTGTTATATATGTCCGTTATAGGAAATGAAACATAATTAGTATTTTTCCTTTGTGAACATTTTTACGAGGTCACATGATTTTTTTACTGCCCCCTTGATCTTGCCCCCTCACTTTCAGCACCCAATCGCCGCCACTGCTTACTATTACATCCCATATATATTTGTAACGCCTTACAATATCTGTAGAAGTTAGAATCAGCATTATTCTCTCTTAAAATCATGTTCACAACCACTCTCTAAGATGTAGAGAAAATTAAAAAAACTTCAAACACCAAAAACTCGACATTGACATTTTCATCAGAAAGCAATACTTTAATTGCCTTGTATTTGAGTAGTCCATATGTGAAATAAGCTATATGCACGAAAAGTTTTTCAAGGGAAAAACTGTCACAAAACTTAGTTGGTGTTAATATAATAACTTTTTTTCTAAAAAAAATCGAAAAATATACAATTTTTCACGAAATCTGTGAGTTCTTAGAAAACAGAATAAGTGATAATCAAAATTTAAATATTCACATAACTTGTTTGAACTGGATGAAGGCTTTTTAACTGCTTTTGAAACTGGATGTTTCACCATTTTGTTTTTGTTCAAGAAGCGAAAGCCGCTATATCAACATTCCAGACATTCAGAAATTCAATTATTGCCGACACTTATGTTCTCGTTTGCTGGATTTAGCTATTTTTGCTTCTAATGACTTCCTTTTTGAGTTTTAATTATTAAATATGTGGTCATTTATTATGTTTCAAAATTAATTTAATTTAAAGTTATAAAGTAAATATTGATACTCAAATCTAATTTTTCGAATTATTGGATATAACTACTTTTGCTTTAGGACTGTTCATTTGGTACCGAGTAAAAGAAAATAATATCATGGAAATTGTTTGTTTGTAAAACTCACCACAAAAATGATTTATGTGACATTAACATAGCGCACACAAAAAAGTATTTGAATAAAAAATGAGGATGCACAAACACAAAGTTTTATCTACACTCGGTGAATAAATCTCAGCATCAACATAACACGAACAATAACCTCGTGGAAACAAAAGAGCGAAAACACCCGCATCTCCAACCAGGCGAATGCAAACATTTCTTCTCTTTGGTGAAGTGATCTTTGCCAGCATTCTGAAAAAATCCGAAATGGGCAGAAATATGAAACAGGTTGCGAAGAAAACATAGAAAATTCATTTTGCGTTTTGCATATTTATGCACGATTGTTCTTTCAAGGACTTTGTTTTATTTCTGTGTATTTGTATGTTTAAGAAAAGGGTATTTTTACAAAAACGCGAAATATGCATTTTGGATTTTATACGATATTTTATCTTCACAATTAAGATTTGTATCAGATTTTTTGGTTTACTCGCTCCGATGCTGTTGTAACATTAAATTTTGCAACTCAATTTTAAAATTTTAATGGCATATCGACTTGCAATTTAGAATACTTACGTAATCCCTATGAAAATACTATTTTATTCATATTAACTAACAATTAATACAAAATATAATTATTTCAATTTAAAATTAAGAAATTAAAGCGCGTTATGTTCCGATTTCGCGCCAAAACAACTGAACGCTTAACATATAGTTGTTTGAGACCTTGTTGTACTATTTTACAGTAAAATAACGCATTTTAACGTAACATAACAACGTAAAAAATTCATCAAGTGATGACTTTTTTACTGAACATTTAAATTATTATGAAATATAACTGTACTTATATAGTAGTTATATGCAATGTCTTTCAGAAAATATTTAATAGCAATTATACTGATTTGAGCTTTTAAGACGCTTAAACCTTTTGAATGTTCGTTACATTAAAATTTAAAAATCGGAAATATCTAAACAATTTTTTGGATTT